>OX457025.1:98300273-98727386 GCA_949752745.1 Protula sp. h YS-2021 | reverse complement strand
CATATAAGACAGCTGTGTTGCATATAAGACAGCTGTGTTGCATATAAGCAAGCTGTGTTGCCTATAAGACAGCTGTTTTCGTGTATAAGACAGCTGTGTTGCTTATAAGACAGCTGTGTAGCAATACAGCTATTGTGTTGCGCTTCAGATGAGAAGAAGCTGCCGATGCTGTACATTCTGGACCAGACGTACGCCTACGGCTGTGAGTTCTACGGCGCCCAGCCCATGGTGGCCTTGACCCCCGCTCACCGACAAGTGC
Organism: Protula sp. h YS-2021; assembly: GCA_949752745.1. NCBI lineage: Eukaryota > Metazoa > Annelida > Polychaeta > Sabellida > Serpulidae > Protula > Protula sp. h YS-2021. Next base: position 98,727,127 of record OX457025.1, on the reverse strand, counting down.
TTCCTGTCCATGTCGCAGGCGCTCAGCAACTGTAAGGGATCCATGCTGTCAGGGCACGCCGCTGTCGGCAAGACGGAGACGGTTAAGGTACAATCCTCTCCCCCATCCCCACCCCGACCACATCCCCCCCTCCCCCCCCGCCCCGCCCCCCTCCTCAACCCGTGCTTCCTGTACTCATCCAAGTCGCTCGGCAACTGTAAGGGATCCATGCTGTCAGGGCACGCCGCTGTCGGCAAGACGGAGACGGTTAAGGTACAACCCTCTCCCCCATCCCCCACCCCGACCACATCCCCCCTCCCCCCGCCCCGCCCCCCTCCTCAACCCGTGCTTCCTGTACTCATCCAAGTCGCTCGGCAACTGTAAGGGATCCATGCTGTCAGGCCACGCCGCTGTCGGCAAGAAGGAGAAGGTCAAGGTAAAACCCCCTCTCCCTACCCCTACCCCACCACATCCCCCTCTCCGCGACCCGTGCTTCCTGTAATCATCCCAGGTAATCAGCAGTTGTTCGTTCACTGAAGCCCGGCCCCAACGGCAACAAATCCCACCCCACCCCACCCATCTTCCCTTCTCTCCCTCCACCCCCACGTATAAACTGTTGAAACTCGTTTACTAATGGTCTATATCAGGTAACATCATGATTTTGAAAAGCTTTGTTTAAGTTAATGTATATTATGCCATGATAAATTTAGTCAATGTTTTTATGATTTTTCTTAATTATCTATTTATGTTGCTGGCCTTTGGTACAGCCGGCAGCGTGTGTAGGGCTTGTTTTTATCATTTTTTTGACTATTTATATTGATGGACTTGGGTACAGCTGACAGCGTTTGTGGCGTTTCTTTTGTAGGGCTTTGCACAGACGCTGGGCAACTTCCTGGTTGTGTTCCAGTGTGCCCCAGAGACTGACCCCTCGGCCCTGGGCAGGGTCGCGCAGGGTCTCGCTATGGTGCGTGCTCCCCGAATTCCCTTATCCGAACTGCATAAAGTACTATTCCTGAAACAACGCCATATAGAAGAACATTATAACAGCATTTAACTAAACAGGATCCTAAATTTCAATGAACATTGAACTGTGCTTAAAAGTAGAAGTTTGTGTTCTCTGTGGCCTGGAACCTTGTTAAATGTCCAGGCACCAATTGGAATGTGTATGTTCAATGCCCGATATGTGTGTGTCACGCGTTGACCACATGTGTTAGCTACATGTTGACCGTTTGCTGTGACTTGCTCTTGCCAGTGAGCGTGTGTAATACGTTGACTTTTGATTGGTTGACCTCTTGGTTAACCCTTGACCTGTTGTTCCTGTAGGACGGCTGCTGGGGCTGCTTTGACGACGCGGAGCGGCTGAGCGGGCGCGCGTTCTCCACGCTCATCCACCACTGCATGGCTGTCTACAACGCCATCAAGCTACGGCAGCTCTACTGCTACATCGCCGACGGCCAGGAGGTCAGCCGCCTGCCTTAATCATCATCACTCACTGCACAGCAGAGACATTAGTCTGTGTTCTATGTGCGCGTCGCTAGATGGCGTTAAGTTAGCGCAATACATTAGTGTACAAGGTCACATGATTGTAGGTTAACATGGCAAAAAATAATAATAATAATAATAAAACTAAATAAATAAATAAAATATTAAAAAAAAGAAAGAAATAGAAATTATTACGATCTGTGTTTGGCGTATATGTATGCGATTTCGCTGTCACATATAAGTTCTTGTCTTTGATAGATCAACGTGAAGCCATCGACGGGCATGTTCATGACGCACAACCCTTACGCGCCGCAGGGCAGTGCCGTGCCCAATGAGCTGCGTGTACTCTTCCGCCAAGTGCACGTGACCCGGCCCGACCTCGTGCTCATCATGAAGGCCAAGTGTTCGAACCTTGGCCTCAAGGCGCCGCACATTCTGGCCACCAGGCTCAAGCTCGTGGCAGAGCTCTCCAGGGATCTCCTGTGAGTGGGCACTTCTAATTCCTTTGGAATAGTGGGCGGGGGGAGGGGGGGAGGGAGGGGGGGGGGGGAGTGCAGGAGGGGCTTCGTCAGAGGATACATTTTGAAATTTTGGCGAAATTTCATTGCCATCTGGTGGAGTGTTGATTTTTTTTTTGGTTATGCAAATCCAGTGGAATGTTGTGAGAAGCCACGCAGGGCATTAGCGTTTTCGTGGCCCCAGTTTGCTAATGCGTTGCACATTGAGGCGGGCGGGCGTAGCGTGGCATTATCAGGAGCAGGGTAGGTACATCATGACAGAGGGCATTGTTCGCGTGATTCGGCGAATAATTCAGGTTAACTATTTAACTATGGTAATAGTAGTATGATAATGGTAATAAGGGTATGGTAATATGGTACTGAAGCCTTGGTAAATTTAAGGGGCGGGGGTGGATAAACCTGAGGCTGAGCGTACGCTTATGGTATAATCAGTGGGTAACGTCACAAACTTTCCGTAAAGGGGAAGGTCAAAAATAATCCCGTACCACTTTTTTTTTTAATTTTCAAATTGCATGGAGAGCGGTTTGTGTATTAGTGACGAGGTGGTATTTTCAGGCCGGACGAGGCACAGTATAACTTCAGCATCTCGTCGCTGACGGGCGTGCTGATGAAAGCAGCCAACAGGAGGCGCTTCATCCGCGAGGAGAAGTCGCTGGAGAGGATGGAGAAGTTTGAGCGGAAGTCGATCCAGGAGCCGGAGAAGGAGGGATCCCGGAGTGAGAGTCAGACGTCGCAGGCGCCCAGTCAACTGCCCGTACAGCAGCAGAGCTCCACTGTGCTAAGTGAGAACAAAATGCCATACTCTGATGAGTGAGAAGGGTGCTGTGCTGAGTGAGATAGGTGCTGTGCTGAGTGAGATTGGTGCTGTGCTGAGTAAGAAGAGGTGCTGTGCTGAGTGAGATAGGTGCTCTGATGAGTGATAAAGGTGCTGCGCTGAGTGAGAAAGGTGCTCTGATGAGTGATACAGGTGCTGTGATGAGGGAGAAAGGTGCTGCGCTGAGTGAGAAAGGTGCACTGATGAGTGAGAAGGGTGTTCTGATGAGTGATAAAGGTGCTGTGATGAGGGAGAAAGGTGCTGCGCTGAGTGAGAAAGGTGCTCTGATGAGTGATAAAGATGCTGTGATGAGTGCGAAAAGTGCTGCGCTCGGTCACAAAAGTATTGGGCTCCGTACTCTGAAATAAGTACTGTGGTGAAAAGTAGGTACTGCACAAAGTGAGGACAATAATAGTGACGACGAAGGTCATAGAATAGCCAATGACAATAAAATCTTATAAAGGACGATACAGTTGATAAATTAATCTTAAGAATAAGCCGGTGATCCAGTTAAAAAACAAATTATAAGCCTTTAATTCCGCTGTTTGCTGCTTGGTCTTGTTTTAGCTGCACAGAGCAATCAGCGCATGGGCTTCGGGCAGAAGAAAGTGGGCACGCCCAACCCTCTGTCCAGCGCTGCCAAGCTGGAGCACTCAATCGTGGCTGGCTGTCTGCTGGAGATCATGTCGCCCAGGCTGGCCCAGGAGGTGAGGAGGGCGGGGGAGAGTGGGAGGGGGGAGGGTGGGGAGGGGGCAGGTACTATCTGCTGGGGATCATGTCGCCCAGGCTGGCGTAGGAGGTGAGGAGGGCGGGGGGACGGGGGGGGGGGGGGTTGGAGGGGGGCAGATGCTGTCTGTTGGGGATTATGTAGCCCAGACTTGCCTAGGAGGTGGGGAGGTCGGGGTGGAGTATGGGGGTGGAGGGGGCGGGTGCTATCTGCTGAAGTTGATGTCACCCGGGCTCGCCAAGGAGGTGAGGGGGCGGGCGTCATCCAGACCGGCCCAGGAGTTAAAGACGGTGGGCGACGGAGCGACGGAGTTTTTTAGGTTCGATTGGGTCTATAAAAGCCCTAACCTGAATATCATTCTGAGGAAGGGAAATTTAGAATGGGTGTGTCCTGCTCCAAAGACACTTAAAAATACACTTCTCCTGTGCAGTTGTTGTATGCCCGGAGTAGCATACATGGACGGGGTGGGGAGGGAAGGGGGCAGGGTGTGGTGGGATAGACCCTATTTTTGTTTCGCATTCAGCGGTCTTCTTGAGTTGACCCTAAAACTACCAACGGTGTTCTAAATCGGAGCGAAAAATCGGTGATTTGACCGACTTTCAGCGATCTGTTTCGGTTCCATTTTGTAAAGGAAAAATGTAGGGATAAACGCGATATTGTTGAAGCGATCTTTCCGAAACATTTTTGTACTCCGTGAGGATGCAAATCAACCCCCCCCTTACCCTTAACAAACTTTATTATGTACTGACCGTGTATCTCTGCCGTCACGTTTACAGCACTTGAGCATGTTCCGCTCGATCGTGAAGGACGTCTTCTCGGGCCTGCCCGACCACACACAGAACCCGGCCATGTCGGCACACTCGCGCTCCTACGACGTGGAGTCGGCGCTCGAGTCGACGGCGCAGGAGAACGGCTACGTGTCGCACAAGCAGTGGATCGAAAAGTGCATGCAGCTCTACAACGTGTCACAGGTGCACCACGGTAAGTGCCCTTACCCGCTCTACAATGTGTCACAGGTGCACCACGGTAAGTGCCCTTACCCGCTCTACAATGTGTCACAGGTGCACCACGGTAAGTGCCCTTACCCGCTCTACAATGTGTCACAGGTGCACCACGGTAAGTGCCCTCACCCGCTGTACAAAGTTTCACAGGTGCACCACGGTAAGTGCCCTCATCCGCTGTACAAAGTGTCACAGGTGCACCACGGTAAGTACCCTGGCCAGCGCTACAAGGTGTCACAGGTGCACCACGGTAAGTGCCCTTATCCGCTGTACAACGTGTCACAGGTGCACCACGGTAAGTGCCCTCATCCACTCTACAACGTGTCACAGGTGCACCACGGTAAGTACCCTCACCCGCTCTACAACGTGTCACAGGTGCACCACGGTAAGTACCCTGGCCAGCACTACAAGGTGTCACAGGTGCACCACGGTAAGTGGCCTCACCCGCTCTACGTGTCACAGGTGCACCACGGTAAGTGCCCTCACCCGCTCCACAACGTGTCACAGGTGCACCACGGTAAGTACCCTGGCCAGCACTACAAGGTGTCACAGGTGCACCACGGTAAGTACCCTGGCCAGCACTACAAGGTGTCACAGGTGCACCACGGTAAGTACCCTGGCCAGCACTACACCGCGCCACATTTCTATGCAAAACACTGAACACAAAACGACAAAACAAATTAAAAAAAAAAAAATAATAAAGAAATTTTTGCTCAGGCCATTGGTTGGCGAGATGTCCTGCTGATAACACCTGCGCCAGTATGGGGAAAAAAAACAAGATCAACACAACTGCGAGCGCTACGACGAACTTTTCCTACCCATGACTAGCAATCGAAAAGTTCTCGTCTTTTCAGTGGAGTTTCTTGTTCATGTTTATTCAGGTATAATCGTGGCTGGGCCCCCGGGCAGCGGCAAATCGACGGTTATACAGGCGCTGGTGGACGCGCTGTGCGTCACACCACGTGGTATATCACGTGCCAGCTCGCGCACGGGGTCAAGGTCGCAGGAGCTGTCGGAGACCAATCACAAGCTGCAGCGTATCTACCCACTGGTGGCCGACGAGCTGAGCGATATCTTCGGCTATCTCAATCACAACAACGACTGGGTGGATGGAGTCTTCACGTCTGCCTGGAGAAAAGCCACCCGGGTAAGCCTCACGAACTGCTGCACTGTCATCGACACGGGTGTATTTGCTGTCACGCTTTGCTCTGCCTGTGAACTAAGTAGTTTAAGATGAGGTTTTTCAGTTTTGACAAAACGATTCCGTTGTTTGGCCATTTCTGTGCGTGAGATAAAACAGGTAAAAGACCTGAAATAATTAAAAAATAAATAAATAAATAAATAAAAAAAAAAAAAAACACGCTGTGATGAGGGTTGGCTGGATCTCTCAGCAAAGAAATATCTGAACTACCATTTTCCTCTTTCTTTTCATTTGCATTTTCGTTTTGCTTTTTTTTTTCTTTATTTTTATTTATTTATTTATTTTTTGTTGATGTTTTTTGCACATGAGAGAATTCTCGGCTTGGGATATATATACGTCCCTGCTAGAGGAGCAGCTTGCGACCCTCGCTATATGACGTCACAAACTGTTGTACATATCCTTTAAGTTGTGACATTCAAACCCCGAGTCTCCATAACTCTATAATGCAGTGTCGTAGCGGCAAGACTTGGTGTTACAGTCGTATTTATCTATTTTATGTTTGCAATTTAATAAAAAAACTTAGTTTTATGTTTTATAAATTTATAAATAAAATAAACAGACAAAATGCGAAAATGAGCACTCCTAATATAACTCATGTTTGAGTTTATGAACTTTTTGGTGTATTTTATTGACTTTGCCTGTTTAATGTACATTCTGCAGACAATGAGTTTTGTAATGACACAGTGATTGTTGTAATGACACAGTGAGTGTTGTAATGACACGGTGAGTTTTGTAATGACATGGTGAGTTTTGTAATGACACGGTCATTTTTGTAATGACACAGCGAGTTTCCTAATGACACAACAAGTGATGCATGTACTAGTTTTACAATGTAGCGTGACATTGTCTAACGTTACTTTTTCACACAGATGCAGCATAGAAAGGTATAAGTGCAGTCTATAACCAGTTTTTTTTTCTTCGAAATTCAGAGCGGTTAAGGGAAAAAAATGACAGAGGCAAGGCGCTTAGCCGAGCACTTTGACAGGGATTTATGTCTCAAAACATCGGATTTTACGGCTGTGTCCGTACTAATGTGTCTATGCCTTGACTGAGTGTGTTTTTTTTCGCAGTTTTTTATGACGTCATAGGAACTGGAAAGAAGTATAATTGATGCTGTATTGAAATTGTAGTTGCAGGTTGTAAACAACCGTTTGCTGTTTAGGAATATATGGAATACCGTTTTAACATTTACTGCTTATTTTTGATATCAAAATATAATTAAAGATATCAATAATAATTAATGTAGATCTCAATAATTTATATTTTGCTATCAATAATTGAATTTTAGATGGTAAAAATTTATTTTTGAGATCAAAAAAATCAATTTTACGAAGTTAAAGAATCTTAAAGGAGACACGCATTTGCATAAATATAACGAACCGACTATTATATTTTGGAGATGAAAACTTGAATTATTGAGATCAATAATAACACAATTTTTGATCTCAGAAATTTGTTCTTTTTTTGCACATTGAAAAATTTAAAGAAAGATTCTCTATACAGGGACCAGTTATTATTTATTTACATATGTGTGTTTCTGAATTTTTTATTTAAAAAAATAGACTGATATTTTGATATTAAAAATCAAATTTTGAGATAAAAACTCTTTGCAGATTTTAAAATACAAAATAAAAAAGTATCATTCTGAAATAATGATATCTGAAATAAATTCTTGATATCAATAAAGAAAAATGAATTATTGAGCTCCAAAGTGATATTTTATATCAAGAATTGAATTTTTGATCTCAAAAAATAAATTTTAGATATCATTAAATTATTTTTGATATCATTAAATATTTCTTGATATCTCTAAATATTTATTGATATCACAAATTATATTTTGAGATCAAGACTATATTGGGAGATATCAAAAATACAATTACAGATAGCAAAAATTAATTCTTGATTTCAAAATATGGATTTTTTTGAGATCAAAAAGTAATTCTTGATATCAAAAAATCAATTTTTGAGATCAAAAATTAATTCTTGATATCAATAATTCCCTAATAAGTGTGAAAATGCCATTCCATAGGGATATTCCTGGAATAAAACAAAATAATAAAACAAAGGGGATGTTTGCTCAGTTGTTTGTATCGTTCGTCTTGTAATCTTGATCTAATCGAAGGGCAAGCAGGGCAAGTAGGAGATTGTTGTGTGCTCCACTTGCTAAGCGAATGCAGTGGATAAGCTCACCTTTGTCAAGGAATTCAAAATTAATGCCCATAGACTTTCTGTCTTATAATTATAAAAAAAAAACCAAAAACTGCGGTTGTAAGCCTCTGTCATTTTTATGGTAATCTTGCCGCTATCTGAGTTACTGATTTCAGTGTACTATGACTCTGATGTCTTCAATCTTGTATCGATTTCATAATCAATACCTATATATAATTGCTTCAAACAAGTTGGAAACGGGAAACATTTTTTTTGGATGAAAGATTGAATATTTTTTGTGAAAAAAAAAAATAGATTTTGAATGGTATTTTGGTTGTAGTGAATCGGATATTCTCTTTGTTACTATGTTTAATTTTCATTTTGTCTTTAATGATATTTATTATTTTACTTCAAATTTCAATGCTTATTTTTGAATCATATAAAACATATAAAAAATTTTGGTGTTAATGGGAAAGAAAATTGCTATCTACTGAAATCTTTAAATGTTGATGGTTCAAGATGAACGTTCATTGTATGATGCGCCTGATATGATGTCATCGTTGCGCCTGATACGATGTTATCATTGCGCTTGATACGATTTTATCATTGCGCCTGATACGATGTCGTCATTGCCCCTGGTACGATGCCGTCATTGCGCCTGATACGATGTTATCATTGCGCCTGATACGATGTTACCTCTGCGCCTGATACGATGTTATCAAAATTTCAAAATCTCATGAGCTTGGTGTCATGATATAGCTTCGGCCATGTCAATATCCACATTAAAATATAAAAAGAAGAATTAGCCTGTTTATACAAAATAAAACAATTTCTAGTGTACACATCTAATTTAGTAAAGTTTCTTTTTTAAATGAACCTACTTTAAATCAAAGGTTCGTCTTCCAAGATACAATTAAATAACTGGTGTCATATTTTGCTAGCGTTTTATGCCATTCCTGTTCCATTGTGTACATACCATTTTATGAAGTCGTGTGGCCATATTCTCATTCTGTTCAGTAACAACATACTCGTTGGCAACAGTGCTTCAGATTGTGTTGTTTTCTGTTCTTCGTATTTTACACACCACAATTTGTATGCACACAGAACCAGAGTACGACGTGGCTGGCCATGGACGGCCCGATGAACCCGAGCTGGGTGGAGCATTTCTCCAGTGTTCTGGATCAGAGCAAGACGCTTAATATCGACAACGGGGACCAGCTGCCGCTGTCGCAGAACGTCCGCTTGCTGTTCGAGACGGACACTCTCACCGATTCGTCGCCCGCTGTCGTCTCGAGAACGGTCTGTCATGTCGAGATGCCATTCACATTTATATCCGACTTGGTTTTGGCAAACAACTGTCCCTTTAAGTTTCCTCCTTTTTTAACGTTGAAACTTGATGATCTGAAAAAATGAAGGACTTATTTGCAGCTCCCCCCCCCCCCAAAAAAAAAAAATAATAAATAAATAAATAAAAATAAAATAATAAAAAAAATGGAGATTTAAACGCAACACATGCATTAACCTTTTTAACTTTTATCGAATATTAACGTTTGGGATAATTTTTAAGCAGATTAGATGTGTATAAAATGTGTATGTTATGAAATAATTTGTGAATCTTAAAGAGAGAATTGGTAATTTTTTTTTGCGTGGTGATTTGCTTGCGTATTATAAATAACGCAGGTAGCTAACTGTTGTAACATTGATCTATGTACAGCGGTTGGTAGTGCCGCTAGTAGTCACTGTATAAGTGTTGTTGTTATTTGTGTTATTTTGTTGTTTTACAGGGCATTGTTTACGTCGACAAGAACGTGGTGGGCTGGCGGCCCATAGCCAAGGCGTGGCTCGAAAACCGCACACAGCAGGAAGTTCATGTGAGTGACGTCATGGACGCATGACGTCATACGGCTGTCTGTCACCGCAGCACAAGATAATTGCGCCACTTGCGATGCAATATATATGGAAGGGAGGGGCGGGTGGGGGATGGGGGTAGGAGGGGGGTCGAGGTCACTGACAGTTGTGATCTTGTATAATTGATCTCGGGGTAACTGAGGGAAGGGGCAGAGGGGGAGGGGGGAGTAGGGAGGGGTTAGGGTTATTGCATGGTATAGTGACGCAATAATTGTAAAGTGACAACTTGTTGTACAACCGCATGCTTTCTCTCACCCTCCCTCGAAGCTTCCCTCACATTATCTCAACAACCCTCAGTACAAACGTCAACAAATTCGGGACCATGGTTGTGGCTCTTCGGAAAATTCCGACAAATTTCTCAGAACCAGACGCCTGGTTTAAACATTTATGGTTGACCAAAGCTGTCATGGTTCACGTTCATTTGTTTGTTTCTTCAGTCATCCACACGTCCTTTCGCAGTATGTTGTTGAGATAATGTCACATTGCTTCACGATGTCGTCGTAACAGTACTGACCTACTTATATCCAAATGGGTACTCGCATGTACATCATCATGTACTAACAAACACACAAAATACCGTCACCAAACAGTATGGAAATTTCCATTAATTACCTGTTGGTAATGTCCATGCGGACTATATTCCGCAGGTGGAGAGATGGGCTAAGCATAGCTTTGAACTTGGCTGAATTGCAAATATACCGCGTAATATTTTTTATTACAAGCAAAGCAGTATTTTAGAGACAAGACAAACTTATGACACGGTTTTGAATGTCAGGCTAAGAACTAGCTAGCTGTTTTTTTTTTCGACATGAAAAATTAATAAAACAGTAAATAAATAAATAAATAAATAAATAACAACCACAGCATGAAGGGACTAAAAGAATTTGCTACACTCACTTCTTCAAAATTTGTCGTTGCTTAAACCGAAGCTGAAAGTGATGACCGGAAGTGCACGATACTTGTTTAACTTACGCACTGTACTTTACACAGAAATTAGCAAAATATTTAGCACCAATTGAATATTCAATGAAAAAAATCAAATTAGTGAATTTTGTATAAATAAATTTGAAAATAATGACAATATAATAGGTCGCATACTCACAGAATGGAATCTAACCAGACACTATCGCACATTCTCGCCATCCCAACTTTTATAATTGCCTGTGTTTATGAATTTGTTGTCGCGCACGTGACTAGAGCATGGATTTGTTATTGCACACGTGACCAAACCATGCACATGATGTTGTTCGTTTGCATTATTGCTTAGACTTGGTTTGTGTTGTTTTTGCTGTTGTTTAACACCAGTCCCAAATTGTCCTTTAGTCTGAGGGTCTCCACATCCAGGCAGATTGTCGCAAAATGAAGCGCACTCCTAAAGAATGGTCCCTGTTAACTGTAGACCTGCCTGTGTGACTTGAGAAAAGACACGTAAACCAGAAGCATCAGTGAGATAACTGGAGATGGCAGCTACGACGCGTACAAGTCGGAACCCTAAACTAACAGCTGGTTTTGTAATAGGGGTTTTTTGGGAGTTTTTGTGGTGCTCGGAGAACGATTTCTATTGGATGATTAGAACACGACCACGTGATGGACTACACTGATGTGTATCAGGGAATGGTGCGTTAATTCAGAGCGGTCTAACTCGTTGGGAATTCCATCTCGTAGGCATGGTTCATAATGACGTATAGTGAAGCATTGTGACGCAGCGCTTGTCGTTTTGCGTATCATAGCAACCAACCAATGACGACACAATACAGCAAAGTTATCTGACAGAAGGCTGTTGCTATAGCGATGGGTCAGGAAATGTCGTAAAATACACAAACTGCAATATATTTCGAGAAGTGGGTGTTTGACTAGATCGTCAGGACTGACGCCGGCGTGATGTCCATCGCACAATATAAACATTTCTCAATGCAGAGAGGGCTTTATTTCACACAATTAAAACAAGAATATTTGGCTTTGTCGACACGTATGATTGCATTTCCCCACCACCTGCCTTGTACATAAAAATAGTAGAAATGTGCATAGTTTGAGTAATTCCGTATTTTGATTGCAAAGCTCCCTGTGCCATGTTAATATACAGCCTGACACCCCTATGTTTAGTACACTGGCTGTGCCATTGGGATTGCCGTGTTTTTTTTCATTTTGTATAGTAAAGTATAGTTGAATAATTAGTGAGATTTGATTTGGCAACTGTTACATATTGCTCCTTAATCAACTTATAGATGATCTTGTACATAAACATCACTGGACAAATTTCAGCTTTGGTTTTCTGTCTTGGTTTAAATGTTTACCAAAGGAAATGTAACAAATCTTATGTTAATGAGGCCTGACTGAAACAGAAAGAATTATAGGCAAAACAAAACATTTGAAATGAAATTTTAATGTCACAAATACCTTTGAAACAAGTAATGTTTTTCTGAACTTGAATCACTATTCCTTAAAAAAACGTGTAGGGTTATGCTCAGAGGTCCAGAACGCCAAATGCATTGTGGGAAATCTCTTGGCGAGAGGAGAGAGAAAAGCAGTAAGGTGTACACTTTTATACATTGCGTGTACACACATGCACACTGCAAGGGTGTCTTTTGCCCCTGACCTTGCTGTGTGCGTACACCATCTCCTGTGTGTGTACACTGCAGTGCGTACACTATCTCCTGGTGTGCGTGTGTACACGACAATGTGCCGTGTACGGTGCTGTACGCCTTGTGACGTCCCGTCCATGCTCACTCATATATGGCTCTTTGTTGTGGTACGTGTTTTCTCGCTGTGCCCTCGCCGAAAGCTTCTGCTTCATCGCATTGCTAGTGTGCTACCAAATGAGTATTAAACGCAGTATCAAACAAGTATTAAGCGCAGTACTAAATAAGTATTAAAAGCAGTACTAAATAAATACTAAAGCAGCTGATCGGATGTACTTATAGGCGTTGTTTTCTGGTGTTTTGTGAGTATTCTTGCTATCAGTTATACTAACGGATTTGTTGAAGGGTTGATCATGAGAACTGGCATTTAAAATTATATCTGTAAAGTTATTTGCTTTAAATTACCTGAAATTTCCTTAATTTTTTTTTCTACCGAAATAGATAAATTCCTTAGTAGATTTAAGATTAGTTGAAAATACGCTGATGGTGAATATAATACAATCAACAACTGATGTTTAGAAGAGAAACACAAATACGCCATCTATGTAAAGGCACACATACGCCCTCTTGTGTACGAGCTACAGGCCCTCTGTGCCGTGTCATGCATGATGGATGTATGCATGCTGTTAGTTTCTTGTTCAAGGTGTTACAACGGGCCTTCAACAAAACCGTGGACATCGTGTCCAACTTTGTCGTACAAGAATGCAAGTAAGTTTTCTCCAAAATCTCCCAGGTGATTTATGAAAACAATTCAATAAATAGGTGTTTTTATATTCCAGACATTACTGCGTCTTCCTGACACGTCTTGGGTGGGCTATTTGCTGCATTTGAAACATTTCCGCTGAAGTTTTAGACTACAGAAACCATAAATTATGAGTTTAACAAAAATTAAAGTATCTGAGCTTATTAATGTATTGATGTGCCGACTTTGGTAGGTAAAAGCCAGAAAAAAAACAGCAAAGTCAGAAAATGCTGTCAGCGAATCCTTTGGTTATTTTACGTTACTCGCTCAGTGAGGTCCATACCAAGATACTCAGAATTAAGTGTACATTTGGCCTGGAGGGAGCAACAGGAAAATTATAGATAATTACAAAGCTGTAGTTTTATTCGTATTTGTTTATTTATTTACAGACCCAAGTTGAAGCTTACGGAGATAGGCATGTTCATGACGTGCCTGAACATGCTGTCGGCCATGCTGTCAGACAACGTCGAGATCGGAGGTAACGCATGGTCACTCACGCGTGGTCACACCTGCGTGGTCACTCAGCATGGTCACTCATACGTGGTCATTCATACGTGGTCACTCACGCGTGGTCACTCATACGTAGTCACTCATACGTGGTCATTCATACGTGGTCATTCAGGCGTGGTCACTCGTGCGTGGTCACTCATATGTGGTCATTCAGACATGGTCACGCATGCGGGGTCACACAAGGATGGTCAAGCATGCGTGGTCACTCTTTCCTGCTTTTCCGAGTACAGTAACTGAGCCGTCTGAGACTTGCCGGGCGCACAGAATGAAAATAAACTGTAAGAAGGAGTAAATATACTACTGATAATGCCAATAAAAATACTGATTGGTAGCTAGCCTTCCCTGTGATTTCCAGGTGAGCTGCACATTGAGAGACTGTACCTGTTCTGTGTGATGTGGACATACGGCGGTCTGCTGGACGACAAGGACCGCAAAGGCTTCAACGACCTGCTTGCTACACTCTCCACCGCGTACGTTACCCGTATCATGTGCAAGATCTACCCCCCTCCGCCCCCTCGCGCGTTCTGTTTCTCCCCCCCCCCCGCCTTCTGGTTCTGTTTCCCCCCCCCCCCCCCAACTTCTGTTTCTCTCCCCTCCCGCCTTCTATATATATATATATATATATATATATATATATATATAGGGGCCTGGGTCTCTTAAAACATACTTGTTCATTGCGTTACTAAATCGTTAGCTTTGCGTTACTAAATCGTTAGCTATAAGTACACTGTGTTTCTCAAAAAATATGCCCCGGACTGCTTACCGATCAGCGGTGATGGTGGTCGCGACCTTGACCTTCATGGCGCCGTGTCCCACACGCTGGTCACGTGACGTTGCTTTCAGTCTGCCTGACGACGATCGCGACATCTGCTTCTTCGACTACTACGTGGACGAGGCAGGCGAGTGGGACCCGTGGCAGTCACGTGTCCCCGAAGCCGTCTACACGGACCACAACAACCTGCTCGGCGAGGTCTTCGTAGACACCGTAGACACGGTACGTCACGCCAACACGCCCACACAAACGTCCAGCTAAAGGAGTTGCTCAGAGCATTGGAATGGTAATTCCCAAGGTCCCGGGTTCGAATCCAGCTCGGGCGTGGGCAAGAAGAAATTAACTTTCGCACTAATTGTATTAGTTAAGTGAATTCAGTGGCCTAGATTCACCTATTACCGAATTCAACAAGTAACAGTGTCTTCCTGCCATTCCTCAAACAATTGATTGTTGTATGCACCTTCTTAGTTACAATCGTTCGGACGGTTTGTGTGTTAGAATGTCCTTAGGACTTGGGTGTGGTATAACTGTGCGGTGCTGTGTGTTTTTATATTGTAGATCAGAACGCGTTTGTTGATGGAGTTTGCGCATGCGTCGGGGCTGAATGTGCTGCTGGTTGGTCCGCCCGGCTCCGGCAAGACAGCACTCATCAACGACTTCATCGATACTCAGGGTAGGACAACGTCCCAAAAAAAAAAAGAAAAAAAAAACAACAACTTTATTTGTAACATATGATGCTATCTATGCTTTGGGACAAACAAAGGATGTAGGCGATCATTGACCACGCCATAGTGCTATCTGAGTGGCTTAAGTTAAATCCTTTTCAGTTTCTTTGACAAAAAAAAAGAGGTGGTGAAAGGGAGGGAGGGAGGGAGGGGAGTGGGGGAGGGGTAGGGGAATTTGCATGACATAATACGCATGCTTTACAGGTGAAGCCCAGACACACATCATGAAGAAGCTGGTGTACTCTGGAGCGTCAAACGCCAAGCAGCTCCAGAGCTTCATCGAGGCCAACATCTTCCACCGCCAGGGCTTCGTCTACGGCGCCAAGGACAGCAAGCGACTCCAGCTCTTCATCGACGATCTCAACCTGCCCAATCCCGACGCACACGGCGTGCAGCGGGTTAACGAGGTAAGACTTTGATGGGCTTCACCTACCTAATCCCGACACACACGGCCTGTAGAAGGTTAACGGTCTTAGGCTTTGAGGGTCTTCACCTGCCTAATCCCGACGCACACGGCGTGCAGCGGGTTAACGAGGTAAGACTTTGAGGGGCATCACCTGCCTCATCCGGTGTAACAGTATATCTTGCCCCCTGTATAGCTTCCCCCCTACCTGGGATATTTTGCCCCCTCCCCTAAAATAAAAGTTTTTTTTAGTTGTATTTTAAGCCAGACTAGGCTATCTTGCCCCCCTCTGGGATATTCTGTCCCCTGTTCAGGTTCCCCCCACCTGGGATATTTTGCCCCCCCCCCTAATATAAAAGTTTTTCTTAGTTGTATTTTACATAAAGGTAAATCCGTCTGTATACTCGCTCTCTATTCACAATTATCGGGGGATTTAGAGTTGACTGCAATAAAGCCACATCTCTTTTTATAATCCATTTTGACTGATCAATTGTGTTCGACAATAATGCATAACAGTACAAACAATCTCAGGGAAATGAATTTTGCGGCAAAAGTTTACTCCGAATTGAGAAGTTTAAAAGGGAATGCAAAAGGGTATGAGCATTTCATTTTGAGCATTTCAAGAAGTAGTGAATGAAAATAAATAACAATAAATGAAAATAAATCGGCATCGACCTGGTTGGACCAAAAGCGCAGTGAACTGCAGTGAATTGTGTGAATGACTGCTGAATTACGCAAAAACTTGATAATTTTGAAGCACAGAAGAAATTGTACTGTATAGAGATCGTTTACCATTAAAAGTTCAGTTGTAGTTAAGTATTTGTTTCATTTATTCGGTTTTTTTATGGAGGGGGCAAAATATCCCAGAGGGGGGGGGGGGGGAAGAAGGCCTAATCTAGAAGCTGTACAGGGGGGGGGGGACAAGATAGCCTGTTACACTGGACGCACACGGCGTGCAGCAGGTTAACGAGGTAAGACTGAGGGGCATCACCTGCCTCATCCGGACGCACACGGCGTGCAGCGGGTTAACGAGGTAATACTTTGAGGGGCATCACCTGCCTAATCCGGACGCACATGGCGTGAAGCGGATTAATCTCGACACACACGGCGTGCGGCGGGTTAACGAGGTCGGACATTGAGGGCCTTCACCTGCCAGGCCCGGTTTGGCTTTAATAGGTTTTGCATGTTTAATGGTACTGTACCAAGTGGTGGATTCATAGGGTGAATGAAGGGAGGGTGTATTTGGTTTTGGGCCGGTCTGACGCATTTAAGGCCACTTAACAGTGCACTGTGTACAGCTGGTTAGCTGGAGTAAGTCGTTTAACTGATTTCAGAGTTTTGATTTGAGGGGCAGGAGGCGATCAACGAAACACGCCATGTGCGGTCATGTCATATAACCCTTCTAACCATTCTTGTTTCTGAACAGTTGCTGAGGCGGTTGCTGGACGACAAGATCATCTGCACACTGCAGAAACCGTTCGAGTGGCGCAGCGTGGAGGGCCTGGCGGTGCTGTCGGCCATGAACCTGAGCGAGTACGCCAGCGTGCATGACCGCTCCCTGCACCCCAGGCTCATGGTACGCCCTCTAGTAGCTCACTCGTCCAGTTTGACGTTTGCATCCCTGATGACCTTGAATTCCAGCCTTAGTGCATGACCCTTTGCACCTTCTGCTGTATTTATTTCTGGCTTATTTCATTTGAAAGAAATTCGTATCGCATAGAGCAGGTGGAAATAGCAAGCCGTTATCATTACTCGAGTTATTTAGTCTTTTTTTAGCCCAGCTTACGTTACACGTAAGCTGGGGTATTCCTATCGGTTTGCGGGCGGTGTCCGTTAGTTAGTTAGTTAGTTAGTTAGTTAGTTAGTTAGTTAGTTAGTTAGTTAGTTGTTTATTTAGTAAACTTTGGTTCAAAATGCATCTCCTCCTACAATTTTGATCCGATGTCATTTATTTTTGGTGTGAGGCATCCCTAAGGGGTCGTGCATACGGCTTGTGCTTTTCTAGTCGATCGGGTGATTTTTGAATTTTTGGCGAATTTTTAAAGAAAAAATTTTAAAATGTATCTCCTCCTACATTTTCGACCCGATGTCATTTATTTTTGGTATGAGGCACCCCTAAAGGGTCGTGCATACGGCTTGTGCTTTTTTAGTCGATCGCGCAATTTTTGTATTTTTGGGGAATTTTTAAAGCAAAATTTTCGAAAATAATTCAAAATGCATCTACTCCTACAATTTTGATTCGATGTCATTTATTTTTGGTGTGAGGCATCCCTAAGGAGTCGTGCATACGGCTTGTGCTTTTTTAGTCGATCGGGTGATTTTTGAATTTTAGGGGAATTTTTAAAGAAAAAAATTTAAAATGTGTCTCCTCCTACATTTTTGACCCGATGTGATTTATTTTTGGTATGAGGCACCCCTAAAGTGTCGTGCATACGGCTTGTGCTTTTCTAGTCGATCGGGTGATTTTTTAATTTTTGGGGAATTTTTGAAGAAAAAAATTAAAAATGTATCTCGTCCTACATTTTTGATCCGATGTCTTTTTTTTCAGCCCAGTTGGCTTTTTAGCCAACAGGGCTATACAGATGGGGGCAAGTGTCGTCCGTCCGTCCGTCTGTCCGTCCCGCGACCGTTAAAAGTGGAATAACTTTTTTATTTTTTATCCGATTCTTACCAAATTTTAAACACGAGTTCCTAACCCTTTACTGCATTAGGAAATATTTTTATTTTTGCGGTTTAAACCATTTTTGGCGATTTTATTGCCAATTTGGGCAAAATACGAAAAAACCTATCTAGTCCCTCATTTTTCATCGGAAGATTCCGAAATTTTTCATGAAGAAACTAGAACTAAGGGGTGAAAAAAGTACTTTTTTCGATTTTTGAATTTCGCCTTATTTTTGAATCTACTGAGCTTCAAAGTTTGCAACTTCTAAAAATTGGCAAATTTCCATTTTTTTTATTAAAAAAGTAGTTAAAGTGGAATATCTTTTTTATTTTTCATCCGATTCGTACCAAATTTTAAACGCGAGTTTTTAACCTTCTACTGCATTAGGAATTTTTTTTATTTTTTGGTTTAAACCATTTTTAGCGATTTTATTGCCAATTTGGGCAAAATACGAAAAAATCTATCTAGTCCCTCATTTTTCATCGGAGGATTCCGAAATTTGTTATGAAGAAACTAGAACTAAGGGGTGAAAAAAGTACATTTTTCGATTTTTGAATTTCGCCTTATTTTTGAATCTACTGAGCTTCGAAGTTTGCAGCTTTTAAAAAATTGGAAATTTCCATTTTTCTTCTTAAAAAAGCAAAGTTTCAATTTGCAGAGGGGCACAATATGTTACATGCAAGTACTTTTGCTTGGAATTTTCAGTAATTTTGTTGTCAGTAGGTCATTTCTATGATATTTTCAAGTGGGCGATAATAGGGAACATTGGGCGATAAAGCAAGAAAGTTGTAATTTTCGCTTTAAAAGTGCAGGGATCAATTCTATGTCCCGAAAATATGATAAATATGATATTTTTTGGATGGGCGATAATAGGGAATATTGGTCGATACTGCAAGAAAGTTGTAATTTTCGCTTTAAATGTGCAGGAAACAGTTCTAGGACCCGAAAATATGATAAATATGATATTTTTCGTGTGGGCGATAATAGGGAGCATTGGGCGATAATGCAAGAAAGTTGTAATTTTCGCTTTAAAAGAGCAGGAATCAATTCTATGACCCGAAAATATGATAAATATGATATTTTTCGTGTGGGCGATAATAGGGAGCATTGGGCGATAATGCAAGAAAGTTGTAATTTTCGCTTTAAAAGTGCAGGGATCAATTCTATGACCCGAAAATATGATAAATGTGATATTTTACGGGTGGGCGATAATAGGGAATATTGGGCGATAATGTAAGAAAATTGTAATTTTCGCTTTAAAAGTGCAGGAATCAATTCTATGACCCGAAAATATGATAAATGTGATATTTTTCGTGTGGTCGATAATAGGGAACATTGGGCGATAATGCAAAAAAGTTGTAATTTTCGCTTTAAAAGTGCGGGAATCAATTCTGTGACCCGAAAATATGATCAATGTGATATTTTACGGGTGGGCGATAACAGGGAATATTGGGCGATAAAGCAAGAAAGTTGTAATTTTCGCTTTAAAAGTGCAGGAAACAATTCTAGGACCCGAAAATATGATAAATATAATATTTTTCGTGTGGGCGATAATAGGGAATATTGGGCGATTATGTAAAGAAGTTCTAATTTTCGCTTTAAAAGAGCAGGAATCAATTCTATATCCCGAAAATATGATAAATATGATAGTTTTCGGATGGGCGATAATAGGGAATGTTCGGCGATAATGCAAGAAAGTTGTAATTTTGGCTTTAAATGTGCAGGGATCAATTCTATGTCCCGAAAATATGATGAATATGATATTTTTTGGATGGGCGATAATAGGGAACATTGGGCGATAATGCAAGAAAGTTGTAATTTTCGCTTTAAAAGTGCAGGAATCAATTCTATGACCCGAAAATATGATAAATGTGATATTTTTCGTGTGGGCGATAATAGGGAATATTGGGCGATAATGCAAGAAAGTTGTAATTTTCGCTTTAAAAGTGCAGGAATCAATTCTGTGACCCGAAAATATGATCAATGTGATATTTTACGGGTGGGCGATGACAGGGAATATTGGGCGATAAAGCAAGAAAGTTGTAATTTACGCTTTAAAAGAGCAGGAATCAATTCTATGACCCGAAAATATGATAAATGTGATATTTTTCGGATGGGCGATAATAGGGAATATTGGGCGATAATACAAGAAAGTTGTAATTTTCGCTTTAAAAGTGAAGGAATCAATTCTATGACCCGAAAATATGATAAATGTGATATTTTTCGTGTGGGCGATAATAGGGAACATTGGGCGATAATGCAAAAAAGTTGTAATTTTCGCTTTAAAAGTGCAGGAATCAATTCTGTGACCCGAAAATATGATCAATGTGATATTTTACGGGTGGGCGATAACAGGGAATATTGGGCGATAAAGCAAGAAAGTTGTAATTTTCGCTTTAAAAGCGCAGAAAACAATTCTAGGACCGGAAAATATGATAAATATAATATTTTTCGCGTGGGCGATAATAGGGAATATTGGGCGATAATGTAAGAAAGTTGTAATTTTCGCTTTAAAAGAGCAGGAATCAATTCTATATCCCGAAAATATGATAAATATGATAGTTTTCGGATGGGCGATAATAGGGAATATTCGGCGATAATGCAAGAAAGTTGTAATTTTCGCTTTAAATGTTCAGGGATCAATTCTATGTCCCGAAAATATGATGAATATGATATTTTTTGGATGGGCGATAATAGGGAACATTGGGCGATAATGCAAGAAAGTTGTAATTTTCGCTTTAAAAGTGCAGGAATCAATTCTATGACCCGAAAATATGATAAATGTGATATTTTTCGTGTGGGCGATAATAGGGAATATTGGGCGATAATGCAAGAAAGTTGTAATTTTCGCTTTAAAAGTGCAGGAATCAATTCTGTGACCCAAAAATATGATCAATGTGATATTTTACGGGTGGGCGATGACAGGGAATATTGGGCGATAAAGCAAGAAAGTTGTAATTTACGCTTTAAAAGAGCAGGAATCAATTCTATGACCCGAAAATATGATAAATGTGAAATTTTTTCGGATGGGCGATAATAGGGAATATTGGGCGATAATACAAGAAAGTTGTAATTTTCGCTTTAAAAGTGCAGGAATCAATTCTGTGACCCGAAAATATGATAAATGTGATATTTTTCGGGTGGGCGATAATAGGGAACGTTGGGCGATAGTGCAAGAAAGTTGTAATTTTCGCTTTAAAAGTGCAGGAATCAATTCTATGACCCGAAAATATGATAAATGTGATATTTTTCGGGTGGGCGATAATAGGGAATATTGGGCGATAATGCAAGAAAGTTGTAATTTTCGCTTTAAAAGTGCAGGAAACAATTCTAGGTCCCGAAAATATGATAAATATATTATTTTTCGTGTGGGCGATAATAGGGAATATTGGGCGATAATGTAAGAAAGTTGTAATTTTCGCTTTAAAAGAGCAGGAATCAATTCTATATCCCGAAAATATGATAAATATGATAGTTTTCGGATGGGCGATAATAGGGAATGTTCGGCGATAATGCAAGAAAGTTGTAATTTTCGCTTTAAATGTGCAGGGATCAATTCTATGTCCCGAAAATATGATGAATATGATATTTTTTGGATGGGCGATAATAGGGAACATTGGGCGATAATGCAAGAAAGTTGTAATTTTCGCTTTAAAAGTGCAGGAATCAATTCTATGACCCGAAAATATGATAAATGTGATATTTTTCGTGTGGGCGATAATAGGGAATATTGGGCGATAATGCAAGAAAGTTGTAATTTTCGCTTTAAAAGTGCAGGAATCAATTCTGTGACCCGAAAATATGATCAATGTGATATTTTACGGGTGGGCGATGACAGGGAATATTGGGCGATAAAGCAAGAAAGTTGTAATTTACGCTTTAAAAGAGCAGGAATCAATTCTATGACCCGAAAATATGATAAATGTGATATTTTTCGGATGGGCGATAATAGGGAATATTGGGCGATAATACAAGAAAGTTGTAATTTTCGCTTTAAAAGTGAAGGAATCAATTCTATGACCCGAAAATATGATAAATGTGATATTTTTCGTGTGGGCGATAATAGGGAACATTGGGCGATAATGCAAAAAAGTTGTAATTTTCGCTTTAAAAGTGCAGGAATCAATTCTGTGACCCGAAAATATGATCAATGTGATATTTTACGGGTGGGCGATAACAGGGAATATTGGGCGATAAAGCAAGAAAGTTGTAATTTTCGCTTTAAAAGCGCAGAAAACAATTCTAGGACCGGAAAATATGATAAATATAATATTTTTCGCGTGGGCGATAATAGGGAATATTGGGCGATAATGTAAGAAAGTTGTAATTTTCGCTTTAAAAGAGCAGGAATCAATTCTATATCCCGAAAATATGATAAATATGATAGTTTTCGGATGGGCGATAATAGGGAATATTCGGCGATAATGCAAGAAAGTTGTAATTTTCGCTTTAAATGTTCAGGGATCAAATCTATGTCCCGAAAATATGATGAATATGATATTTTTTGGATGGGCGATAATAGGGAACATTGGGCGATAATGCAAGAAAGTTGTAATTTTCGCTTTAAAAGTGCAGGAATCAATTCTATGACCCGAAAATATGATAAATGTGATATTTTTCGTGTGGGCGATAATAGGGAATATTGGGCGATAATGCAAGAAAGTTGTAATTTTCGCTTTAAAAGTGCAGGAATCAATTCTGTGACCCCAAAATATGATCAATGTGATATTTTACGGGTGGGCGATGACAGGGAATATTGGGCGATAAAGCAAGAAAGTTGTAATTTACGCTTTAAAAGAGCAGGAATCAATTCTATGACCCGAAAATATGATAAATGTGAAATTTTTTCGGATGGGCGATAATAGGGAATATTGGGCGATAATACAAGAAAGTTGTAATTTTCGCTTTAAAAGTGCAGGAATCAATTCTGTGACCCGAAAATATAATAAATGTGATATTTTTCGGGTGGGCGATAATAGGGAACGTTGGGCGATAGTGCAAGAAAGTTGTAATTTTCGCTTTAAAAGTGCAGGAATCAATTCTATGACCCGAAAATATGATAAATGTGATATTTTTCGGGTGGGCGATAATAGGGAATATTGGGCGATAATGCAAGAAAGTTGTAATTTTCGCTTTAAAAGTGCAGGAAACAATTCTAGGTCCCGAAAATATGATAAATATATTATTTTTCGTGTGGGCGATAATAGGGAATATTGGGCGATAATGTAAGAAAGTTGTAATTTTCGCTTTAAAAGAGCAGGAATCAATTCTATATCCCGAAAATATGATAAATATGATAGTTTTCGGATGGGCGATAATAGGGAATGTTCGGCGATAATGCAAGAAAGTTGTAATTTTCGCTTTAAATGTGCAGGGATCAATTCTATGTCCCGAAAATATGATGAATATGATATTTTTTGGATGGGCGATAATAGGGAACATTGGGCGATAATGCAAGAAAGTTGTAATTTTCGCTTTAAAAGTGCAGGAATCAATTCTATGACCCGAAAATATGATAAATGTGATATTTTTCGTGTGGGCGATAATAGGGAATATTGGGCGATAATGCAAGAAAGTTGTAATTTTCGCTTTAAAAGTGCAGGAATCTATTCTGTGACCCGAAAATATGATCAATGTGATATTTTACGGGTGGGCGATGACAGGGAATATTGGGCGATAAAGCAAAAAAGTTGTAATTTACGCTTTAAAAGAGCAGGAATCAATTCTATGACCCGAAAATATGATAAATGTGAAATTTTTTCGGATGGGCGATAATAGGGAATATTGGGCGATAATACAAGAAAGTTGTAATTTTCGCTTTAAAAGTGCAGGAATCAATTCTGTGACCCGAAAATATGATAAATGTGATATTTTTCGGGTGGGCGATAATAGGGAACGTTGGGCGATAGTGCAAGAAAGTTGTAATTTTCGCTTTAAAAGTGCAGGAATCAATTCTATGACCCGAAAATATGATAAATGTGATATTTTTCGGGTGGGCGATAATAGGGAATATTGGGCGATAATGCAAGAAAGTTTAATTTTCGCTTTAAAAGTGCAGGAAACAATTCTAGGTCCCGAAAATATGATAAATATAATATTTTTCGTGTGGGCGATAATAGGGAATATTGGGCGATAATGTAAGAAAGTTGTAATTTTCGCTTTAAAAGAGCAGGAATCAATTCTATATCCCGAAAATATGATAAATATGATAGTTTTCGGATGGGCGATAATAGGGAATGTTCGGCGATAATGCAAGAAAGTTGTAATTTTCGCTTTAAATGTGCAGGGATCAATTCTATGTCCCGAAAATATGATGAATATGATATTTTTTGGATGGGCGATAATAGGGAACATTGGGCGATAATGCAAGAAAGTTGTAATTTTCGCTTTAAAAGTGCAGGAATCAATTCTATGACCCGAAAATATGATAAATGTGATATTTTTCGTGTGGGCGATAATAGGGAATATTGGGCGATAATGCAAGAAAGTTGTAATTTTCGCTTTAAAAGTGCAGGAATCAATTCTGTGACCCGAAAATATGATCAATGTGATATTTTACGGGTGGGCGATGACAGGGAATATTTGGCGATAAAGCAAGAAAGTTGTAATTTACGCTTTAAAAGAGCAGGAATCAATTCTATGACCCGAAAATATGATAAATGTGAAATTTTTTCGGATGGGCGATAATAGGGAATATTGGGCGATAATACAAGAAAGTTGTAATTTTCGCTTTAAAAGTGCAGGAATCAATTCTGTGACCCGAAAATATGATAAATGTGATATTTTTCGGGTGGGCGATAATAGGGAACGTTGGGCGATAGTGCAAGAAAGTTGTAATTTTCGCTTTAAAAGTGCAGGAATCAATTCTATGACCCGAAAATATGATAAATGTGATATTTTTCGTGTGGGCGATAATAGGGAATATTGGGCGATAATGCAAGAAAGTTGTAATTTTCGCTTTAAAAGTGCAGGAATCAATTCTGTGACCCGAAAATATGATCAATGTGATATTTTACGGGTGGGCGATGACAGGGAATATTGGGCGATAAAGCAAGAAAGTTGTAATTTACGCTTTAAAAGAGCAGGAATCAATTCTATGACCCGAAAATATGATAAATGTGATATTTTTCGGATGGGCGATAATAGGGAATATTGGGCGATAATACAAGAAAGTTGTAATTTTCGCTTTAAAAGTGAAGGAATCAATTCTATGACCCGAAAATATGATAAATGTGATATTTTTCGTGTGGGCGATAATAGGGAACATTGGGCGATAATGCAAAAAAGTTGTAATTTTCGCTTTAAAAGTGCAGGAATCAATTCTGTGACCCGAAAATATGATCAATGTGATATTTTACGGGTGGGCGATAACAGGGAATATTGGGCGATAAAGCAAGAAAGTTGTAATTTTCGCTTTAAAAGCGCAGAAAACAATTCTAGGACCGGAAAATATGATAAATATAATATTTTTCGCGTGGGCGATAATAGGGAATATTGGGCGATAATGTAAGAAAGTTGTAATTTTCGCTTTAAAAGAGCAGGAATCAATTCTATATCCCGAAAATATGATAAATATGATAGTTTTCGGATGGGCGATAATAGGGAATATTCGGCGATAATGCAAGAAAGTTGTAATTTTCGCTTTAAATGTTCAGGGATCAATTCTATGTCCCGAAAATATGATGAATATGATATTTTTTGGATGGGCGATAATAGGGAACATTGGGCGATAATGCAAGAAAGTTGTAATTTTCGCTTTAAAAGTGCAGGAATCAATTCTATGACCCGAAAATATGATAAATGTGATATTTTTCGTGTGGGCGATAATAGGGAATATTGGGCGATAATGCAAGAAAGTTGTAATTTTCGCTTTAAAAGTGCAGGAATCAATTCTGTGACCCAAAAATATGATCAATGTGATATTTTACGGGTGGGCGATGACAGGGAATATTGGGCGATAAAGCAAGAAAGTTGTATTTTACGCTTTAAAAGAGCAGGAATCAATTCTATGACCCGAAAATATGATAAATGTGAAATTTTTTCGGATGGGCGATAATAGGGAATATTGGGCGATAATACAAGAAAGTTGTAATTTTCGCTTTAAAAGTGCAGGAATCAATTCTGTGACCCGAAAATATGATAAATGTGATATTTTTCGGGTGGGCGATAATAGGGAACGTTGGGCGATAGTGCAAGAAAGTTGTAATTTTCGCTTTAAAAGTGCAGGAATCAATTCTATGACCCGAAAATATGATAAATGTGATATTTTTCGGGTGGGCGATAATAGGGAATATTGGGCGATAATGCAAGAAAGTTGTAATTTTCGCTTTAAAAGTGCAGGAAACAATTCTAGGTCCCGAAAATATGATAAATATATTATTTTTCGTGTGGGCGATAATAGGGAATATTGGGCGATAATGTAAGAAAGTTGTAATTTTCGCTTTAAAAGAGCAGGAATCAATTCTATATCCCGAAAATATGATAAATATGATAGTTTTCGGATGGGCGATAATAGGGAATGTTCGGCGATAATGCAAGAAAGTTGTAATTTTCGCTTTAAATGTGCAGGGATCAATTCTATGTCCCGAAAATATGATGAATATGATATTTTTTGGATGGGCGATAATAGGGAACATTGGGCGATAATGCAAGAAAGTTGTAATTTTCGCTTTAAAAGTGCAGGAATCAATTCTATGACCCGAAAATATGATAAATGTGATATTTTTCGTGTGGGCGATAATAGGGAATATTGGGCGATAATGCAAGAAAGTTGTAATTTTCGCTTTAAAAGTGCAGGAATCTATTCTGTGACCCGAAAATATGATCAATGTGATATTTTACGGGTGGGCGATGACAGGGAATATTGGGCGATAAAGCAAAAAAGTTGTAATTTACGCTTTAAAAGAGCAGGAATCAATTCTATGACCCGAAAATATGATAAATGTGAAATTTTTTCGGATGGGCGATAATAGGGAATATTGGGCGATAATACAAGAAAGTTGTAATTTTCGCTTTAAAAGTGCAGGAATCAATTCTGTGACCCGAAAATATGATAAATGTGATATTTTTCGGGTGGGCGATAATAGGGAACGTTGGGCGATAGTGCAAGAAAGTTGTAATTTTCGCTTTAAAAGTGCAGGAATCAATTCTATGACCCGAAAATATGATAAATGTGATATTTTTCGGGTGGGCGATAATAGGGAATATTGGGCGATAATGCAAGAAAGTTGTAATTTTCGCTTTAAAAGTGCAGGAAACAATTCTAGGTCCCGAAAATATGATAAATATAATATTTTTCGTGTGGGCGATAATAGGGAATATTGGGCGATAATGTAAGAAAGTTGTAATTTTCGCTTTAAAAGAGCAGGAATCAATTCTATATCCCGAAAATATGATAAATATGATAGTTTTCGGATGGGCGATAATAGGGAATGTTCGGCGATAATGCAAGAAAGTTGTAATTTTCGCTTTAAATGTGCAGGGATCAATTCTATGTCCCGAAAATATGATGAATATGATATTTTTTGGATGGGCGATAATAGGGAACATTGGGCGATAATGCAAGAAAGTTGTAATTTTCGCTTTAAAAGTGCAGGAATCAATTCTATGACCCGAAAATATGATAAATGTGATATTTTTCGTGTGGGCGATAATAGGGAATATTGGGCGATAATGCAAGAAAGTTGTAATTTTCGCTTTAAAAGTGCAGGAATCAATTCTGTGACCCGAAAATATGATCAATGTGATATTTTACGGGTAGGCGATGACAGGGAATATTTGGCGATAAAGCAAGAAAGTTGTAATTTACGCTTTAAAAGAGCAGGAATCAATTCTATGACCCGAAAATATGATAAATGTGAAATTTTTTCGGATGGGCGATAATAGGGAATATTGGGCGATAATACAAGAAAGTTGTAATTTTCGCTTTAAAAGTGCAGGAATCAATTCTGTGACCCGAAAATATGATAAATGTGATATTTTTCGGGTGGGCGATAATAGGGAACGTTGGGCGATAGTGCAAGAAAGTTGTAATTTTCGCTTTAAAAGTGCAGGAATCAATTCTATGACCCGAAAATATGATAAATGTGATATTTTTCGGGTGGGCGATAATAGGGAATATTGGGCGATAATACAAGAAAGTTGTAATTTTCGCTTTAAAAGTGCAGGAATCAATTCTATGACCCGAAAATATGATAAATGTGATATTTTTCGTGTGGGCGATAATAGGGAACATTGGGCGATGATGCAAAAAAGTTGTAATTTTCGCTTTAAAAGTGCAGGAATCAATTCTGTGACCCGAAAATATGATCAATGTGATATTTTACGGGTGGGCGATAACAGGGAATATTGGGCGATAAAGCAAGAAAGTTGTAATTTTCGCTTTAAAAGTGCAGAAAACAATTCTAGGACCGGAAAATATGATAAATATAATATTTTTCGCGTGGGCGATAATAGGGAATATTGGGCGATAATGTAAGAAAGTTGTAATTTTCGCTTTAAAAGAGCAGGAATCAATTCTATATCCCGAAAATATGATAAATATGATAGTTTTCGGATGGGCGATAATAGGGAATATTCGGCGATAATGCAAGAAAGTTGTAATTTTCGCTTTAAATGTTCAGGGATCAATTCTATGTCCCGAAAATATGATGAATATGATATTTTTTGGATGGGCGATAATAGGGAACATTGGGCGATAATGCAAGAAAGTTGTAATGTTCGCTTTAAAAGTGCAGGAATCAATTCTATGACCCGAAAATATGATAAATGTGATATTTTTCGTGTGGGCGATAATAGGGAATATTGGGCGATAATGCAAGAAAGTTGTAATTTTCGCTTTAAAAGTGCAGGAATCAATTCTGTGACCCGAAAATATGATCAATGTGATATTTTACGGGTGGGCGATGACAGGGAATATTGGGCGATAAAGCAAGAAAGTTGTAATTTACGCTTTAAAAGAGCAGGAATCAATTCTATGACCCGAAAATATGATAAATGTGAAATTTTTTCGGATGGGCGATAATAGGGAATATTGGGCGATAATACAAGAAAGTTGTAATTTTCGCTTTAAAAGTGCAGGAATCAATTCTGTGACCCGAAAATATGATAAATGTGATATTTTTCGGGTGGGCGATAATAGGGAACATTGGGCGATAGTGCAAGAAAGTTGTAATTTTCGCTTTAAAAGTGCAGGAATCAATTCTATGACCCGAAAATATGATAAATGTGATATTTTTCGGGTGGGCGATAATAGGGAATATTGGGCGATAATGCAAGAAAGTTGTAATTTTCGCTTTAAAAGTGCAGGAAACAATTCTAGGACCCGAAAATATGATAAATATAATATTTTTCGTGTGGGCGATAATAGGGAATATTGGGCGATAATGTAAGAAAGTTGTAATTTTCGCTTTAAAAGAGCAGGAATCAATTCTATATCCCGAAAATATGATAAATATGATAGTTTTCGGATGGGCGATAATAGGGAATGTTCGGCGATAATGCAAGAAAGTTGTAATTTTCGCTTTAAATGTGCAGGGATCAATTCTATGTCCCGAAAATATGATGAATATGATATTTTTTGGATGGGCGATAATAGGGAACATTGGGCGATAATGCAAGAAAGTTGTAATTTTCGCTTTAAAAGTGCAGGAATCAATTCTATGACCCGAAAATATGATAAATGTGATATTTTTCGTGTGGGCGATAATAGGGAATATTGGGCGATAATGCAAGAAAGTTGTAATTTTCGCTTTAAAAGTGCAGGAATCAATTCTGTGACCCGAAAATATGATCAATGTGATATTTTACGGGTGGGCGATGACAGGGAATATTGGGCGATAAAGCAAGAAAGTTGTAATTTACGCTTTAAAAGAGCAGGAATCCATTCTATGACCCGAAAATATGATAAATGTGAAATTTTTTCGGATGGGCGATAATAGAGAATATTGGGCGATAATACAAGAAAGTTGTAATTTTCGCTTTAAAAGTGCAGGAATCAATTCTATGACCCGAAAATATGATAAATGTGAAATTGTTCGGGTGGGCGATAATAGGGAACGTTGGGCGATAGTGCAAGAAAGTTGTAATTTTCGCTTTAAAAGTGCAGGAATCAATTCTATGACCCGAAAATATGATAAATGTGATATTTTTCGGGTGGGCGATAATAGGGAATATTGGGCGATAATGCAAGAAAGTTGCAATTTTCGCTTTAAAAGTGCAGGAAACAATTCTAGGACCCGAAAATATGATAAATATAATATTTTTCGTGTGGGCGATAATAGGGAACATTGGGCGATAATGTACGAAAGTTGTGACCCGCGCATCAAGTCAACCTAAGGAAACTTGTGCACTTGTCCAAAATAAGCACGAAAGTAAAATAAACATGCGCATTGGTCTGGAATAAGAACCGCGCATTTATCTTTATTAAGTTAAATAAACATGTGCACTGTTCCAAAATGAGAGCCGCGCATCAACGCAAATTAAATAAACATGCGCACTTGTCTGAATTAGAACCGCGCATCGAGGCAAGTTACATAAATATGCGCACTGGTCCGAAATGCGAGCGTTGTTTGAAGGTATCTATGGCAAACTATCCATTCTACCAGATATACAAAAAATCTGTTCCCCATTTTTCTGGGAAAGAAATCTTTGTATGCATTTATCGGTCTATGTTCTGGTCCAGTGCTAAATTAATTATTGAGCTAGCTCTTTGCCGTCTCATCTTTTGAAGCTTGATATTTCAGGGAAATTCCTTCGCTCATGCACGCTGGAATGGGTCTTATTGCTTTTCGTAAGCTGGGACTTTGTCCTTGGACAAACTTGTTTAACCAGCGTAGATTTTATTGAATGTTATAAACCAACAAGCAGCGTAAAGTATCACCCCAGTGACGTGACAAAAGCATGAGTTTCCTGGTTGCTAGGATTATAAGCAAAATCAAAACATTGTGTGATCCGAATAAAAAACTACCGTTTTGACTGCAAACCAGCAGGACAAAGAAAAAAAGCATGAAAGAAACGGAGGGATGACTAAACGTGTTGTGGGTCTATGACTTGTAGCGTCATTTCGCGGTGTTCGCGCTGCCGGGTCCGCACGACGAGTCACTCAAGAGCGTGGTGAACAGCATCCTGGAGGCGAGCATGACGCAGGGAGACCACCCGGGCCTCGACATCGAGCTCCATAACGGCGTCGTGCAGGCGTCGGTCAAGGTGCTGACGGCCGTCAAGAACGTCCTCCGACCGTCGCCCATGCCCGGCAGGTCACACTACTGCTTCACGCTGAGGGGCGTCGTCACGTGCTTCCAGGTAACGCTCACGCAGACGACGGTGTGGAGCAGGCGATCTACGGATCCAGGGTGGGGGCAGGGGAGGGGAGGGAGGGGTGGGGGTGGGGGGCTGAGCTTCAGAGGTGACGTAACGCGCGCTTATGCAGGTAACGACAGTGTGAAGGAGGTGACATATGGATCCGGATCGATGGGGGGGGGGGGGGGGGTGGAGTTCAGAGGTTTCGAGTTGGATCCGGAGGGGTGGGGTTCAGAGGTTAGGCGTCGTCACGTGCTTCCAAGTAAGGCGCGCTCATGCGGACGATAATGCGAAGCCTGAAATACGCAGTGGCGGATCCAAGAGGGGGGGGGGGTGTTCAGGAGTTATAACCCTAAATTAAAAAAAAAGACTTTTTTACTTCGCTCTTTCACGAAGAAAGTTTAACTTAGGGTGATTTTTTTGAAACTGATCCCTCCCCCCCCCCCCCCGCCCCCTTGACCAAAACCTGTATCTGTCACTGATACGTTACCATTTTTCCATGGTCATGAAAACACACACACACACACACAAAAAAGATAAACTGTAGACTTGTTTTGAAGTGATTTGATGTTTGATGTGTAATTGAAGGATGTGAAGGAAAACGAAATCAGGTGATCGCGATCATTCTTTAGGCCTGTTATATACCTCACGCTTCTTATGAACATGTTGGTTCTGTATGTGGCAAGATCACTGATCCACCTTACTGCAATATTGCGAGCTGTTTTACTTGACGCGTGTGGTGGAGCAGATTCGGGGCTCTGTGACTGGTCTTGCATGAAAAAGCGACAGCATCCCAACATGGCGACGGTGTGGAGTAACACTTTTCCGCCTTTCCGCAGACTGCGTGAACAGAGACATCTGTCGTAGTGTTGTGTTGACATTACTATGGCAATGACTAAGCGGCGAGATTTTTTTCCCGCTTTTTTTTCACGCAGTGTCTGAAGCGGCTTGTGGAGGAGGCGCGAGCAGACGAACAGATGGTGATATCACTATGGAAACACGAGATGGAGCGCCTGTTCAAGGATTCCGTCTGTAGGTACGCCGATAACATGTGGTTCGATGACGTCATGAACAACACCATCAACGAGGTAAGCACAATATAAAAAAATAAATAAACAAGAAATAAATAACATGAAGTGGTTTTGCTTTATTTCTAATCAGAGAAAAACTGCTGTATACACATGATTTAATGACTATCATATCCATGGTGCAAACGTACTTTGCTGAGCATTGATTCAAATAAAGAAACAAGCATCAACGGTTGCTTACTGTTTACTTTTGTTGGAAACAAATTTTGTGTTATTGTTAAAACAAGTGTAACTGTATGCGTTTATGGCTGTGTGACTATGTGACCGTGTGACTATGTGACTATGTGACCGTGTTACTATGTGACTATGTGACCGTGTGACTCTGTGACAGATCTGGCCAGACATGCAGGATAAGCTTCACAAATACTTCGTCACCTTCCCCATTGACGCCAAGTCCTACCTGCGACCCGTCACCTCCATGTCAAAGAAAGAGGTCAAGGTGAGTTGACTCTTTGTATAAATAATCTTAAATAACCCTCAGCGCATTTTGTGGCGTTCAAAAAAAAAACAAACAAACAAAAAAACAATGGTGTCACTTGTAGCAAGAAATTCATCGCAATGGTTTTCGTGTCGTCGTAACATTTTGCGTTCATTTTGGAAATGTTAAGCTGTTGATGGGTACACGTGTTACTCTGGTCCCAAATCTAGGTTTCACTGTTCAGATGTCAGCATTGCCCGTTTTGACGTCATGTCGTGCCTGAGTGTGACGTAATGACATGTCTGGATGTAGCATCGTCACATCTCTGGTTGTAACGTCATGTCGTATCTGGATTTGACGTGGTGACATGTCTGGATGTGGTGTCGCCACGTGTCTGGATGTGACGTAATGCCGTGTCCGGATGTGGCGTTGTCTAGATATGACGTAATACCATGTCTGGATATGACGTAATGCCATGTCTGGAAGTGGCGTCATTACGTGTCTGCATGTGACGTAATAATGTGTCTGGATGCGGGGGTAGTCACGTGTCTGCATGTGACGTAATGACGTGTCTGGATATGACGCAGTGCCGTGTCTGGATGTGGCGTCGTCTCGTGTCTGCATGTGACGTAATGACGTGTCTGGATATGACGCAGTGCCGTGTCTGGATGTGGCGTCGTCACGTGTCTGCATGTGACGTAATGACGTGTCTGGATGTGGCTGCAGGTCGTCCTACAACCAATAGAGAGCCTGAAGGACGTACACAACTGCCTGCAGATCCACCTCAATCGCTACAATGAGGAGTTCGGCAACACGTACCTGGACATCAACCTGTCCGAGAACGTCATCGCCCACGTCATCAAGATGCACCGCGTCATCAGCTATCATCACGGGTAGGCCTCCCCGCTCCCCCCTCCCCCCCCCCTCTGCCAAGGACATGTCGTTGGCGCCTTGGAATCGTCCCTCACAATGACGGATCTGGTGTTAAGTGAAGGGCTCTTGTCTCTATGAACTAAGAGAACTACCACAGTGCTACCACGATGTTAGGCTGCTTTTATTAACGAAGTGCCTTTTTACGCGTTACTCTAATTTTGGAAGCCATATCTTGCTTATTTCAGGGTTAGGTTTTTAAAACATGAAATCTTTGTAAGAACAACGTGTACGCGCCCGTGCTTGTATGTGTGTGTGGTTCTGGCTTTGTAGCGGTAACTTCCTGTTGGTCGGGCCCATCGGCTCACACTTGGGCACGCTCTGCAATCTGGCCCTGCACGTGGCCGACATCCCGATCCACCACATCGACACCCGCAAGCAGAACACGTTCTTTGACGGGCTGCGGTCAGCCGTGCGGATCACCGGTGCGGAGGGCAAGAAGCTTACCGTCTTCTTCACCGTGAGTACTCGCTCATGGACAAGTACTCATAAAAAGTACTGCGTGTAAAAGAGTTACCTCACTCTGAAAGTGTTCACAAAACCAGCCTTGTAAATGAAGTAAATGAATCAATGAATGAAAACACGGTAGGAAATATATTTGGATTACACGTTTATGTGACTGCGTGACCTTGACAGGGGCGTGACCTTGAGGACCCGCTGTACTTGGACGCCATCAACAGTGTACTGATCAGCGGCGAGTACCCGCACCTCTTCACCAACGACGAGCTGGATGGGCTGCTCCAGGCGCTCGGCCCGGCCATGAAGCGGGAGCACCCCACCCTCAGCGGCCTCGATCACCTCAAGTTCTTCGTCTCCAGGGTCAAGACCAACCTGCATATAATGATCTGCCTGCCGCCTAGCCACGAACTGCTGCGAATCGCCGGCAGGTCAGCGCAATATCCGTCCTACTTTTCTGTGTCCATTGCTTTTAAATGTGGTATCATTGATTGTACTTGTTATGTAAATAGGTGTGATGTTAAGTCACCATTTTGCTTGATATTCAGTCACTATTTTGCTTGATGATAAGTCACCATTTTGCATGATATTCAGTCACCATTTTGTTTGATGTTAAGTCACCATTTTGCTTATTTGGCGTTGGATGATGCGGGTTTCAGTCGGTACCCGGGCTTGCTGAGCGGCTGTCAGCTCATCTGGATGGAGTTCTGGGGCAAAGATGCGCTGCTTGGAGAAGCCACATACTATCTGAACAAGTTCGGTGTTACCAAGGATTGTGAGGCAGACCTCAGGTACGTCAAGTCAGCGGTACCAGAGAAAAGTCAACGTTACCGGAGAAAATCTAAAAAAATTTAAAAAAAAAACAAAAAAACTGGAAAATTACTCGGTTTTCACTGAGGACTTTGAGGTAGATCTCGGATACTTTGAGTAGATCTCGTATATTTTGAGGTAGATCTTAGATACTTTGAGGTATATCTCATATACTTTGAGGTGGAGCAGGTCAATGGATCACTAATGCGATGTCAACCCGCTGTATTTATTATATCTGCCATTTGCAGTTCGATAAATATAGCAAGTGCGTAATTTTAATACCTACAGTTGATAACTTAACCGCTTAATTTAACCGATGAGCTAATGCAATGGTAATAATCACAAAACTCCTTCCCATGAACCAAACATTTTGCCCACAACTGTAAATTTCGACCAGATGTCGTGGAAACCAAACGTCGAGTAAATGTCGCTCGACATATAGTCGATGGGCTGAATGTCATGCGACATATGGTCGATGGGCTGAATGTCACGCGACATATGGTCGATGGGCTGAATGTCACGAGCAGAATTTCGGGATACGATTGACTAGAGCTGCAAGGATCTGTGTTTCAGTGAGAGCGTGGTGTCTTGCATGGCTAACATCCACAGCTACGTGCTGGCGGACTGTCGTCAGACAAAGTGGGCGGGTGACACGAGTGAGGAGCTGACCATCACGCAGATCAAACAGCACGAGAAGAAGCGAGATATCCTCAAGACGAACGTGCAGAAATACCCCAACCGACCCTACTCCAAGATCATCATGCTGGAAAATATCAAGTACACGTGCACTCCCTCACTCCTGCTGGCTCTTTTGTCTTGTGCTGTCTCCTGAAAAAAAAAAAACAACAACAACAACAACAAAAAAACAAAACAAAAAAAAACAAAAAAACAAACAAACAAAAAGGGGATTACAGGTATCCCGTACATGAATGGTTGAAATTGTTAAAGTTCATAGCCTTTTTTCCATAAGGCAGGCACTTAACCGGAGTATTTTATATGTGTTTTTTTTTAAGATGTAACAGAAATACCTGTGACCATTATCTGTTGTATTTTTAGCCCAGCTTACGTTACACGTAAGCTGGGGTATTCCTATCGGTTTGCGGGCGGTGTCCGTTAGTTAGTTAGTTAGTTAGTTAGTTAGTTAGTTGTTTATTTAGTAAACTTTGGTTCAAAATGCATCTCCTCCTACAATTTGGATCCGATGTAATTTATTTTTGGTGTGAGGCATCCCTAAGGGGTCGTGCATACGGCTTGTGCTTTTCTAGTCGATCGGGTGATTTTTGAGTTTTTGGCGAATTTTTAAAGAAAAAATTTTAAAATGTATCTCCTCCTACATTTTTGACCGGATGTGATTTATTTTTGGTATGAGGCACCCCTAGAGTGTCGTGCATACGGCTTGTGCTTTTTTAGTCGATCGGGCAATTTTTGTATTTTTGGGGAATTTTTTAAGCAAAAATTTAGAAAATAATTCAAAATGCATCTACTCCTACAATTTTGATTCGATGTCATTTATTTTTGGTTTGAGGCATCCCTAAGGGGTCGTGCATACGGCTTGTGCTTTTTTAGTCGATCGGGTGATTTTTGAATTTTTGGGGAATTTTTAAAGAAAAAATTTTAAAATGTATCTCCTCCTACATTTTTGACCGGGTGTGATTTATTTTTGGTATGAGGCACCCCTAAAGGGTCGTGCATACGGCTTGTGCTTTTTTAGTCGATCGGGCAATTTTTGTATTTTTGGGGAATTTTTTAAGCAAAAATTTAGAAAATAATTCAAAATGCATCTACTCCTACAATTTTGATTCGATGTCATTTATTTTTGGTTTGAGGCATCCCTAAGGAGTCGTGCATACGGCTTGTGCTTTTTTAGTCGATCGGGTGATTTTTGAATTTTTGGGGAATTTTTGAAGAAAAAAAATTTAAAATGTATCTCGTCCTACATTTTTGATCCGAAACCTCTCAAAGATCCGATGACCCTAAAAGGTCGTGCATACGGCTCGTGCTTTTTAGTCGATCGGACAATTTTTGTATTTTGAGGGAGCTTTTGAAAAAAAAAACTTCAAAATGCATTTTCCCCTACAGTTTTGATCTTTCTCTCTCTCTTTTTTTTTTTTTTTTTTTTTGGTTTGAGGCATCTTTAAGGGGTTGAGAATACGGCGTGCGCTTTTTACTCGATCCGATAATTTCTGTATTTTTAGGGAATTTTTGAAAAAAAACTTCAAATGCATTTCCTCCTACAGTTTTAATCCGATTTCATTTATTTTTGGTATGAGGCATCCTTAGGTGGGTCGGGCATACGGCTTGTGCTATTTGACTCGACTTGGGAATGCTTGATTTCGATAGGGAATTTTTGATGAAAATACCTCAAAATGCATCTTCTCCTGCAGTTTTGATCAGACATCATTTATTTTTGGGCTGAGGCATGCTTAGGGTGTCGTGAATACGGCCTGTGCTTTTCGAGTCGATCAGAATTTTTGGGGAATTTTTGAATAAAAAAACTTCAAAATGCATTTCCTCCTACTGTTTTTATCAGATTTCATTTATTTTTGATACAAGCCGACTTCAGGGGTCATGCATACGGCTTGTGCCTTTTGAGTGAATTGGAAAACTTTTGAATTTTTTTCGGAATTTAAAAAAAAAAAATAAATGAATCTTCTCCTGCAGCGCATAAACGCAAGTTAAATGAACTTGCGCAGTAGTCAGATTTAACAACCGCACATCGACGCAAGTTAAATAAACATTCGCATTGGTCCGAAATGTGAACCATTGACGGAAGATAAACATGCAAACTGGTCCAAAATAAGCACCGCGCATCAACGCAAGTTAAATAAACATGCGCAATGGTCCGAAAAAAAGAACTACGCGTCGACGCAAATTGAATAGACATGCGCAGTGGTCCGAAATGCGGATCGAGCATCAACGCAACCTAAAGAAACATGCGCACTGGTCCGAAATGCGAACCGCGCATCAACGCAAGTTAAATAAATATGCACACTGGTCCGAAAAAAAAGAACCGCGCATCAGCGCAACCCAAAGAAACATGCGCACTGGTCTGAAATGAGAACCACGCATCAACGCAAGTTAAATAAACATGGGCAATGGTCGGAAATGCGAACCGCGAATCGACGGATGTTAAATAAACATGCGATCCGAACATGCGATGCGAACATGTGGTCCGAAATGCAATTCGCGTGTCAACGCAAGTTAAGTGAACCTACGCACTTGTCCGAAATGCGAACCTCGCATGAACGCAACCTAAAGAAACAGGTACACTGGTCCGAATTTCGAACCGCTCCTCAGCGCAAGTTAAATACACATTTGCACTGATCTAAAATAAGTACCGAGCACCAACACAAGTTAAATAAATATGCGCACTGGTCCAAAATGCGAACCACGCATCAACACAAGTTAAATAAACGTGCGCACTGGTGGAAAATGCGAAACGTTCATTAACGCAAGCTAAATAAACAAACACACTGGTCAGAAATGGGAACCGAGCATTAACGCAAGTTAAATAAACATGCGCACTGGTTAGAAATGCGAACCGAACTGCGCATTAACGCAAGTTAAATAACGTGCGCACTATTCAAAATAAAAACTGCGTATCAACGCAACTTAAATAAACATGCGCACTGGTCCAGAATAAGAACCGCGCATCAACTCAAATTAAAGAAATATGCGCATTGGCCTGAAATATGAACCGCACATCGACACACGTTAAATAAACATGCGCAGTGGTTCGAAATGCGAACCACGCGCCAACGGAAGTTAAATAAATATTTGCACTGGTCCAAAATAAGCACCGCGCATCAACGCAAGTTAAATAAACATGCGCACTGGTCCGAAATTCGAACTGCTCATCAACGCAAGTTGAATAAACATGCGCACTGGTCCAAAATGCAAACCGCGCACCAACGCAAGTTAGATTAACATATGCACACGTCAAAAATAAGCACCGTGCATCAACGCAAGATAGATAAACATGCAAACTCTTCCGAAATGCGAACCGCGCATCAAGGCAACCTAAGGAAACTTGTACACTTGTCCAAAATAAGTACCGCTCATCAACACAAGTAAAATAAACATGCGCACTGATCCGTAATAAGAACCGCACATCAACACAAGTAAATAAACATGCGCATTGATCCGAAAGAAGAACCGCACATCAACACAAGGTAAATAAACATGCGCACTGATCCGAAATAAGAACCGCGCATCAACGCAAGTTAAATAAACATGCGCACTGGTCCGAAATTCGAACCGCGCATCAACGCCACTTAAATAAACATGTGGAGTGGTTCGAAATGTGAACCACGCTCCAACGCAAGTTAAATAAACATTTGTACTGGTCCAGAATAAGCACCGCGCATCAATGCAAGTTAAATAAACATGCGCACTGGTCCGATATTCGAACCGCGCGTCAACGCAAGTTAAATAAACATGCGCACCGTGCAAGTTAGATAAACATGCGCACTGATCCGAAATAAGAACCGCACATCAACACAAGATAAAAAAACATGGGCGCTGCTCCGAAATGCCAACCGCACATCAACGCAAGTTAAATAAACATGTGAACTGGTCCAAAATAAGCACCGCGCATCAACGCAAGTTAAATAAACATGCGCACTGGTCCGAAATTCGAACCGCGCATCAACGCCACTTAAATAAACATGTGGAGTGGTTCGAAATGTGAACCACGCTCCAACGCAAGTTAAATAAACATTTGTACTGGTCCAGAATAAGCACCGCGCATCAATGCAAGTTAAATAAACATGCGCACTGGTCCGATATTCGAACCGCGCGTCAACGCAAGTTAAATAAACATGCGCACCGTGCAAGTTAGATAAACATGCAAACTCTTCCGAAATGCGAACCCCGCATCAAGACAACCTAAGGAAACTTGTGCACTTGTCCAAAATAAGTACCGCTCATCAACGAAAATAAAATAAACATGCGCATTGGTCTGGAATAAGAACCGCGCATTAATCTTTATTAAGTTAAATGAACATGTGCACGGTTCCAAAATGAGAGCCGCGCATCAACGCAAATTAAATAAACATGCGTACTTGTCTGAATAAGAACCGCGCATCGAGGCAAGTTACATAAATATGCGCACTGGTCCGAAATGCGAACGTTGTTTGAAGGTATCTATGGCAGACTATCCAGTCTACCAGAGATACAAAAAATCTGTTCCCCATTTTTCACGTAAAGAAATCTTTGTATGCATTTATCGGTCTATGTTCTGGTCCGGTGCTAAATTAATTATTGAGCTAGCTCTTTGCCGTCTTATCTTTTGAAGCCCGATATTTCAGGGAAATTCCTTCGCTCATGCACGCTGGAATGGGTCTTATTGCTTTTC
Source organism: Protula sp. h YS-2021 (assembly GCA_949752745.1). Classification (NCBI taxonomy): domain Eukaryota; kingdom Metazoa; phylum Annelida; class Polychaeta; order Sabellida; family Serpulidae; genus Protula; species Protula sp. h YS-2021. The sequence continues at coordinate 98,686,536 of OX457025.1, read as the reverse complement.
GTAAGCTGGGACTTTGTCCTTGGACAAACTTGTTTAGAGAAATAGATTAGATTCGTGGCTTTGTAGTATATTGCGATCAATTTGATCTTGTGCATGTCCGACCATCGGGTAGTGCCCCGAGACACTACAGCACGGGCTAGTTACACCCCGGCGTGTTGGTGGTGTTGTCAGCCATCGGGTAGTGCCCCGAGACACTACAGCATGGGCTAGTTACACCCCGGCGTATTGGTGGTGTTGTCAGCCATCGGCTAGTGCCCCGAGACACTACAGCACGGGCTAGTTACACCCCGGCGTGTTGGTGGTGTTGTCAGCCATCGGGTAGTGCCCCGAGACACTACAGCATGGGCTAGTTACACCCCGGCGTATTGGTGGTGTTGTCAGCCATCGGCTAGTGCCCCGAGACACTACAGCACGGGCTAGTTACACCCCGGCGTGTTGGTGGTGTTGTCAGCCATCGGGTAGTGCCCCGAGACACTACAGCACGGGCTTGTTACACCCCGACGTATTGGTGGTGTTGTCAGCCATCGGGTAGTGCCCCGAGACACTACAGCATGGGCTAGTTACACCCCGGCGTATTGGTGGTGTTGTCAGCCATCGGGTAGTGCCCCGAGACACTACAGCACGGGCTAGTTACACCCCGGCGTGTTGGTGGTGTTGTCAGCCATCGGGTAGTGCCCCGAGACACTACAGCATGGGCTAGTTACACCCCGGCGTATTGATGGTGTTGTCAGCCATCGGCTAGTGCCCCGAGACACTACAGCACGGGCTAGTTACACCCCGGCGTGTTGGTGGTGTTGTCAGCCATCGGGTAGTGCCCCGAGACACTGCAGCACGGGCTAGTTACACCCCGGCGTATTGGTGGTGTTGTCAGCCATCGGGTAGTGCCCCGAGACACTACAGCACGGGTTAGTTACACCCCGGCGTGTTGGTGGTGCTGTCAGCCATCGGCTAGTGCCCCGAGACATTACAGCATGGGCTAGTTACACCCCGACGTATTGATGGTGTTGTCAGCCATCGGGTAGTGCCCCGAGACACTGCAGCACGGGCTAGTTACACTCCGGCGTGTTGGTGGTGCTGTCAGCCATCGGGTAGTGCCCCGAGACACTACAGCACGGGCTAGTTACACCCCGGCGTATTGGTGGTGTTGTCAGCCATCGGGAAGTGCCCCGAGACACTGTAGCACGGGCTAGTTACACCCCGGCGTATTGGTGGTGTTGTCAGCCATCGGGTAGTGCCCCGAGACACTGTAGCACGGGCTAGTTACACCCCGGCGTATTGGTGGTGTTGTCAGCCATCGGTAGTGTCCCGAGACACTGCAGCACGGGCTAGTTACACCCCGGCGTATTGGTGGTGTTGTCAGCCATCGGTAGTGCCCCGAGACACTACAGTACGGGCTAGTTACACCCCGGCGTATTGGTGGTGTTGTCAGCCTTCGGCTAGTGCCCCGAGACACTGCAGCACGGGCTAGTTACACCCCGGCGTATTGGTGGTGTTGTCAGCCATCGGGAAGTGCCCCGAGACACTACAGCACGGGCTAGTTACACCCCGGCGCATTGGTGGTGTTGTCAGCCATCGGTAGTGTCCCGAGACACTACAGCACGGGCTACTTACACCCGGCGTATTGGTGGTGTTGTCAGCCATCGGGTAGTGCCCCGAGACACTACAGCACGGGCTAGTTACACCCCGGCGTATTGGTGGTGTTGTCAGCCATCGGGTAGTGCCCCGAGACACTACAGCACGGGCTAGTTACACCCCGGCGGTGGTGTTGTCAGCGCCATGAGACATTGTAGCACGGGCTAGTTACACCCCGGCGGTGGTGGTTTCAGGCTGCGCCACCGTGACCTGGCCGTGCCGACGAGCAGTGAGCTGTTTGTGGGACCGACCACCTACACACGCTTCATGGACACCTTCAAGCACCTCTACTGCCACAAAGCTCAGAGCCGCACGGAGAAAGTCAACAGGCTCAAGTGAGTACAGCGTATCACATCAGTACCTAAGGTACTCATGTTCTCCTTGAGTACATCAGACCCTAGCAAACACAGTACTTGGCCTTGTCGCTTTTAATAATTAAAGTTTTGATTATTACGTTATCATCGGATGATCACAAAACTAAATTTGTAAAAAATCATTTACAAGATACATTTTTTAATAGAAATGCAACCCACGCTAGAAAGTGAATACAAACGATTCAGGTTTGTTTTCCACAAAATAAGCAATGGTATGGAATGCCATTTTAACATTTAATGCTTATTTTGATATCAAAATATATTTAGAGATATCAATAAATCAATTTAGATTTCATTAATTTATATTTTGCTATCAATATTGAATTTTAGATGGCAAAAATTTATTTTTGAGATAAAAAAATCAATTTTACAAACCTAAAAAATCTTACGGGAGACACACATTCACATAAAATATAACGAATCGTCAATTAAATTTTGGAGATGAAAATTTGAATTATTGAGATCAATAATAACAGCATAATTTTTGATCTCAAGAACTGCTTCTTTTTTGTGCAGTAAAAAATTAAAATAAAGATTCTGTATACAAGGACAGCCATTATTTATTTACAGATATGCATTTCTGAATTTTTTTATTTAAAAAAATAGACTGATATTTTGATATCAAGAATCAGTTTTTGAGATCAAAAAATCGTTTTCAGATTTCAAAATACAAATAAAAAATGTATCAGTCTGAAATAATGATATCTGAAATCAATTCTTGATATCAATATATAGAAAATCAATTAGTGAGCTCAAAATTAATATTTTGCTCTCAAATATTTCATTTTTGCTATCAAGAATTGATTTTTTTATCTCAAAAAATCAATTTTAGATATCATTAAATCATTTTTGATATCAATAAATATTTTTTGATATCTCTAAATATTTATTGATATCAAAAATTATTTTTTGAGATCAAGAATACATTTAGAGATATCAAAAATACAATTACAGATAGCAAAAATGAATTCTTGATATCAAAATGTGGATTTATTGAGATCAAAAATTAATTCTTGATATCAAAAAATCAATTTTTGAGATCAAAAATTGATTCTTGATATCAATAATTCACTAATAAATGTAAAAACGGCATTCCATACAATGGCAAGTGATGTTTTTTTTGTGCGCCACATTATAATCCATGTTAAAAAGCTTCTGTTTCATTGTTATAAAGAGTAAGTGCATGCGGTGTCGGTCTTTAAGCTATAGGAGAGCTGCAGTGGGAAGAAAAGCAGCTCGTTCTGTCAACACTTGTAAATATCATTTTGGAGCAGTAACAAAAACACACAGTTTCTTCGCACTCTAAAATGACGTGACTTTACAGGAAAGTGATCGCGACTCTGGATCAGACTCGCAAGGACGCGAAGAAGATGCGGGAGAACATCCAGACGCGCACCACCGAGTTTGAGGAGGCGCGGGAGAAGACGTCCGCGCTGATGAAGCAGCTCACGCAGAAGGCCACCGTGCTGGAAAAGCTCAAGGCCAAGGTGAGGTGTTCAAGGTCAAGGTGAGGTGCTCAAGGTCAATTTGTGGTACTCAAGGTTAAAGTGAGGTACTCAAGGCCAAAGTAAGGCACTCACGGCCAAGGTGTACTCAAGGTCAATGTGAGGTACTCAGAGCCAAGGTGAGGTAGGTGAGGTACTCAAGTTCAAGATGGATGCTTGCAGGTCAAGGTAGGGCGCTCAAGATCTAAGTAATGTACTCAGGCCCAAGTTGAGGTGCTCAAGGCCAAGGTGCGGTACTCAAGTTCAGTGTGAGGTACTCAAGTTCACGGTGAGGTGCTCTAAGTTCAAGATGAGGTACTCAAAGTCAGAATGAGGTGCTCAAGATCAAGGTGAGGTACTCAAGGCCGAAGTAAGGGACTCACAGCCAAGATGAGGTTTCAAGGTACCCAGGGTTACGGTGAGGTTCTCAAATCCAAAGTAAGATGAGGTACTTAGGGTCAGGTTGAGGTACTCGGAAGGCCAAGGTGGGGTACTCAAGGTCAAGGTGAGACACCATCTAGGTTATGTTCTGAACGCGAAGGTGGAACACCGAAGGACAAAGTGAGATACCCAAGGCCAAGGTGAAAAACTCAAAGTCAAGCTGAAGAACTCAAGGTCAAGGCGATGCATGAAACCAATGAGCGCAAGTGACAAGGAAAATTGACCTGTAAAAATGTAGTGTAGGCGTAAAACCAACCCGCACAGAAAGCTGGGATGGTCAAGTGAAGTACAACCCTGTGTTGATACAGCAAATTAAAAGATAAGTGCTCATTGAAATCATGTGTCTATTTCTAGGCGCAGTCTATTGCTATAAGTTGTAAGGTAACACATACACAGATCCATGGCCATGTTGCAGGTTGGCATAGCCACGTCCCTGAGTGCCTTCCTGCAGCTGAACGAGCTGTCGGACGAAGAAGTGGAGGAGGACGACTTACTCAGGGAAGGTACGTCATGACGTCACATGCTCTATCAGCTGTCAACCGCGCCTTGTGGCATCTGCTTAGAAACACAATAAAACATTTTCTAATCGTACTTCTTTGTTGGCTGGTAGCCTTGTATTTTAAACCATTGGTCCATTTTGTGAGCCAAGAGCCAAATTGATAGTAAACACTGGTAAATGACGCCTTAAGATGAAGTATGAGCGATGGGGGAGGGCGGAGGTGGGGACTGGGTTGTGAATTTTTGCGTTGTTGTGCAGAGGAGCGTGACGAGTACGATGACGAGTTTGACCGGATGCGCGAGGAGAACCTGAAAACGCGCGTGGTGCAGGCACAGGAGGAGCTGAAGGAGGCCAACAAGCGCGTGGACGACTGCCGCCTCAAGCTGTCCCACGCCCGCGAGCAGGTACGTGCGCGCCTTCCCCGTCCCCTCCCCTCCCCTTCCCTCAGCCTCAAGCTGTCCCACGCCCGCGAGCAGGTACGTGCGCGCCCCCTCCCCTCCCCTCCCCCTCTCCCCGCCTCAAGTTGTCCCACGCCCGCGAGCAGGTACGCGCGCGCCCCCCTCCCCTCCCCTCCCCCTCCCCCCGCCTCAAGCTGTCCCACGCCCGCGAGCAGGTACGTGCGCGCCTTCCCCTCCCCTCCCCTCCCCTCCCCCTCCCCCCACCTCAAGCTGTCCCACGCCCGCGAGCAGGAACATGTTCGCCGTTCCCCCCCTCCTCAAGCCGTCCTACGCCCGCGGGCAAGTACGTGCGCGCCGTTCCCCCTCCTACCCCGCTCCCCCACCTCAAGCTGTCTACCCCACCCGCGATCCACCCCGCGCCTCAAGCTGTTGTATATTCCCTTCGCCCCGTCTAAATTTTCAACAGCACATAGCAGCCTTTCTGTCACTACAACGCTCAATTTTAGGAATTCAGCAACTAAATATCTTGTTTTAAACATTTGCAGGTTCTGTTCTGGAAGCAGAAGGTGGACCGGCAGTGTATAGAGCGTCTGAAGAACTTCCAGAACCCGCCTGTGCTCGTCGGTCACGTGATGGAGATGGTCTTCACGCTCATTGGTAAGAAGACCGTGCAGCGCCAGGATAGGTCAGACTACCCGTCCAAGGACGACCAATCAGCGCGCTACTCTGCCAGCTCCAGCAGCACCAAGCTGACGCAGAAGAAAAGTAAGCGATTTTTTTTCTAATATGACATAAAGAAATATTTTAGCTAAACATTATAATAGTGATGTTGACAGTGGTTTTCAGGTTTTTTTGTGCAAAAGTGTTTCGAGTTTAAAATATGCACACGTGTTTCTGGTGTCTTAAATTATTGTGTATGTTCAGGTCTGTGGCCTTCAAAATGTGTTGTATATTTATTTGTTTTTCTTTGCATAAATTGAATTACGCACTGGTGATATTGATTACAGCAGTAACAGTTGACAGTTTGAGTACTTGTAATACTGTAAAAAAAATGTCAGTCATTCACGATTTGAGAATTAGACAAGGCGTGAAATCTTCTCATAGAGATGGTTAGGTATAGGTAGTGAACCTACTGACAAGCAAAGGGCAAGTTAGTCAAAAACAAAATATTGTGAAACTTTAAAAAATTACTTCTGATGCACACAAGAGTAGAGCTGTGGAGATACGCCACAACAAGTATGCCAGTCGCTACAGCTGGTATGCGAGTCGCTACAGCTGATGTGCGAGTCGCTACAGCTGGTATGCGAGTCGCTACAGCTGATGTGCGAGTCGCTACAGCTGGTATGCGAGTCGCTGCACTAGTGTGCGGTTTTAATGGGTCATTGTTTTCTGTGTATTTGTAGCGACGTTTTCGTTTGGTGGTCAGTATTCTATGTTTCTGTGTAGTAACGTGTGAGAAAAACCCCCTTCTTTCCTCCTCCTTCAAGTTTCCTCTGTCACTCCTATGCTCTTGTATAATTTTACGCATTTATAAATACTATGCCGTTCCCACACACTGCTTTTCACTCATTTATAAATGCTGAGTCATTCCCAGACACTGCTTTTCACTCTTTTATAAATGCTGAGTCATTCCCAGACACTGCTTTTCACTCTTTCATAAATGCTGAGTCATTCCCAGACACTGCTTTTCACTCTTATATAAATACCATGCAATTTCCAGTTATTTAGGAAATTCCATGCCATTGCAATCTGCCCCTCTCCAAGTAGGATTTACCTCGCTGTCACTACCACAAACCAAGCGGCCAGTCCCAAATCTGTTGATGAGATAGCGTTCACAAGCAGCTTGGAGTCCTACCGTCATTTTCCGTGTATAAGCTGCACTGGTGAATAAACAACCCTCCCCCCCTCCCCCCCCCCCCCCCTCGAAAAATGAGAAGAAAAGGTTATATCGCACGAGTGTATTTTGCATGCGGCTTATACACCGGAAATGACGACATATGTCCTCCGCTTGGGAAATTTGCTAGCTATTTTAAGGAAGTAAGTGGCTTCTGAAATTAAGCCACGATAAATCCGGTATATATATATATATAAAACTCCAAAATAACTAAGGAAAAAAACTCTTCCAATGCAAGACAGGTTTTTGGGCATCACAAAGTGGCATTTAGAAAATACATTAGACTAGGTGCTCTTATGCTGTTTTGGTTTTAGCAGACCTTTTTGATAACATGCTATAGATTAGCGTCATGGAGTAGAATTTTTAAAAAAAATAATGAGACGATTAAACACTGAATTTTTTCTCCATTCGTTATCCTAGTCTAAACTTAACGGTCACTTCTTAACCGCCAGTCATTCTGTTAACTTTTCGTAAACGCTGAAACATTTCTCGGGTTTTAAATTCCCTAGATTTGTCTTTATTCATTCTTATTTATTTATTTATTTATTTTTATTTATTTATTTATTTATTTTATTTTTTATGTGGTCACAGCCGAGATGTTGGCCGATAAAACATTGTGAAATCCCGCGCAGTTTGTTGAAAACTCTATGATTTAAAACAAGAATATACCAAACACATAAGAATTCACATATACAGCTGTATTTGTTTATTTGCTGAACAAGGCGTCATAGTCAAAGCTGGTCTATTACGGAACAGACGTGGATTAAGGACAATTCTGTGATTCTCTGTATATTTCAATTAGATCGAGTCTCCTTGGTCTGTTGCGGAATAGACTTACTCTGTTGACAGTGCCTAATTTCGCCTTCAGTAAAGAAATATGCGGACTCTTGTTTGCCAAATGTATGCTTGTTTCAAATAATAGAATGTTTGCATGATCTTGTCCTCTAGTCGAGGCAGTTCTTAACAGAGTGCGAGTGTTGCTGCTATCTCCGGCAAATCCGTGCAGTTTGCTGATTAGTCACAGGACTGCCTTCCACAACACGAGTTCTCTTTCCTGTCACCCCCCCCCCCCGCCCCCCCGCCCCCCTCCCTGTCCTCCTCATTAAACTAGCTAACATACTGGAGCTATAAACAATGGGATGGTCACCGTAGGACTGCATTTTGTCAAACACGACTGCACTTGTTTGGCAAAACAAAAAAAAAAAAAAAAAAAAAGAAAGAAAGAAAAGAAAAAAAATCAGAAGTCAACACAACTCGTTCTATAGCGTCATCTTCAGTAGTTCTTCACTCACCACTGGCCTTTCTTTCTTCTCACCACTGTGTCTGTTTCTTTTCTCTTTCTGCCTTATCAGTTTGTTTTCTCCTTTTTCTCTCTGCTAAAACGAGTCGTTTCAAGCATGTCCCTGTCTATAGGCCTCGTTACGGAAGCCACTCCCAAATGTGTTGTCAAAGTAACTATTTTTAGGGAATATAATTTTTTTTAGAAAGTGTGTGTGTAAATATGAATGTTGTCGTAAAGAATTCTGGTGTAATGATACTGTGTCTTTGTGCTTGCGTCAAGAACGTAGCACGTCAGATGAGAGGCGTCAGGCTTCAGCAGGTTGGAAATAAACATCAACAAATAAATTAAAAAAAAAAAAACTAAAACATTAAAAGTACTCTTGCTTTTCTTCATTACTAAATGAAGTACAGTGTTTCACCGTTAAGCCCCACAAGTCGCCGACAAATTGGTGAAGTGGTCTGGGTAACGGGGGGGCGGGAGGGGGGCGTGAGCTTTGGATTGACTCATTGTCATGTATAGCCCCATATCTGGTGTTGGTAAAACAACAGGGCATTTGCTTAGAAAACAAATGGTGATGTCACAGAAAAAGCGTTGTCGTGGCAACCTGTAATAAGCGGAGATCCACTGTACATACAATGCGGTGTCCGAAAACAAAATTAAAAAAAAACAAAAAAAACAACAACAACAACTTGCTACTTCTTTCAGTGTGTTTACTAAAATTTGTGTGATGCCTACTGCATTAATGGACTTATGTGTGAAGATATATTTTGAATTTACAGACAAAATAATAATTTCCAATTTTTACCAATGTTAATTTTTATTCAAAGTCTAATCAAACTAATTAACGCTGTCAAACCTTTATCTACGAAGTGCGTGAACGTTTCATCAACTTGTCATCGTCGTTCTGTAAATTAAAACGAAATTCCTGGTTACAGGAAACTGATTTTGTGAGTTTGTTTCTTAGTGCAGGGCTCAAAGATAACTGTTGTCGCCAGTGGCCCTTGGACGGCGACGTAATCACGGCTCGCATTTGGCACTAGTCACATATTCTTATAGACAAAAAAAAAAAAAAAAAAAAAACTCTCCGCGGACTGGTTTTATTTTTGAGCCCTGCTGGATAGAACATAATTTTGATTTTCAAGAGCTGCTCTTTGTTTTCACTAATGCGCCCTCCCCTGACACTGGACAGGAGGCACCGTGTACGCCGGTAGTAACGGAGTGTCGGCTGATGTACCGGACATAATAATACAGCCACAGTCCTCCACAGAGAGAGGTTTTTGTGCCCCCCCTCCCCCACCCCCACCCCCACCCCACCCCGCATATTTTATTTAGGATTTTGTTGACGTTTGTTCTTATCAGCTTATTTATTTATGAACATTATGTTTCATTTATTTGTTTTTTTTTTCGGTTCATTTATTTATTGCTATTACATGGGAATGAATCTATATGAAATGTAAAATCGCTGAATTCTTGTCACCGAATCCGTACTTCAATAAACTCCGGCATGAAACAATGTTCAGCTCTATTCAATAAATAGAAGAAAAAAAAAAAGAATCTTGCCTGGAACTTTTGGCTGCACATTCAGACGGCTCAGTTTTTCAACATATTTTTCGAATTTTTCGGATGCAGAGTCGCTGGATGTAATGAAACAGGCTGAATTGACGCGAGACACGTTCACAGGCCCCGCGTTATAACTGTAGCCCTTCCGTGTGACGCCGAGGCTACCGCAGAGATGTTCACGGATGATTGATGGTCAGATTAGCATTTTAGGGGCTGTTCCATATTTGGATTAGCATTTTAGGGGCTGTTCCATATTTGGATTAGCAGTCTAGGGGCTGTTCCATGGTTGGATTAGCATTTTAGGGGCTGTTCCATATTTGGAGTAGCAGTTTAGGGGCTGTTCCATATTTGGATTAGCAGTCTAGGGGCTGTTCCATGGTTGGATTAGCATTTTAGGTGCTGTTCCATTGTTAGATTAGCTTTTAATGGCTGTTCCATTCTTGGATTAGCTTTGTAGGGGCTGTTCCCTATTTGGATTAGCATTTTAGGGGCTGTTCCATGATTGGATTAGCATTTTAGGGGCTGTTCCATTTTTAGATTAGCTTTTAGGGGCTGTTCTATTCTTGGATTAGCATTTTAGGGGCAGTTCCATTCTTGGATAAGCATTTTAGGGGCTGTTTCTTACAGCTGATGAACACGACTGAATCTAGAGTTGATGTTGTCACTGGTTTGCATTGTTTATTTATTTATTTTGTTTTGTTTCAAATTTTCTTCCTGTGTTTGGCTTTGAGTCCACGTAATGTATCATAACTAATTTGTGCCCTGTCTCCCAGATTGTCGTCATGGCTGTTAGAATAGATTGTAAATGATTGTGTTCGCTTATATTGGTGAAACAGATGTTTACTTTTTTCACTGAATATGCTTCTGCAGGGATAGTGTGTGTCGTATATTTTTCTTCGGACAATGGTAGTTTATCTGTACGAAATTAATAGTAAATGTTTACCTGAGTGGCGCTTCTACGAATCCTTCCTTCTCGCTGTTAGTGTGTTTTTACTGATTCATTTTTTTTCTAGCATTATTGAAGTTTAAAGGAATAACAATAAATAATCGTGCTTTTTGGGAAGAACATCATTGTCTTTTATTTGTAAAGCTTCTGTTAAGGAATTTTGTGATGCAGTAATTTAAATGTTAAAGATAATGTCTAGAAAATAAACCATATCGCTATTCCGATGACGCGTCGAACAATAAATAAATCTGTCAGCCTGTTAGGCAATCAATCAATCAATCCATCAATCAATCAATCAATTGATCACTGGTGGCAGGCAAGCAAGGCGTGGCGGTGGAGAAGTTCGACCGGGCGGCGTGGAAGTCGATGCAGCACACGATGACGGACGTCACCAAGTTCGTGGACATGCTGCACAACGTCAGCTGGGAGGACGGCCTGCCCGAAGACGTCGTTTACGGTCAGCGAATCACCTCTGTTGTTGATGACGTCACGAATTTCCCTGACGCGAGGAGTATCTCTGATGTCACGAGTTTTATTCACGAGTGACATTCACGATTTTCTCTTGACGTCACGAGTTTCTCTGACGTCACGAGTAGTGTTGGGAGTGCGAATGTCACGCTTCTTATTCTTATTGGATTAAACTTTAAGATAGTGAAAACATACACACACAAAATAAAATAAAATAAACACATTCTTAGGTTTTGCTTAAAGGTGAGCGTTTAGTTTTGAAGTAAAGCGTTGTAGCAAGAACAGGACCAGGATGACGTCATGGCTGATGTATTGTTTTCCTGCAGGAGTGGAGAGCTATCTGGCCAAGGGCAAGGACGGTCAGCTGGGCGTGACGGGCGAGGGCTCCATGCTGGAGAATGCCGCAGGTAAAAACCGCAGGATAAAAACAATTTTAGCTGATTACCTCAGGTTGTAAGAAAACTTAGTCCCAAGTGATCCCAGGAAGGTCTCGGGTTCGTACTCGGGTCGGCTTAATGGCTTGATTTTTAAATTTGTACTCTTAAACTATGCTGGCATCGAAATTCAGATATGAGTGCCTGCTAACCTGCCCACACGTTTAAAACAATTTCGCAGAGACTAGGAGAACCTGGTGAAAAATAGCCTTGTTCCGTCCTTCGTCAGCAGCCCCCCCCCCCTCTCACTGATCTGTGTCACAGCTCAACTCTATGTTTTGTTTGTTGGTGACAGAGAAAGAGTTCGTTGCTAAGAAACGCACTGCGTCACCAGACAGACAAGGCATCACGGTGGCGGCGGCCAAGTACTCGAGCGAGGACGGCGCTACGCTGGTGCAGTACACCATAGCTATCGTCGAGTACACGCGCCTTTGTGGACCGCTCAAGGCGGCGCTTGAGAAACAGAATGAGCTGCTGAGGGAGATTGAGGAGAATGACCGCATCCAGAAGGAGAAGGATGACCAGGTGAGGCGCCCCTCCCTCCACCGTCGTCCCTCCACCCCCTCCGCCCCCCGCCTTCTATGAGAGGTTGCGGCGCCCCCTCTCTGCCCCCCCCCCAAAAAAAAAAAACAATTATCCACTTGGCACATATAAGTTCATTCTAGTTACGGAGACATTGGCAGGATTTTTCTGTGGTTAGTGGAGGGGGAAGGGGGAGGAGGTGGGGGGAAGCTAAAAGGATTGCAAGAAAATCCGCTACAATTGTCCGATGTGAAATTCCGCCTTCTTGGCTCTAATTGGGCTCAATGATAGAGCTTCAGATGATTTTGAAAAGGAGTAACATATGACAATGATTGTTTGTGATATTGACACGGTCCTCATACTTTTTTCTTTTGTGTTTTGCCATATTTTGTCTTTCTCAATTATTTGAATCTGCAGTAAAATCGCGAATGTGTTTTTATTGTTTTTATTTTTAATGCTGTAATTGTCAGCTGACAATCTGTAATAATATCTTTTTGGAGTGTGATTTTTACTGCGATTTTCTTCCAGTGTCGTTTTAATGTGTCAAGTTTAGTGATGTCATCGTGTCCGTATTTTGAGTATAAGCGTGCAAAATGAGAGCCACTCATTAATTTCAATGTGAGATGTTTCTAACTTGCTATGTATGTTTGTAATTTTATAAATAAATAAATAATATATATATTAATATATATGTAATTTTATAAATAAATAAATAAATTATATATATATATATATATATATATATATATATATATATATATATATATATATATATGAAGGAAAAAAAAGGTTTGCCTTCATAATGGAAATGTATTTGAATATTTTAATCAATGATAGATAGTCTTGCTATTGGAGGATATTATTATTGAGGTAATGCGCATGTGCAATTCCATCTTTAGAATATTACCCAGAATGCAACTCGTTTATTGCACTTCCTCCTGCCTAGCACAGAGATATCTCTATGGATTATTTCATACGAAAAGTCCATAAAGATTGCCCCCAAAAAAATCTGTTATTGCGTGGCATGAAACCATTTTTTTTCATTTATTGACGTCATTGTTCTGTGACTGTTTTAAAAATGGCCGAAGGAAAGAAGTTGAAGAGCCGCTGCTTGTATGTGTCTTGAAAGAGCGTTGTGGAAGCTTCCAGTGTCCTGTGTCGTGCAGTAATATTGTCAGTGACCCAACGTGGCAACGTGCCCTCTTGATAATAATAATAATAATAATAATAATAATAATAATAATAATAATAATAATAATAATAATAATATATAAAATCCTTGTCTTTCCTTATTCAGACAACAATGCTTCGTCAGAAAAAAAGTCCCGAAGCAAATTATAGAAGTTTGGTATTAATCCGCCTGTGTCTTATCATTTCTCAGTCTGATCGTCTTGCGACAAATATAGTAGTTCGTGTGGTTAGGGTGAACATTCCTTATTGCGAAAAAGACATCATTTTGTACATAACTTGAAGAATGTTTTACCATTTTTTATTGCACACTTAGGCATTGAAACAGGCCCAAGAAAAGAAGGTTTGTACACGGTCGTCGCTAACCCGCTGTCCACACACGCTGTCAGCACACGCTGTTTTGTCTCACGCACTCATTCTAACACTCCCCCGCGCCACGTTCAGCAGGCGTTCATAACGTACTCCGTCAGAGAACTTGATCCGCACAAGTGAACGGAGAGGCGCTCATATTTGTGTTACTTATAACATACTAAGTAATAAGTTGGTGGCTTATCATTGCTTGGCTAACATTAGATTAAGTTCACGCGGCTAAGTTCATGCGCAGTTTTACAGAACTAATTCAGTGTCTTGCCGTTCGTTAAATGGCTCACACGTAACCAGACTAAAACCGAGACAAATTTGAATTAAAGTTACGCAAATGAATCTGACATTCCCTTGGTGAAAAATGCTTACACAAAAGAAAAAAAATAAATAACTAATCGGTTTGATGTTGTGTTTGTTTATAATATTCACTTATTTTTTAATTTGTGATGTCATGTTGTATTAGATAAGTTTTTTCCCGTGTTTTATGTGCTAGCTTCTTAAAATAAGTAGTTAATAGACGATGTAGAGTTTTGTAGTTATAGTAGTATATAAGTAGTGTTAAGCTTAGTAACCCAGTGGGGATAGGGGCGGGGGTGAAAAATAAGGTTAGTACCCTAGTTGGGGGTAGGGGTGGGCGGGGCTGAGTGGTGGATGAAAGTAAGGTTAGTAACCCAGCTGGTGGTAGGGATAGGCGGGGTGGGGGGAGGTGTGAAATTAGGTTAGTAACCCAGCTGGGAGGAGGGGAGGTAGGGGGGCTGGAGGTGAAAATAACGTTAGTAACCCATCTGGGGGTAGGGGAGGCAGGGGGCTGGGGTGGGGGGGGGGAGGTGAAGATAACGTTAGTAACCCAGCTGGGGGTAGGGCAGGCAGGGGGATGGGGGGGGGGGGAGGTGAAGATAACGTTAGTAACCCAGCTGGGAGGGGGGGGGGGTAAGAACTAAAGTTAGATTTTTCATTTTATTGTCTGACCTTGACCGTCAAGAAATGGTATGTAAGTGGAAGTGGTAGCTCAGTGTGTAGATTGTTGGACCGATAATCGCAAGGTCGCGGGTTCGAATCCGGCCCGGGGTGGATGGTAAAAGATGTGTGCCGTGGCACTGGTTTACCGCTCCCTATCCTTGAGTTCAAAATTACCGTCCATTGTCATTAAGTTTCACACCTTTGAAAAAAGGAAAGAATTGGTGTGTACTTCATTAAATGAAAATGTATTATTTTCGTTGAGAGAAAAATATAATATCTCCAGCCCTTGAAGCGCTATAAAAAATAGAATAAAAATATATATAAAATAATGGCTCAGATATTTCTTGACGGAACAGTTTTTTTTAATTAAAGTGAGCATCAAGTATTAACATATCGGGGGTTAAAGCATTTGTTTGGCCCAGACAAGCACTACGCAACCGAATTACTGACTCACAAATACCCATGGAAGGTCCCCCACCACGTAGATACACACGAAAGCGAGGTTTGGCTTCCAGACATCTTGGGGCTGTGCATACGGTGATGTCATAGTCTGTGGTGACGTCATCTATTATGTATATTAGGAGAACAGAGAGGGTGAGCAGAGGATGGGGTGGGGTCATTTTTGTGCCTTTAACTCGTCAAGTCACCCGCAGAACAAGCATTCCCCAGCCTCGTTGTGCTGCGAACACCCTGGCTACATCACGTGTCTTTGTTTTTCTTTCCGTTCCCAGCCCGAGGAGGAGAAGAAGGAGCCGACGCCCGAGCCGGACGACGAGGAGAGTCTGACGGAGGAGGACATCGGCCGTCTCCAGCAGGAGGTCGACGCCCTCCAAGAGCAGTTTGACGTCGCTGTGGATGAGAAACACTCGCTCGAACTGGAGCTATCGTCCATGAAGGAGAGGCTCAAGGCCGCAAGTGACATGATAGAGAGGTGAGGCTTCTCCTAATACCGTCGTGATAGAGAGGTGAGGCTTCTCCTAACACCGTCGTGATAGAGAGGCGAGGCTCCTTCTAACACCATCATGATAGAGAGGTGAGGCTTCTCCTAACACCGTCGTGATAGAGAGGTGAGGCTCCTTCTAACACCGTCGTGATAGAGAGGTGAGGCTCCTTCTAACACCGTCGTGATAGAGAGGTGAGGCTTCTCCTAACACCGTCGTGATAGAGAGGTGAGGCTTCTCCTAACACCGTCGTGATAGAGAGGTGAGGCTTCTCCTAACACCGTCGTGATAGAGAGGTGAGGCTTCTCCTAACACCGTCCTGATAGAGAGGTGAGGCTTCTCCTAACACCGTCGTGATAGAGAGGTGAGGCTTCTCCTAACACCGTCGTGATAGAGAGGTGAGGCTTCTCCGAACACCGTCGTGATAGAGAGGTGAGGCTTCTCCTAACACCGTCGTGATAGAGAGGTGAGGCTTCTCCTAACACCGTCGTGATAGAGAGGTGAGGCTTCTCCTAACACCGTCATGATAGAGAGGTGAGGCTTCTCCTAACACCGTCGTGATAGAGAGGTGAGGCTTCTCCTAACACCGTCGTGATAGAGAGGTGAGGCTTCTCCGAACACGGTCGTGATAGAGAGGTGAGGCTTCTCCTAACACCGTCATGATAGAGGTGAGGCTTCTCCTAACACCGTCGTGATAGAGAGGTGAGGCTGCTTCTGACACCGTCGTGATAGAGAGGTGGGGCTTCTCCTAACACCGTCATGATAGAGGTGAGGCTTCTTCTAACACCCGTCATGTTAGAGAGGTGAGGCTTCTCCTAACACCGTCGTGATAGAGAGGTGAGGCTTCTCCTAACACCGTCGTGATAGAGAGGTGAGGCTTTTCCTAACACCGTCGTGAGAGAGAGATGAGGCTTCTCCTAACACCGTCCTTTCAGGCTGGTCCCCACACGCTGGTCCCAGCAGGCTGGTCCCCACAGGCTCGTCCCCGGAGGCTGGTCCCTACAGGCTGCTCCTCACAGGCTTGTCCCAACACGCTGGTCCCCGCAAGCTGGTCCCCACAGGCTCGTCCCGGACGCTGGTCCCTACAGGCTGCTCCTCACAGGCTGGTCCCCACACGCTGGTCCCCTCAGGCTGGTTCCCACAGGCTCGTCCCCGGAGCCTGGTCCCTACAGGCTGCTCCTCACAGGTTGGTCCCCACCCACAGGCTGGAACCCACAGCTAGGCTGGTCCCCACAGGCTGGTTCCCGCAGGCTGGTTCCCTCAGGCTCGTCCCCACAGGCTCGTTCCCACAGGCTGGTCCCCTCAAGCTGAAACCCGCAGGCTGGCCCCCCCCCCCCCCCCCCCCACAGGCTCGTCCCCACAGGCTGTTCCCCTAGATAAGTCCTGGGAATATTCTACAGTTTATTTCATACTCAGAAATATCGTGTGACAAACTGTTTTTACATAAAAAAAAATCACAGTTTACTTTTGATAACATGAACTTGGGTGAGTATACTTAGACTTGAAGAGCGGCGATGGTTTCATGAGTTAAGACTCCAACATATTTTTGATTCCGTGTCGTTAATGATTTGTGGAATATTGGTTCAAGAATTTTGTTATGGTTCGGCGAGGTTCACGTCACGGATTAACTTTTGTATATACCCGTCTGACGGTACCAGAAAAAAGGAAATGGCGCACTGATATGAGAAGATTCGCGTAATTATATCAGGGGAATCGCGTAGTGCTATCAGGGGATTCGCGAAGTGATATAAAGGGATTCACATATGATAGGAGAGGTTTCGCGTAGTGATACGAGGGGAATCGCGTAATGATATAAGGGAATTCGCGTAGTGATATGAGCGGAATCGCGTAATGGTATAAGGGAATTCGCGTGGTGACATGAGGGGAATTGCGTAATGATATAAGGGAATTCGCGTAGTGATTTGATGTATTCGCGTGATATGAGGGAATTCTCGCAGTGATATTTGGGGATTTGGGTAGTGATATGACAGGATTCGCGCAATGATATAAGGGAATTCTCGTGGTGACATGAGGGGAATCGCGCAGTGATATGTCACATTTGTTGTGCGCAGCATGAAGCAGCAGGAGGCGGAGTGGCGAGAGCACGTCAAGGAATTCGCCAGCAACGACGTACTCGTGGCGAACTGCCTCAGCGCCTCGGCCTTCCTCGTCTACTGCTCGGGCATGGGCGTGGACACGAGGCGCCGCATGGGCGAGTTCTTCATGCAGATCTGCGAGCACCACGGCATCCCGCTGCCCACGCGCAAACTCTTCCGGAACATGGAGCTCGTCGACTTCCTCGCCACACCCGTGAGTGCCTGCTATACAATGTGACCAGAATGCCCCGGGGTGGAGGAGGTGGAGGGGGCGGCACTTATGTTACCATGTGTGTCCAAAAAACGCGGAGAAGGAGTGTAATTTTGAGGCCAGACGCGGTCCCCGCGGAGTGCCTATTTCGTTAAGAAAAGGCGGGGGGGGGGGGGGGGGGTAATTTCCATTAAGTGCTCCGCATTTCCACAAAAAGAGGGGTTATTTCAGAATTTTTTTCCGCGTTTGGTTAAAAAAGGAGTTATTATTTCAGAATCAGCACTCCGCGTTTAGGGATCGTGGACATGCATGGTAACCAGTTGGTACGTGAGTGCCCCCCCCTCCCTCCCACCGTTGTCGTTTTCTTTGTGTTTTACAAGATAAAAAGCGGGTTTAAATGGCTTTGTTTGATGTGACTGGCAGCTGTTGATGTGTTTCAGACACAAATAAATGTCCTCTAATTGATCATGTTGATTGTAAAACCTCAAAATCACTGAAAGAACGACGATACCTGAAACTTCCACAAGACGGTCGTAACAATAACGAATTTAGAATATGTCGAAAAATATGGTTTATTTTTCCTCACGAAGCAGCTGTGTGTTTCAGCTGTTGGTACGTTTCAGCTGCTGGTACGTTACAGCGGTCGGTGTGTTTCAGCTGTGGATACGTTTCAGCTGCTGGTACGTATCAGCTGTCGGTGTGTCAGCTGTTGACACGTTTCAGCTGTCGGTGTGTTTTAGCTGTTGGTACGTTTCAGCTGTTGGTGTGTTTCAGCTGTTTTTACTTTTCAGCTGTTGGTGTGTTTCAGCTGTCGGTGTGTGAGCTGGAGCGCATGAAGCTGCCGGTGAGCAATCTGATGCTGGAGAACTCCATGTTCATCCAGGAGGAGGACAGCATCATGGCGTGGCCGCTGCTATGCGACCCCACGTCACGTGTCGTCGACTGGGTCAGGAGCTACCTCAAGCATAAGAACGTCATGGTCGTCAGGTATTCGGTGAGTACTGGCTCAGGTATTCGGTGAGTAGTGGCTCAGGTATTCGGTGAGTACTGGCTCAGGTATCCGGTGAGTAGTGGCTCAGGTATTCGGTGAGTACTGGCTCAGGTATTCGGTTGTTGTTACGACAATGGCCTAGCGTTAGTTAGCCATACCAATAGTCTCGTAATCTCCCGTTACGTCTCGTAGCCTCGTGATCTATCGCAGTCTTAACGTTTGCGTTATCCCCGAAGCATGATACTTCCGTTTTGTTTTTTTTTTCTTTACAGGACTTCAGTACGTAATTCGACACGTGTTCCACAACATCAAGTTGCGTCATACTATTAACAATACCAATAAGTTGTGTACATTTATGCCTAAATACAGTCTCATAGTCTCGCATAGTCTCGCCGTCTCTCATTTGCGTACACACAAAAAGCGGAATTTGACGAGAAGTGGGTGGGCTGTGTTCCAGGACCTGAGGTCTCAGTTCGACACATGCCTGTCGGAGGGCTACCCGCTGCTCGTCACCGACATCGACGTCGTCCAGTTCGTCCGCGACCTGCGCTTTAAGAAGGTCATCCATTCCCGCGTCAAGTTCGTTCCCGGGAAGCACCCCTTCAAGATGGGCGTAAGTACCAGTACCATTAAAACAGCCGAGTTAGTGCATAAACAGCAATCCTTTCGTTTGGTTTGGCGTATTGGTGAAGATAAAATAGCCTTGATATCAGTGTTGTAAAGCTGTCACAAGTATAGAAATGACGTGCTTATCATTGTTAAATGCGGTACTACGAGTACTTAATTCTCTATGAGTATGCGATACTGAGTATGGAGTGGGTATGCGTGCTGCACACAGGTGGGCGACCACGAGGTGGAGTGCCAGCCTCACTTCCGCATGTTCCTCCACACGACGGCGCAGCCGCACCACGTGCCGCCCGAGCTGGCCGCTTACGTCAGCCTCGTCAGCTTCCAGCTGTGCCGCCATGACGTCACTGAGGAGCTGCTCGATAGGTTCATGATGAAGGAGAAGCAGCGATTGGACGACGAGAAGAATGCCCTCATGCAGGTGCGCATGACGTGTGCAAAACCCACTGCAACAAACAGACAGTCAGTTGAAAACAAAGTTTAAAATAGACATAAAAATAGAAGTAAAAAATGTTGAAATAAAAATGAATAGTAATTAA
Organism: Protula sp. h YS-2021; assembly: GCA_949752745.1. Taxonomy (NCBI): domain Eukaryota; kingdom Metazoa; phylum Annelida; class Polychaeta; order Sabellida; family Serpulidae; genus Protula; species Protula sp. h YS-2021. The sequence continues at coordinate 98,666,686 of OX457025.1, read as the reverse complement.
GTAAAATGAAAAGAAAGATAGGATTAACTACTTTTCAGTTCGGCTCAGAAAGGCTGCACGATATTGGAAAACGTGTGTATTTGAAATTCCTTCAGTGCTTTCGGTTGTATATATTGGAGATTCGTTTGCAGGAGCGCATAGAAAACATGAGTAAGATGGAGGAACTGGAACAAGAGATGATCGATTACCTGTCCAGTGACGTCAGACTACTAAATGACCTTCACACGACCAAGAAACTGGCAGAGCTCATGAAGCAGTACGAGGAGACGGAGGAGAGGTAGGGGGTGGTGGAGGGGGAGGGGAGGTGCGGAGGGTAGGGGGCAAGCAGTGCGAGGAGACGGAGGAGAGGTAGGGGGGTGTGGAGGGGAGGGAGGTGCGGAGGTTAGGGGAAGAGAGGTAGGGGGTTGTGGAGAGGGAGGGGTGCGGAGGGTAAGGGGGCGAGCACTACATTTGGAGGGGGAGAGGGGTGTTTGCAAGGTGGGTAAAAGGTTAGGATGGCAGAGGAGATACAGCACGAAAGGACTGTGGTGTAATCTTTGTTGCTTGTGGTTTTTTCGAGAGGTGGTGTGTAGGGTTAAAGATAAATAAGACCGATGCTAAATAAGACCAATCATTTTACTCCTCTTGTTTTAAAACGGCTAATGATGTTTGTGTACTTGCGGCTGGTACCGCTCGTGTCGGTGAGGTTTCGCACGTGTCAGTGAGTGTCGCTCGTGTTAGTAAGGTGTCGCACGTGTCCATGATATCTCGCACCTGCCAGTGAGGTGTCGCACGTGCCTATGATGTCTCGCACGTGTTAGTGAGGTGTCGCACGTGCCCATGATGTCTCGCACGTGTCAGTAAGGTATCCCTATCACATCACAAGCGTCTCTGCTTACAGTCAGCAGCGCGTGTTGGGGAGCGAGGAGGCGATCGAGCGCGGCAGGGAGGCATACCGCGGCATCGCACTCCGCGGCGCCGTCTGCTTCGACACGGCGCAGTACCTCCGCGAGGTCGACCCGCTCTACCAGATGTCCTTCCGTCAGTTCCTCGATATCTACGACACGGCCATAGCTCATTCCGACAGGTATGTGTACGCATTGGGGAGGGGGAGGGGGGGGGGCAGGAGGGGTACTGTTTCTATAGTGATAGTCTGCAGTGTTATCAGTTGATATTAAGAATTGGCATGTAAGTTCCTTGTTGGGCTTTAATGCATTAAACACCATTGATCAAAGAAAAGTGATGAGAGTGAAGTTAGCGGTGAAAATCATTTATAGTTAGTTAAGGCGTTGTGAATGCAATGTTGTGTTTAATAAAACTTTCACGAGTTCAAAACAAGTTACAGAAAGCGATGGCGCGGGATAGCCGGATTTTCCTGCAAGGCGTAATATATGACGTCACGGGGTACTGTGTGTTTATGCGGCAGGGCGTCGACGAAGACGGTAGTGGACCGCATGACGTGGAGCGCCTACACGACCACAGTGCGCATGCTCAGCGAGAGGGACAGGCCGCTGTACCAGCTGCTGTTGGCACTCGAGGTCTATACAACGCCAGCCTACCCCATCCCCGCCAACTCCCCCCCCACCCCCCTCCCCCTGAGGGACAGGCCGCTGTACCAGCTGCTGTTGGCACTCGAGGTCTATACAACGCCAGCCTACCCCACCCCCGCCAACTCTCCCCCCACCCCCCTCCCCCTGGGGGACAGGCCGCTGTACCAGCTGCTGCTGGCGCTCGAGGTCTTCACAACGCCACCCCGTCTCTGCTCCCCCCTCCTCCCCCTGGGGGACAGGCCGCTCTATCAGCTGCTGCTGGCGCTCGAGGTCTGTACAACGCCACCCTACCCCACCCCCGCCAACTCCCCCCCCATCCCCCTCCCTCTGAGGGACAGGCCGCTGTACCAGCTGCTGTTGGCACTCGAGGTCTGTACAACGCCAGCCTACCCCATCCCCGCCAACTCCCCCCCCCCCCACCCCCCTCCCCCTGAGGGACAGACCGCTCTACCAGCTGCTGCTAGCGCTCGAAGTCACACTGCCCCCCCCCCCCCCCTCCCAAGGGAAACCCCCTCCGAGAGAGACAGGCCGAACTAACCAATCTTACTCATCCTCGAAGTCTTTATTCCCCTCTCCCCCCCCCTCCCCCCGCCCCCTCCTCAACTGAGTTAAGCTTGGTTTCTATATCGACAAGTTTCATCGTATTTGCACTGAATTGTGATGTATTTTTGAGACTCGTCTTTCAAAGCTCTTGAATCTGTTTGCAGGTTGAAGATTCCCACGGCAACGTGGGTCCGGGAGAGCGGGAGTTCCTCATCTCGCCCTCGCTGGGCTCGGTTACCATGACAGCGCTGGGCTTCACACAACCTAGCGACAGCAGATTCGTCACAATGAAGAAGCCATTTGATTGGATGCTGGATGAACAGTACCACCACCTGCAGATCCTCGCCACACACTACGAGTGGTTCCAGGAAATGTTCGACAGGTGATTTTTAATTCTCCATCCGTCTGGGACGAATTGATCAGTGTGAATTGATTTCTCGAGTTGAGGGCCAAATTCCCCTGGTACTTCGGAGTGCTATAGATAGTCTCTACAATAAATATTGTTTGTCAAGTATACTCTTCAGGTCTTGAATGTGTTTTTTTTTTTTTTTTTTTTTTTTTTTTTTAAAGTGAAGAACTTGTGTTTCATTTTCATTTGCCCCACCTGCATTGGATATTAATTCCTACCGTGTTTACTTTTTGCGGTGGCGGTTTTTGGGATGCAGTTTTCAGACTTCATAAACCCTGCTGTTATTATTGAAACACTGTTACTAGTGAATTAGTACCAAAAATATCTCCTTGAATCCCCTTAGCGCATTTTGTCCAAAGTTTTGTCTAACGAAGTAACGGGAAAGCGTGCTAAGGAAAATATTGTCGAAAAACGCTATATAGATAGAAACAGAAAATAGAAAAAAATAATTAATGATTTCTCTTCGTCCTTGGACAAGGATGCCGCGGGACGGGCGCGAGACACAGTGGCGTAACCTGTGCGAGCACGACCACGCGGAACTGCAGCCCCTGCCGGACAAGATGGACGATCACGTGAGTGCCCTTCAGCGCCTCCTGGTGGTGAGGGCCGTGCGCAGCGACAAGCTCATGCAGCTCGCCACCCTGTTTGTCCATAACGTACTCGGCAAGAAGTGAGTGGTCCTGCGGGGGGGAGGGGGGAGGGAGGGGGGGAGGGGGGAGAGAGAGAGGGGGAGTGGATGATGGCCGTGCGCAGCGACAAGCTCATGCAGCTCGCCACCCTCTTTGTCAACAACGTGCTCGGCAAGAAGTGAGTGGTCCTGCGGGGGGGGGGGGGGGAGGAAGGGGGGAGGGGGGAGAGAGAGAGGGGGAGTGGATGATGGCCGTGCGCAGCGACAAGCTCATGCAGCTCGCCACGCTGTTTGTCAACAACGTTCTCGGCAAGAAGTGAGTGGTCCTGCGGGGGGGAGGGGGGAGGGGAGGAGGGGTGGGGGAGGGAGGGGAGTGGGTGAGGGCCGTGCGCAGCGACAAGCTCATGCAGCTCGCCACCCTGTTTGTCCATAACGTACTCGGCAAGAAGTGAGTGGTCCTGCGGGGGGGGGGGGGGAGGGGAAGAGGGAGGGGAGTGGGTGAGGGCCGTGCGCAGCGAGTTGATCAGCTCGCCAATCTCTTTTTCAACGACAAGTGGTGAGGGCAGCGTTTGGTAATGGAGAATTAACAATTTCAAATAAATAAATATATATCAATTGTTCAATCTTATTAATAAACGAAAGTCTTTCCTTATAAGAATCCTAAAATGATTGACTTTCACCCACATTAAAAATAGATTACTAATAAATGGCACCATAAAACAAATAATGTAATGAAGAACAATAATGCACTTCTGATGAATGTATTGTGAGGTGGAATGATATGGAAAACGCTGGCATGCTGACGTTGTGTTCAGGTTCTGCGGGGAGCTGGCCCTCGACTTGGCCCCATGCGTGAAGCAAAGCGGACCAGTGACGCCCGTGCTGCTGCTGTATGTGACCGAGAGCCCGACGGCCGAGCGCGCCCTTGCCGAGCTGGCAGGCAAGCGCGGGGTCAAGGTCATGACGGTGCCGCTCAGTGGTGACGAGAAGGCCGAGGAGAAAATGACCCGAAAGTACGTCGCCAAGGCCATGACGGAGGTATGCGACACGCTCCATTTATCCCTCTGCCTCATTAGCTCTTCTAAGCTGTATATAGGTTTACATTTTGTGAACGGGAGTCAAGACTTGTCTGTTTAGTCAGGTTCAGATTCAAAATTTTACGAAGTTTTGGCCTGATTTTGCAGGGGCAGTGGGTGCTGCTGCAGAACGCGCACAACAACAGCGCGCTCTTGTACAAGCTGGAGTCGATCCTGGAGGAGAAAGAGAGTCCGTCGGCGGACTTCCGGTGCTTCATCACAGCCCAAGCAGACGCCACGAAGCTGCCCGTGCACCTGCTGCAGCACTGCGTTACTGTCATGATCGATAAACCAAGGGTGAGTCACTCGTTTACCTGCTGCAGCACTGCATTACTGTTATGATCGATAAACCAAGGGTGAGTGACCCGAGCACCTGCTGCAGCACTGCATGACTGTCATGATCGATAAACCGTGGGTGAGTGACCCGTGCACCTGCTGCAGCACTGCATGACTGTCATGATCGATAAACCAAGGGTAAGTGACCCGTGCACCTGCTGCAGCACTGCATTACTGTTATGATCGATAAACCAAGGGTGAGTAACCCGAGCACCTGCTGCAGCACTGCATGACTGTCATGATCGATAAACCGTGGGTGAGTGACCCGTGCACCTGCTGCAGCACTGCATGACTGTCATGATCGATAAACCAAGGGTAAGTGACCCGTGCACCTGCTGCAGCGCTGCATTGCTGTCATGATCGATAAACCGTGGGTAAGTGACCCGTGCACCTGCTGCAGCACTGCATTACTGTTATGATCGATAAACCAAGGGTGAGTGACCCGAGCACCTGCTGCAGCACTGCATGACTGTCATGATCGATAAACCGTGGGTGAGTGACCCGTGCACCTGCTGCAGCACTACATGACTGTCATGATCGATAAACCAAGGGTAAGTGACCCGTGCACCTGCTGCAGCACTGCATTACTGTTATGATCGATAAACCAAGGGTGAGTGACCCGAGCACCTGCTGCAGCACTGCATTACTGTTATGATCGATAAACCAAGGGTGAGTAACCCGAGCACCTGCTGCAGCACTGCATGACTGTCATGATCGATAAACCAAGGGTGAGGGACCCGTGCACCTGCTGCAGCACTGCATTACTGTTATGATCGATAAACCAAGGGTGAGTTACTCGTTCACCTGCTGCAGCGCTATATTACTGTCATGATCGATAAACCAAGGGTGAGTGACCCGTGCCCCTGCTGCAGCACTGCATTACTGTCATGATCGATAAACCGTGGGTGAGTGACCCGTGCACCTGCTGCAGCACTGCATGACTGTCATGATCGATAAACCAAGGGTAAGTGACCCGTGCACCTGCTGCAGCACTGCATTACTGTTATGATCGATAAACCAAGGGTGAGTGACCCGAGCACCTGCTGCAGCACTGCATTACTGTTATGATCGATAAACCAAGGGTGAGTAACCCGAGCACCTGCTGCAGCACTGCATTACTGTTATGATCGATAAACCAAGGGTGTGACACTTGTGCACACATCTTACTGTTATAATCGATGGACCAACGAGGGTGTTCTATTCTGTGACGGTGCTAGGGAAGACGTGTTTGAAGGAGTGGTGTCTGCTATTTCATATTTGTCCATAATTATTTGCCCTCCTCCTCCTCGTTTGTGTTTGTTTCTTGCCGTTTTTTGTGACGTCACGCCTTTCCGTGATTGTTGGGTTGTTGTTGCATGTGACGTGAACCCTTGCTGTGTTCACCGGGTCCGGTTACGTCACGCTTTTTACGAATCTGGTATCGTCAGTTTTTTCTGTGCTCGCCGTTTTCGATGACGTCACGCTTTTTTGTGCTGGCGTTTCCGATGACGTCACGCCTTGCCTTACCCGCTGTTGCAGACGATGAAGGAGAACCTGCTGCGCTCCTTCTCGTGGATGGACGCGGACATACTGAAGCAGAACACGCGCGCCGAGTGGACGCCGTTCCTGCACAACCTGTGCTTCCTGCACGGCGCGGTGCGCCTGCGCGCCAGACTAGGTCGCGGCGGATGGAACATCCCCGCCGACTTTCTGCGCCTCGGCAACAATGAATTCCACGTAAGTGATAGTGCATTGTAAACAAGTCTTAGTGAATTCTATGTGCGCCATTGTGGCTTTTGCATCAGTAAGTATTTAAGTATTTAAGTAGATACGAGTTCGTACTGAAACACGTACCAGCGTTTATCTTAGTAATAGTTCTCTATACGTCATAGTGGATTCTGCCTATGTCAGTCATACTTTATGTAATAGTCAACCTTATTTAAATAAGTTCGGCATGTAAAATTGTGAAATTTACCAATGTGTGCACATTTCAACAGGCGCTACTGAAATAGAAAACTTTAGAAAATATTGATAAATGTTTTCAGGAGTCACTGGGCATGGCGATGGCGGAGTTCAAGGACAACCTGTTTGCCATCAATGCTGAGGGTCAGACCGTGCCGCGGGGGGTCTCTTTCTCCGGCATGCGCTTCCTGCTGTCAGAGGCAAGTCTCCCGCCACTCACCAACTCTCGTCTTTTCACGTCTCATTTTGAAATCACGCGGCATAGAAATTCTAATGTGACCCTTTTTTTCTGTCGGTCAGCCATTGTGTAAAAGGCTTTGGCGTACGAATTAATTGCACTCTGTGGTGCATATTGCTACCATAGCAACGGTGCTTTCAAATAGATGTCTTGTGTGTGACATGTGCACTTTTGTCACGTGACTAACAGGTGATCTACGGGAGCTACGTCAGTGACGGCCTTGACCAGCAGAGCCTAGCCGCCATGATAGATTACTGGATCTCCCCGAACGCCTGCAAGAAAGACTTCGAGCTCTCCAGAAGTAAGTAAAATAAATAAAAACGAAATAGGCTGTTCTCATGTAAAAGCGTGAAATTACCCACAAAAATGTGACTGTGTACGGGTGTGCCGGTATAAAGCATGCTGTGGCGTAAATTTTGTAAAATCATTTCTCAGCAAGCATGCGTCATTTCATTATCATTTTTAAAACAATTCGATGCCTTGTTGTTTTTTTTTGTAATTCACTTTCACTTTTCGTTTTGGTGCAGTTAAGTACAGAACGCCGTCCGTGTTTTTCAACCCCAACGCGCGTCTGTCGCAGCTCATACAAGCGCTGGACAATCTGCCCAACCACCAGCTAGAATGCGCCGAGGCCTGTAACCTACACTCATCCACCGAGGTAAATATCCCGCCCCCCCTCCCAGATTTCTAGGTTGTGTGCGCGTCAATTTTAATAATCTCAGATTTTGATGTGCAGCTTGTTAAAGGTATTATTCGGGTGTTTGAGCATTTCGAGTAAAAATCTGCTGAAAAGTTGAAATGGAACAGCAATTCCGTAATTAAACCAGTGGTTTATACGTGAGAAATGTTTTCTTTATCAACACTTGCATTTAATATTGTCTGGAATGTTGAACATATATTTACGGTATGGATCAGTGCAATGTAAATGACCATCAAAATGAATACGGTTGCTGTGTTGCATTCTTTCTGTTGTACTTCAAGATCTCTCATGTAAGTCAAAAATAGAGCTGTCGTATCAACCAATCATATCACACTAATTCGCTCACTGACACCCCTGACCACTCCCCCACTCCCACTTCCCCTACCCCCCCCCCCCCCCCCCATCCCCTCCACTTCTCACACTATAAAATGCCTCTCTTAAGACACACTATCATGTAAGTCAGAAAAGGCCCTGTCGTATCAGTCCATTACATCGCTCTAATTGCTTCACCCCTCCCCTCTCCACCTCTCCCCGCTCCCCTTTTCCAACCTTCCTCCCCTCCCCTCTTCCACCCCTCCATCCCCCTCCCCTCTCCACCCCTCCTCGCTCCCCTCTTCCACCCCTCCATCCCCCTCCCCTCTCCACCCCTCCTCGCTCCCCTATTCCACCCCTCCACCCTCCCCTCTTCCACCCCTCCATCCCCCCTCCGCCCTCCCCTTCTCACCTAATAAAATGCCTCACTTACAACACACTATCCTACTAAAACAACCACCGTATTGCTCACTACACTCTGATGTTAATCCACATCTATTAGTTGTAGATTTCAGGTCAAGGTCTCTTTTTTTATTTGTTTTCTAACACCCCTTTATGCAATCAATAAAATAATAGATAACTTCCCCCATCAAATAATAAACATAATCTTTGTCTTACCCAGTGTCATTTTGGGGTCCGTAGTCAGGCGTGACGTCACTGTTCCCCGTGACGTCACTCAAGACTTTTGGCCTTGACCCCATCGTGGAATTAGCCAACCTGCCAAATACTTTCGGGTTTGTGAGGTTGATTCGGTGTAGGTGAAGGAAAACCCTTATTTTTTAACCTCGTTTGTAAATAGCTAATTTACTTGGGATCACCTTACAAAGTTATTGAGAGAACGCAATAATTTTTTACTCTTGCTGTAGAGGTAGTGTGAAGTTCGCCATTCATCTGAGAAATCCCGCATGGGTAACAGTGCATTATGGGTAATAATTTCTCGAAGCCGAACGCCACACACTAGTAGTTAGCCTGGCTTGCACATCAGTAAACTAACTCATGCCAGGGACTCATCCCAAAATAACTAACATTCAGTCAGAAGAGCTGTGTTACGTAACAAGACCTAGTGTCAACTCAGCAAACAAACAAACAAACAAACAAACAAAAAAAAAAACGAGTAATATATAAATAAAAGATATTACAGGCGAAATCGGTTAATCGCATGAATCGATTTTAACATGAATCGGTTAATCGCATAAATCGGTTTATCGCACAAATCGGTTAATTACATACTATTTCAAAACCCCGCGGCGTTGTTTCATCTTTAAAAATAAACTGGTTTAATCTCACAAATGCGATAAACGGCTAAGTGTCTTGGGAACATGGTCTGTGCAATCAACCGGTTTCGATGGTAATAAATGGAGATTGTTTATATTTTGTTCATTTATTTTATTAGTAAATATCTCAGTATAATTTTTTATGTTTACATTGTTGTTGAAAAAGTAGAGTTAATTACATAGATTAAAGGTCATTTGTTCGTGGAAATAATAGAAGTTGGGTAAGAGGGTAGGGGGTGGAATGAAATAAGTAAATAAAATAAATAATAATATTAAAAAAATCTTCCTGGAACTCAGGTAAAGACACGGTTGGAACAGAATCTGTGAATCGTACACCACAGTGAATGTACATGATGATTAAAAAAACAATGCGTGTATCACAGTGTGTGAGTCCGCCATGGCACACGCGCATGAATATTGGACGAATGCGGCACACATTTTATTATCTTTGTTTTCATTTTGTTTTGCAGACTCTTCTGGGTAACGACCAGTACGTGTTCACACGCCTCAATAAGGTGTATGACGTCATGCCCTCGTCCTCCAGTCTCACCCACAAGCTCTTCCCGCGGGCACCCACGCCCTTCGACGGTGAGTACCAAACTACTGAAAAAACCCACAGCTTTTGCTGTCGTCGAGAAATATTTCACAGAATTTTAAGTGTTAAAATAGCTTTATTGAAATATTCAGATATAAAGCCTTCTGAGGATTTTTCCAGTGCGGTTTTGTGTTGTGTTAGGTTGGTTTTCGTAAAAGACAGATCTGTTATCACGCGTGGTTTGTTAAAGTGTTGTCCCCAAGAAAGAAATGTTTGCAAAATAACCCGCATTAAAAACCAGTGTTTCACACGGCTTTTTACTGAGTGACACACATAAGGTTTTTTTTTGCGCTTTGTTTTAGTATGAGCACCTTAGATTTCGCTATTGTTATAATAATGGCATGGTTGTACTGAATAGTTTTGCTTTATGTTCCATTTTTTTTCGAACACCGGCTTTTAAATGACGCGGTTATTTGCTTGAAAAGATGATTCCATGCCACTGCATGTTGTCTTGGTAACAATGTCTCTTCATGAGCCATGACACAGCATATCTCATAATAACATTCTGTGGGACTGTTTCTGTATTGTACTGGCAGACCAGTCTGACACCGGTTTTTTTGTGGACCAGTCTGACACCCGGGTTTGTTTGTGGATCAGTCACACCGCCGGTTTTGTTTGTGGACCAGTCTCACACCCGGTTTTTGTTTGTGGACCAGCCTGACACCCGATTTTTTGTTTGTGGACCAGTCTGACACCCGGTTTGTTGTTGTGGACCAGTCTGTCACCCGGCTTTTGTTCGTGGACCAGTCTGACACCCTGTTTTTTTTTTGTTTTTTTTTGTGGCCCGTATCACCTCTTAAGATTTTTCGGAACTGTTTTCCACACCTTGATTAGAATTTGTTTCTTACTCTGCGGGTGTGTGGGAGAAATTCCTCCGGAAATGTCCTCCCCCCTCCCCCCTTTCCCCCTCTATATTGCCAACTACAGAGAAAATCTTCAACGAATATTCAGTCTACGTATTAAATGCATTTTAATATTAAAATGTTGTTTACTGAAAATGGTCAATCTCTGTCACTGAGCTGTTTTCTGACCTGCTCGGCTGTGATCACAAACAGACTGAAGCCCTTGTCGACCCTCATATGTGCTATCTTGCTTACTCACAGTGTCCCTGGACATTCCAGTGTTGTTATTTTTTGAGGAAAATTTAATTCGTGTTGTTATTTTTAACTTGACAAAAAAAAGGGGAAAATAAAGAAGAAGAATATTACGTCACTTGATGATTTTGCAACGCCAATTTAACATAACACCGGGGGGGGGGGGGGGGCTGGATGAGGGGGGGCACTCACGTTCCAACTGGTTACCATACGTGTCCATTGTGGGAAACGCAAAGTACTGAATGAAACTTAGAACCATTTTTTTTACGAAATTGGCACTCAGCGCAGACCGCGTCTGCCCTCAAAATTACCCCCTCTTTTCTCCGGTTTTTTACACGCATGGTAACACATTTCATACCAAGTGCCTAGATACCACCCTTCTCTGCCTCCCCCCGCCCCCCCACCCCCCCCCCTGCATAACACATAAGAGCTGTTGCCTTTTGTGTTGAAGGCTGGACGTTTGGGAATATAGTTGGGGGTGATTTTGATTGTAAACAAATCTTGTGTTGGTAATTTAATGTACAGTGCGGTAGCAAAAAGTTATATTTTCGTTTTGGGGCCAAAAAGTGATATAAAAGCAATATAGTAACTTAACGAGATTAATCTGTGAAAATGTACAAATGATTAAATAAATTACACGCCATTATTGAGTAGATAAAAAAATAACACTGCATGCATGTTTTCAGGGGAGTGGATTATGCCCCCATTTTTCGTAGAATGCAATTTTGGTATGTTGTTGAGTAGTAGGAAGTAGATAGAGAAATGACATAGCAGGTTTTATGTTATAACGGCCCTGCATTTGTTTCTATGGACTTGATGCATTCGTTACTATGGACTTTGTTTCTCTTGGCAACAGCGGGTCTCTTCATGTAGTGCTTTATATGTGCGGTTTGATTTCGTCATTTCCTTCAAGGCTGCATCTTCTTCTAGCAATAAAATGTTTAAAATCCGAACGATAATAGAGGTGAGCCTCGTGTAGTGTATGATAGAGGTGGGCTTCGTGTAGTCGATAATAGAGGTGGGCCTCGTGTAGTCGATAATAGAGGTAGGCCTCGTGTAGTCGATAACAGAGGTGGGCCTCGTGTAGTCGATAATAGAGGTGAGCCTCGTATAGTCGATAATAGAGGTGGGCCTCGTGTAGTCGATAATAGAGGTGGGCCTCGTGTAGTCGATAATAGAGGTGGGCCTCGTTAGTCGATAATAGAGGTTGGCCTCGTGTAGTCGTCTCGAGGATGACAGAGCAGCAAATAACTGTATACATGTTTTGACAGCTTTTCCTCAGCAAAAAAAAAAAAAAAAAAAAAAAATGCACTGCTTTTGGCAAAAACAAATAAAAAAAAGGATAACATGATGAAAAACAGCTTTTTTTTCAAATATATACGATCGACAATTTTCGGAGGCGAAACCCGTACAAGGTGCTTGAATATGTGGGGGGGGGGGGGGGGTGGCATTCAGTTATGTACGTCATTTGTTATGCTCAACAGGACATTATGTAACTCTACCAATCTGCTACCTTAGCAACCTGCGTCAGCTTTCAGTCATACTACTTTGGTGGCTAAACGGGCAGCTACAGCTTTACTTCATAATAATAATAATAATAATAATATATAATAATAATAATAATAATAATAATAATAATAATAATAATAATAATAATAATGTTTGTTTCACTTTTTGCAGTGTTGCCTTTCAGGGAAAGCTTTAAATGTGTAGCATATTTTCGTCTAGATCGGGAGGCGGGCGTTTTTGTGTTTTCGGGGGCGGGGCTTTTGTGTGTTTTCGGGGCGGGCGTTTTTGTGTTTTCGGGGGCGGGGTTTTTGTGTAGGTCGGGACGGGCTTTTTGTGTTTTCGGGGCGAGGGCTTTTGTCTTTTCAGGGCGGGGCTTTTGTCTTTTCTTCCGTTGCCTTCTGTGTGGGCGTCACAAGGCGTCGTTGTGCTTGGGATGGCGACATTTTTTTTCACTTGCAATTTTAACTGCTGTAACAATTTACGTCGGTTCTCGCGCGAATGCCATAGGTGGGGGGAGGTGGGTTTATGGTTAGATAACCGAGGGATAACCGAGAGATGCTAGGAGGAGACGGGTACGGTGGGTAGGTCTAATGAAGCTAGAATGAGGAGGGGCCGCATGACGAGACTTGTCATATTTAGGATACGGTATGTGAAAAGCGAGCTTCTTAAGTAAACTGATGGTGCGCTCACGTGGTGGGGGGGGGGGGGGGGGGGGGGGATGGGGGGCGTGGGGATCAAATTGTGCCGTAAAGTACCGTAAATTTATTAAAGTATTTAGAATTTAACAAGCTCATTTCCAGGTAATGTAGTATTTAATATTGGGGCATATTCAGTGTACCATAAGACCCCTCCTGTCGGAAGGCACTGGGGTAAGCCAGTGGAATTGGGTAGAATACATGTTTATTTCTTGTTTAAGGGATCCCTCAAGCAAGTTTGAAAATGGATATTGGTTTGTTCGAAGAATTTCGTAAATTTCCATTCACGTCCTTGGCTACATTTTATAATACAGTGTAATACAATATTGTATTAACTGCTGTTTTAGATTTAGTGGTTCAAAATAAGAGCACTTCTGTCAAAATAATAGAAGTTGTTTATGTAGCTAAATGATTACTAAAAAGATTTTGCCACGCGAAATTGTATTATTTTGCACGTACTTCTGTCATGCAATTTTATTTTTGCTCATTCTCTTAACATGCAAATTTAAAACTAAAAGTTAAGGTAGAATGTTAATAAAAAATTATATCCAAAGTGGTACAAATGGTGCTAAAATGAACCGTTATATGCTGCTGGCTCATTGTTTGAGTGTTGGTTTGTACACATTCTGCCTTAAAGCATGTAACAAAATCAATTACACGGCTAACTTACGCAATAAATAGCGAACCAATATTTGTGGTGAAAGACTGGAGTTGTTTTTGCCTACCATTTCTAGGGCCACCGATCTCCAACATCAGCACGACGAGCAACACGCTGCAGGTGGTGCAGCAGGGCGTGTTCGCCAGCGCCAGTCACGCCGCCATGCGCATGCGCAAGGAGACCGACCTGTGGGAGATCTGCCACGGCCTCATCCCTAAAGTACCCAAGGCTTACAACAAGGTACGTGATGCCGCATAGCAAGAGCACCACGTTACAGTTATTGTCTGGCTGTTTGTGGGAGAATGGGTGTTTGTCTGGCTGCTTGTGAGAGAATAGATCATTGTCTGGCTGTTTGTAGGACTACGTGATGGACCGGCTGAAGAAAATGGGCAACCCCAACGCTGGCATGACAAGCTTCCACCTCTACATCATGAAGGAGATGGAGTTAATGTACAGGCTTGTGGTGGAGGTCAAGGCCACCCTGCTGGTGAGTGTTATAAAGTCCCATCTCTACCCTCCCCCCGCCGCCCCCGCCCCGCAATCCATCCCCCCCCATCGCCCACACCACCTCTACATCACGAAGGAGATGGAGCTCATGTACAGGCTCGTGGTGGAGGTAAAGGCCACCCTGCCGGTGAGTGATAAAGTTACCTGTCTCATTTCTATCATCCCCCGCCCCCGCCCCGTTACCCCCCCCCCCCCGACCACACCACCTCTATATCATGAAGGAGATGGAGCCAATGTACAGGCTCGTGGTGGAGGTCAAGGCCACCCTGCTGGTGAGCGATAAAATTACCAGTCCCCTCTCTCCCCCGCCCCGCAAGCCACTCCCCCCCCCCCCCCGATGGGGCTGATGTACAGGCTCGTACTTGAGGTCAAGGCCACCTTGCTGGTGAGTGGTGAAGTGCCCGCCCCGTCTCTACCTCACGCCTGCCACCCAACCACCAATCACAAACACTCACTGCAGGCCATCAAGCCCACGTGACGTTTTTATGAACCCAGCCGACTTTGTCGGACTTGGTTAGTCGTATCACTTAGGGGGCTTGAATGTATGTACATATGTTGAACTTTTTCTTTAAAATGCTACTCGTTTTGCCCCAATCGTTTTGATATTATGCAGGAATGTTTCCTAAGTGGTACCCCACCTGGCTGTTACTTTTTTTTGACTATTGACGAAAAACTGACAAAATGGCGGCACTTTTTGTGCCCGCTTTGACCCATTTTTAAAATGCTACACCTCCTATAGTTTTACTCCGATCATTTAGATGTTACGCAGGGCTGTTTCCCAGGGGTTCGATTTTATTAGCCCAGCTTATTTTACACGTAAGCTGGGGTATTCCTATCGGTTTGCGGGCGGTGTCCGTTAGTTAGTTAGTTAGTTAGTTAGTTAGTTAGTTGTTTATTTAGTAAACTTTGGTTCAAAATGCATCTCCTCCTACAATTTTTATCCGATGTCATTTATTTTTGGTGTGAGGCATCCCTGAGGGGTCATGCATACGGCTTGTGCTTTTCTAGTCGATCGGGTGATTTTTGAATTTTTGGCGAATTTTTAAAGAAAAATTTTTAAAATGTATCTCCTCCTACATTTTTGACCCGATGTCATTTATTTTTGGTATGAGGCACCCCTCAAGGGTCGTGCATACGGCTTGTGCTTTTTTAGTCGATCGCGCAATTTTTTTATTTTTGGGGAATTTTTAAAGCAAAAATTTCGAAAATAATTCAAAATGCATCTACTCCTACAATTTTGATTCGATGTCATTTATTTTTGGTGTGAGGCATCCCTAAGGAGTCGTGCATACGGCTTGTGCTTTTTTAGTCGATCGGGTGATTTTTGAATTTTAGGGGAATTTTTAAAGAAAAAAATTTAAAATGTGTCTCCTCCTACATTTTTGACCCGATGTGATTTATTTTTGGTATGAGGCACCCCTAAAGTGTCGTGCATACGGCTTGTGCTTTTCTAGTCGATCGCGTGATTTTTTAATTTTTGGGGAATTTTTGAAGAAAAAAATTTAAAATGTATCTCGTCCTACATTTTTGATCCGATGTCTTTTTTTTTCAGCCCAGTTGGCTTTTTAGCCAACAGGGCTATACAGATGGGGGCAAGTGTCGTCCGTCTGTCCGTCCGTCCGTCCGTCCGTCTGTCCGTCCCGCGACCGTTAAAAGTGGAATAACTTTTTTATTTTTTATCCGATTCTTACCAAATTTTAAACACGAGTTCCTAACCCTTTACTGCATTAGGAAATATTTTTATTTTTGCGGTTTAAACCATTTTTGGCGATTTTATTCCCAATTTGGGCAAAATACGAAAAAACCTATCTAGTCCCTCATTTTTCATCGGAAGATTCTGAAATTTTTTATGAAGAAACTAGGACTAAGGGGTAAAAAAAGTACTTTTTCCGATTTTTGAATTTCGCCTTATTTTTGAATCTACTGAACTTCGAAGTTTGCAACTTCTAAAAATTGGCAAATTTCCAATTTTTTTTCTTAACAAAGTAGTTAAAGTGGAATATCTTTTTAGCCCAGCTTACGTTACACGTAAGCTGGGGTATTCCTATCGGTTTGCGGGCGGTGTCCGTTAGTTAGTTAGTTAGTTAGTTAGTTAGTTAGTTAGTTGTTTATTTAGTAAACTTTGGTTCAAAATGCATCTCCTCCTACAATTTTTATCCGATGTCATTTATTTTTGGTGTGAGGCATCCCTGAGGGGTCATGCATACGGCTTGTGCTTTTCTAGTCGATCGGGTGATTTTTGAATTTTTGGCGAATTTTTAAAGAAAAAATTTTAAAATGTATCTCCTCCTACATTTTTGACCCGATGTCATTTATTTTTGGTATGAGGCACCCCTAAAGGGTCGTGCATACGGCTTGTGCTTTTTTAGTCGATCGCGCAATTTTTTTATTTTTGGGGAATTTTTAAAGCAAAAATTTTGAAAATAATTCAAAATGCATCTACTCCTACAATTTTGATTCGATGTCATTTATTTTTGGTGTGAGGCATCCCTAAGGAGTCGTGCATACGGCTTGTGCTTTTTTAGTCGATCGGGTGATTTTTGAATTTTAGGGGAATTTTTAAAGAAAAAAATTTAAAATGTGTCTCCTCCTACATTTTTGACCCGATGTGATTTATTTTTGGTATGAGGCACCCCTAAAGTGTCGTGCATACGGCTTGTGCTTTTCTAGTCGATCGGGTGATTTTTTTATTTTTGGGGAATTTTTGAAGAAAAAAATTTAAAATGTATCTCGTCCTACATTTTTGATCCGATGTCTTTTTTTTCAGCCCAGTTGGCTTTTTAGCCAACAGGGCTATACAGATGGGGGCAAGTGTCGTCCGTCCGTCTGTCCGTCCGTCCCGCGACCGTTAAAAGTGGAGTAACTTTTTTATTTTTTATCCGATTCTTACCAAATTTTAAACACGAGTTCCTAACCCTTTACTGCATTAGGAAATATTTTTATTTTTGCGGTTTAAACCATTTTTGGCGATTTTATTGCCAATTTGGGCAAAATACGAAAAAACCTATCTAGTCCCCCATTTTTCATCGGAAGATTCCGAAATTTTTTATGAAGAAACTAGGACTAAGGGGTAAAAAAAGTACTTTTTTCGATTTTTGAATTTCGCCTTATTTTTGAATCTACTGAACTTCGAAGTTTGCAACTTCTAAAAATTGGCAAATTTCCAATTTTTTTTTCTTAACAAAGTAGTTAAAGTGGAATATCTTTTTTATTTTTCATCCGATTCGTACCAAATTTTAAACGCGAGTTTTTAACGTTCTACTGCACTAGGAATATTTTTTTATTTATTGGTTTAAACCATTTTTAGCGATTTTATTGCCAATTTGGGCAAAATCCGAAAAAATCTATCTAGTCCCTCATTTTTCATCGGAAGATTCCGAAATTTTTTATGAAGAAACTAGAACTAAGGGGTGAAAAAGTACATTTTCCGATTTTTGAATTTCGCCTTATTTTTGAATCTACTGAGCTTCGAAGTTTGCAGCTTTTAAAAAATTGGAAATTTCCATTTTTCTTCTTAAAAAAGCAAAGTTTCAATTTGCAGAGGGGCACAATATGTTACATGCAAGTGCTTCTGGTTGGACTTTTCAGTAATTTTGTTGTCAGTGGGTCATTTCTATGATATTTTCAAGTGGGCGATAATAGGGAACATTGGGCGATAAAGCAAGAAAGTTGTAATTTTCGCTTTAAAAGTGCAGGGATCAATTCTATGTCCCGAAAATATGATAAATATGATATTTTTCGGATGGGCGATAATAGGGAATATTGGTCGATACTGCAAGAAAGTTGTAATTTTCGCTTTAAATGTGCAGGAAACAATTCTAGGACCCGAAAATATGATAAATATAATATTTTTCGGGTGGGCGATAATAGGGAACATTGGGGATAATGTAAGAAAGCTGTAATTTTCGCTTTAAAAGTGCAGGAATCAATTCTATGACCCGAAAATATGATAAATGTGATACTTTCCGGGTGGGCGAGACTAGGGAACATTGGGCGATAATGCAAGAAAATTGTAATTTTCGCTTTAAATGTGCAGGGATCAATTCTATGACCCGAAAATATGATAAATATAATATTTTTCGGGTAGGCGATAATAGGGAATATTGGGCGATAATGTAAGAAAATTGTAATTTTCGCTTTAAAAGTGCAGGAATCAATTCTATGTCCCGAAAATATGATAAATATAATATTTTTCTAGTGGGCGATAATAGGGAACATTGGGCGATAATGCAAGAAAGTTGTAATTTTCGCTTTAAAAGTGCAGGAATAAATTCTATGACCCGAAAATATGATAAATACGATATTTTTCGTGTAGGCGATAATAGGGAACATTGGGCGATAATGCAAAAAAGTTGTAATTTTCGCTTTAAAAGTGCAGGAATCAATTCTGTGGTCCGAAAATATGATAAATGTGATATTTTTCGGGTGGGCGATATCAGGGAATATTGGGCGAAAAAGCAAGAAAATTGTAATTTTCACTTTAAAAGTGCAGGAAACAATTCTCGGACCCGAAAATATGATAAATATAATATTTTTCGGGTGGGCAATAATAGGGAACATTGGGCGATAATGCAAGAAAGTTGTAATTTTCGCTTTTAAAGTGCAGGAATCAATTCTATGAACCGAAAATATGATAAATGTGATATTTTTCGGGTCGGTGATAATAGGGAATATTGGGCGATAATGTAAGAAGATTGTAATTTTCGCTTTAAAAGTGCAAGAATATATTCTGTGACCCGAAAATATGATAAATATGATATTTTTCGGGTGGGCGATAATAGGAAATATTGGGCGATACTGCAAGAAAGTTGTAATTTTCGCTTTAAAAGTGCAGGAAACAATTCTATGACCAGAAAATATGATAAATATAATATTTTTCGGGTGGGCGATAATAGGGAACATTGGGCGATAATGTAAGAAAGCTGTAATTTTCGCTTTAAAATTGCAGGAATCAATTCTATGACCCGAAAATATGATAAATGTGATATTTTTCCTGTGGGCGATAATAGGAAACATTGGGCGATAATGCAAGAAAATGGTAATTTTCGCTTTAAAAGTGCAGGAATCAATTCTGTGACCCGAAAATATGATCAATGTGATATTTTACGGGTAGGCGATAACAGGGAATATGGGGCGATAAAGCAAGAAAGTTGTAATTTTCGCTTTAAAAGTGCAGGAAACAATTCTATGTCCCGAAAATATGATAAATATAATATTTTTCGGATGGACGATAATAGGGAACATTGGGCGATAATGTAAGAAAGTTGTAATTTTCGCTTTTAAAGTGCAGGAATCAATTCTATGAACCGAAAATATGATAAATGTGATATTTTTCGGGTGGGCGATAATAGGGAATATTGGGCGATAATGTAAGAAGATTGTAATTTTCGCTTTAAAAGTGCAAGAATATATTCTGTGACCGGAAAATATGATAAATATGATATTTTTCGGGTGGGCGATAATAGGGAATATTGGGCGATACTGCAAGAAAGTTGTAATTTTCGCTTTAAAAGTGCAGGAAACAATTCTAGGACCCGAAAATATGATAAATATAATATTTTTCGGGTGGGCGATTATAGGGAATATTGGGCGATAATGTAAGAAAGCTGTAATTTTCGCTTTAAAATTGCAGGAATCAATTCTATGACCCGAAAATATGATAAATGTGATATTTTTCGGGTAGGCGATAATAGGGAACATTAGGCGATAATGCAAAAAAGTTGTAATTTTCGCTTTAAAAGTGCAGGAATCAATTCTGTGATCCGAAAATATGATAAATGTGATATTTTTCGGGTTTGCGATATCAGGGAATATTGGGCGAAAAAGCAAGAAAGTTGTAATTTTCACTTTAAAAGTGCAGGAAACAATTCTGGGACCCAAAAATATGATAAATTTAATATTTTTCGGGTGGGCAATAATAGGGAACATTGGGCGATAATGCAAGAAAGTTGTAATTTTCGCTTTTAAAGTGCAGGAATCAATTCTATGAACCGAAAATATGATAAATGTGATATTTTTCAGGTGGGCGATAATAGGGAACATTGGGCGATAATGTAAGAAAGCTGTAATTTTCGCTTTAAAAGTGCAAGAATATATTCTGTGACCGGAAAATATGATAAATATGATATTTTTCGGGTGGGCGAGAATAGGGAATATTGGGCGATACTGCAAGAAAGTTGTAATTTTCGCTTTAAAAGTGCAGGAAACAATTCTAGGACCAGAAAATGTGATAAATATAATATTTTTCGGGTGGGCGATAATAGGGAATATTGGGCGATAATGTAAGAAAGCTGTAATTTTCGCTTTAAAATTGCAGGAATCAATTCTATGACCCGAAAATATGATAAATGTGATATTTTTCCTGTGGGCGGTAATAGGAAACATTGGGCGATAATGTAAGAAAGCTGTAATTTTCGCTTTAAAATTGCAGGAATCAATTCTATGACCCGAAAATATGATAAATGTGATATTTTTCCTGTGGGCGATAATAGGAAACATTGGGCGATAATGCAAGAAAATGGTAATTTTCGCTTTAAAAGTGCAGGAATCAATTCTGTGACCCGAAAATATGATCAATGTGATATTTTACGGGTAGGCGATAACAGGGAATATGGGGCGATAAAGCAAGAAAGTTGTAATTTTCGCTTTAAAAGTGCAGGAAACAATTCTATGTCCCGAAAATATGATAAATATAATATTTTTCGGATGGACGATAATAGGGAACATTGGGCGATAATGTAAGAAAGTTGTAATTTTCGCTTTTAAAGTGCAGGAATCAATTCTATGAACCGAAAATATGATAAATGTGATATTTTTCGGGTGGGCGATAATAGGGAATATTGGGCGATAATGTAAGAAGATTGTAATTTTCGCTTTAAAAGTGCAAGAATATATTCTGTGACCGGAAAATATGATAAATATGATATTTTTCGGGTGGGCGATAATAGGGAATATTGGGCGATACTGCAAGAAAGTTGTAATTTTCGCTTTAAAAGTGCAGGAAACAATTCTAGGACCCGAAAATATGATAAATATAATATTTTTCGGGTGGGCGATTATAGGGAATATTGGGCGATAATGTAAGAAAGCTGTAATTTTCGCTTTAAAATTGCAGGAATCAATTCTATGACCCGAAAATATGATAAATGTGATATTTTTCGGGTAGGCGATAATAGGGAACATTAGGCGATAATGCAAAAAAGTTGTAATTTTCGCTTTAAAAGTGCAGGAATCAATTCTGTGATCCGAAAATATGATAAATGTGATATTTTTCGGGTTTGCGATATCAGGGAATATTGGGCGAAAAAGCAAGAAAGTTGTAATTTTCACTTTAAAAGTGCAGGAAACAATTCTGGGACCCAAAAATATGATAAATTTAATATTTTTCGGGTGGGCAATAATAGGGAACATTGGGCGATAATGCAAGAAAGTTGTAATTTTCGCTTTTAAAGTGCAGGAATCAATTCTATGAACCGAAAATATGATAAATGTGATATTTTTCAGGTGGGCGATAATAGGGAACATTGGGCGATAATGTAAGAAAGCTGTAATTTTCGCTTTAAAAGTGCAAGAATATATTCTGTGACCGGAAAATATGATAAATATGATATTTTTCGGGTGGGCGATAATAGGGAATATTGGGCGATACTGCAAGAAAGTTGTAATTTTCGCTTTAAAAGTGCAGGAAACAATTCTAGGACCCGAAAATATGATAAATATAATATTTTTCGGGTGGGCGATAATAGGGAATATTGGGCGATAATGTAAGAGAGCTGTAATTTTCGCTTTAAAAGTGCAAGAATATATTCTGTGACCGGAAAATATGATAAATATGATATTTTTCGGGTGGGCGATAATAGGGAATATTGGGCGATACTGCAAGAAAGTTGTAATTTTCGCTTTAAAAGTGCAGGAAACAATTCTAGGACCCGAAAATATGATAAATATAATATTTTTCGGGTGGGCGATAATAGGGAATATTGGGCGATAATGTAAGAAAGCTGTAATTTTCGCTTTAAAATTGCAGGAATCAATTCTATGACCCGAAAATATGATAAATGTGATATTTTTCCTGTGGGCGGTAATAGGAAACATTGGGCGATAATGCAAGAAAGTTGTAATTTTCGCTTTAAAAGTGCAGGAATCAATTCTGTGACCCGAAAATATGATAAATGTGATATTTTTCGTGTTGGCGATAATAGGGAACATTGGGCGATAATGCAAGAAAGTTGTAATTTTCGCTTTAAAAGTGCAGGGATCAATTCTATGACCCGAAAATATGATAAATGTGATATTTTTCGGGTAGGCGATAATAGGGAATATTGGGCGATAATGAAAGAAAGCTGTAATTTTCGCTTTAAAATTGCAGGAATCAATTCTATGACCCGAAAATATGATAAATGTGATATTTTTCCTGTGGGCGATAATAGGAAACATTGGGCGATAATGCAAGAAAGTTGTAATTTTCGCTTTAAAAGTGCAGGAATCAATTCTGTGACCCGAAAATATGATAAATGTGATATTTTTCGTGTGGGAGATAATAGGGAGCATAGTGCGATAATTCAAGAAAGTTGTAATTTTCGCTTTAAAAGTGCAAGGATCAATTCTATGACCCGAAAATATGATAAATTTGATATTTTTCGGGTAGGCGATAATAGGGAATATTGGGCGAAAATGTAAGAAAATTGTAATTTTCGCTTTAAAAGTGCAGGAATCAATTCTATGTCCCGAAAATATGATAAACATAACATTTTTCTTGTGGGCGATAATAGGGAACATTGGGCGATAATGCAAGAAATATGTAATTTTCGCTTTAAAAGTGCAGGAAACAATTCTGGGACCCGAAAATATGATAAATATAATATTTTTCGGGTGGGCAATAATAGGGAACATTGGGCGATAATGCAAGAAAGTTGTAATTTTCGCTTTTAAAGTGCAGGAATCAATTCTATGAACCGAAAATATGATAAATGTGATATTTTTCGGGTTGGCGATAATAGGGAACATTGGGCGATAATGTAAGAAGATTGTAATTTTCGCTTTAAAAGTGCAAGAATATATTCTGTGACCGGAAAATATGATAAATATGATATTTTTCGGATGGGCGATAATAGGGAATATTGGGCGATACTGCAAGAAAGTTGTAATTTTCGCTTTAAAAGTGCAGGAAACAATTCTAGGACCCGAAAATATGATAAATATAATATTTTTCGGGTGGGCGATAATAGGGAATATTGGGCGATAATGTAAGAAAGCTGTAATTTTCGCTTTAAAAGTGCAGGAATCAATTCTATGACCCGAAAATATGATAAATGTGATACTTTCCGGGTGGGCGATAATAGGGAACATTGGGCGATAATGCAAGAAAGTTGTAATTTTCGCTTTAAAAGTGCAGGAATCAATTCTGTGACCCGAAAATATGATCAATGTGATATTTTACGGGTTGGCGAATAATAGGGAACATTGGACGATAATGTAAGAAAGTTGTAATTTTCGCTTTAAAAGAGCTGGAATTAATTCTATAACCCGAAAATATGATAAATATGATATTTTTCGGATGGGCGATAATAGGGAATATTGGGCGATAATGCAAGAAAGTTGTAATTTTCGCTTAAAAAGGGCAGGGATCAATTCTGTGTCCCGAAAATATGATAAATATGATATTTTTTGGATGGGCGATAATAGGGGATATTGGGCGATAATGTAAGAAGATTGTAATTTTCGCTTTAAAAGTTCAAGAATATATTCTGTGACCCGAAAATATGATAAATATGATATTTTTCGGATGGGCGATAATAGGGAATATTGGGCGATACTGCAAGAAAGTTGTAATTTTCGCTTTAAAAGTGCAGTAAACAATTCTAGGACCCGAAAATATAATAAATATAATATTTTTCGGGTGGGCGATAATAGGGAACATTGGGCGATAATGTAAGAAAGCTGTAATTTTCGCTTTAAAATTGCAGGAATAATTCTATGACCCGAAAATATGATAAATGTGATACTTTCCGGGTGGGCGATAATAGGGAACATTGGGCGATAATGCAAGAAAGTTGTAATTTTCGCTTTAAAAGTGCAGGAATCAATTCTGTGACCCGAAAATATGATAAATGTGATATTTTTCGGGTGGGCGATAATAGGGAATATTGGGCGATAATGTAAGAAAATTGTAATTTTCGCTTTAAAAATGCAGGAATCAATTCTGTGACCCGAAAATATGATATTTTTCGGATGGTCGATAATAGGGAACATTGGGCGATAGTGCAAGAAAGTTGTAATTTTCAGGTTAAATAAACATGCGCACTGGTCCGAAAAAAGAACCGCACATCAACACAATGTAAATAAACATGCGCACTGATCCGAAATAAGAACCGCACATCAACACAAGTAAATAAACATGCACACTGATCCGAAATGCCAACCGCACATCAACGCAAGTTAAATAAACATGCGCACTGGTCCGAAATTCGAACCGCGCATCAACGCCACTTAAATAAACGTGTGGAGTGGTTCGAAATGTGAACCACGCGCTAACGCAAGTTAAACAAACATTTGTACTGGTCCAGAATAAGAACCGCGCATCAATGCAAGTTAAATAAACGTGCGCACTGGTCCGATATTCGAACCGCGCGTCAACGCAAGTCAAATAAACATGCGCAATGGTCCGAAATTCGAACTTTTCATCAACGCAAGTTGAATAAACATGCGCACTGGTCATAAATGCAAACCGCGCACCAACGCAAGTTAAATAAACATATACACACGTCCAAAATAAGCACCGTGCAAGTTAGATAAACATGCAAACTCTTCCGAAATGCGAACCGCGCATCAAGACAACCTAAGGAAACTTGTGCACTTGTCCAAAATAAGTACGAAAGTAAAATAAACATGCGCATTGGTCTGGAATAAGAACCGCGCATTAATCTTTATTAAGTTAAATAAACATGTGCACTGTTCCAAAATGAGAGCCGCGCATCAACGCAAATTAAATAAACATGCGCACTTGTCTGAATTAGAACCGCGCATCGAGGCAAGTTACATAAATATGCGCACTGGTCCGAAATGCGAGCGTTGTTTGAAGGTATCTATGGCAAACTATCCAGTCTACCAGATATACAAAAAATCTGTTCCCCATTTTTCTGGGAAAGAAATCTTTGTATGCATTTATCGGTCTATGTTCTGGTCCGGTGCTAAATTAATTATTGAGCTAGCTCTTTGCCGTCTCATCTTTTGAAGCTTGATATTTCAGGGAAATTCCTTCGCTCATGCACGCTGGAATGGGTCTTATTGCTTTTCGTAAGCTGGGACTTTGTCCTTGGACAAACTTGTTTTATTTTTCATCCGATTCGTACCAAATTTTAAACGCGAGTTTTTAACCTTCTACTGCATTAGGAATTTTTTTTTATTTATTGGTTTAAACCATTTTTAGCGATTTTATTGCCAATTTTGGCAAAATCCGAAGAAATCTATCTAGTCCCTCATTTTTCATCGGAAGATTCCGAAAATTTTTATGAAGAAACTAGAACTAAGGGGTGAAAAAAGTACATTTTCCAATTTTTGAATTTCGCCTTATTTTTGAATCTACTGAGCTTCGAAGTTTGCAGTTTTAAAAAAATTGGAAATTTCCATTTTTCTTCTTAAAAACGCAAAGTTTCAATTTGCAGAGGGGCACAATATGTTACATGCAAGTACTTCTGGTTGGACTTTTCAGTAATTTTGTTGTCAGTGGGTCATTTCTATGATATTTTCAAGTGGGCGATAATAGGGAACATTGGGCGATAAAGCAAGAAAGTTGTAATTTTCGCTTTAAAAGTGCAGGGATCAATTCTATGTCCCGAAAATATGATAAATATGATATTTTTCGGATGGGCGATAATAGGGAATATTAGTCGATACTGCAAGAAAGTTGTAATTTTCGCTTTAAATGTGCAGGAAACAATTCTAGGACCCGAAAATATGATAAATATAATATTTTTCGGGTGGGCGATAATAGGGAACATTTTGCGATAATGTAAGAAAGCTGTAATTTTCGCTTTTAAAGTGCAGGAATCAATTCTATGACCCGAAAATATGATAAATGTGATACTTTCCGGGTGGCCGATGAAAGGGAATATTGGGCGATAATGCAAGAAAGTTGTAATTTTCGCTTTAAATGTGCAGGGATCAATTCTATAACCCGAAAATATGATAAATGTGATATTTTTCGGGTAGGCGATAATAGGGAATATTGGGCGATAATGTAAGAAAATTATAATTTTCGCTTTAAATGTGCAGGAATCAATTCTATGTCCCGAAAATATGATAAATATAATATTTTTCTGGTGGGCGATAATAGGGAACATTGGGCGATAATGCAAGAAAGTTGTAATTTTCGCTTTAAAAGTGCAGGAATAAATTCTATGACCCAAAAATATGATAAATACGATATTTTTCGTGTAGGCGATAATAGGGAACATTGGGCGATAATGCAAAAAAGTTGTAATTTTCGCTTTAAAAGTGCAGGAATCAATTCTATGAACCGAAAATATGATAAATGTGATATTTTTCAGGTGGGCGATAATAGGGAATATTGGGCGATAATGTAAGAAGATTGTAATTTTCGCTTTAAAAGTGCAAGGATATATTCTGTGACCGGAAAATATGATAAATATGATATTTTTCGGGTGGGCGATAATAGGGAATATTGGGCGATACTGCAAGAAAGTTGTAATTTTCGCTTTAAAAGTGCAGGAAACAATTCTAGGACCCGAAAATATGATAAATATAATATTTTTCGGGTGGGCGATAATAGGGAACATTGGGCAATAATGTAAGAAAGCTGTAATTTTCGCTTTAAAATTGCAGGAATCAATTCTATGACCCGAAAATATGATAAATGTGATATTTTTCCTGTGGGCGATAATAGGAAACATTGGGCGATAATGCAAGAAAATGGTAATTTTCGCTTTAAAAGTGCAGGAATTAATTCTGTGACCCGAAAATATGATCAATGTGATATTTTACGGGTAGGCGATAACAGGTAATATAGGGCGATAAAGCAAGAAAGTTGTAATTTTCGCTTTAAAAGTGCAGGAAACAATTCTAGGACCCGAAAATATGATAAATATAATATTTTTCGGATGGGCGATAATAGGGAACATTGGGCGATAATGTAAGAAAGCTGTAATTTTCGCTTTAAAATTGCAGGAATCAATTCTATGACCCGAAAATATGATAAATGTGATATTTTTCCTGTGGGCGATAATAGGAAACATTGGGCGATAATGCAAGAAAATGGTAATTTTCGCTTTAAAAGTGCAGGAATTAATTCTGTGACCCGAAAATATGATCAATGTGATATTTTACGGGTAGGCGATAACAGGTAATATAGGGCGATAAAGCAAGAAAGTTGTAATTTTCGCTTTAAAAGTGCAGGAAACAATTCTAGGACCCGAAAATATGATAAATATAATATTTTTCGAATGGGCGATAATAGGGAACATTGGGCGATAATGTAAGAAATTGTAATTTTCGCTTTTAAAGTGCAGGAATCAATTCTATGAACCGAAAATATGATGAATATAATATTTTTCGGGTGGGCGATAATAGGGAACATTGGGCGATAATGCAAGAAAGTTGTAATTTTCGCTTTAAAAGTGCAGGAATCAATTCTATGACCCGAAAATATGATAAATGTGATATTTTTCAGGTGTGCGACAATAGGGAATATTGGGCGATAATGTAAGAAAATTGTAATTTTCGCTTTAAAAGTGCAGGAATCAATTCTGTGACCCGAAAATACGATAAATATTATATTTTTCGGATGGTCGATAATAGGGAATATTGGGCGATACTGCAAGAAAGTTGTAATTTTCGCTTTAAAAGTGTAAGAATCAATTCTATGACCCGAAAATATGATAAATGTGATATTTTTCGTGTTGGCGATAATAGGGAACATTGGGCGGTAATGCAAGAAAGTTGTAATTTTCGCTTTAAAAGTGCAGGAAACAATTCTGTGACCCAAAAAGATGATAAATGTGATATTTTTCGTGTGGGCGATAATAGGTAGCATTGGGCGATAATGCAAGAAAGTTGTAATTTTCGCTTTAAAAGTGCAGGGATCAATTCTGTGACCCGGAAAGATGATAAATGTGATATTTTTCGGGTAGGCGATAATAGGGAATATTGGGCGATAATGTAAGAAAATTGTAATTTTCGCTTTAAAAGTGCAGGAATCAATTCTATGTCCCGAAAAAATGATAAATATAATATTTTTCTGGTGGGCGATAATAGGGAACATTGGGCGATAATGCAAGAAAGTTTTAATTTTCGCTTTAAAATTGCAGGAATCAATTCTATGACCCGAAAATATGATAAATGTGATATTTTTCGGGTGGGCGATAATAGGGAATATTGGGCGATAATGTAAGAAAATTGTAATTTTCGCTTTAAAAGTGCAGGAATCAATTCTATGTCCCGAAAAAATGATAAATATAATATTTTTCTGGTGGGCGATAATAGGAAACATTGGGCGATAATGCAAGAAAGTTGTAATTTTCGCTTTAAAAGTGCAGGAATCAATTCTATGACCCGAAAATATGATAAATGTGATATTTTTCGGGTGTGCGATAATAGGGAATATTGGGCGATAATGTAAGAAAATTGTAATTTTCGCTTTAAAAGTGCAGGAAACAATTCTGTGACCCGAAAAGATGATAAATGTGATATTTTTCGTGTGGGCGATAATAGGTAGCATTGGGCGATAATGCAAGAAAGTTGTAATTTTCGCTTTAAAAGTGCAGGGATCAATTCTATGACCCGGAAAGATGATAAATATGATATTTTTCGGGTAGGCGATAATAGGGAATATTGGGCGATAATGTAAGAAAATTGTAATTTTCGCTTTAAAAGTGCAGGAATCAATTCTATGTCCCGAAAATATGATAAATATAATATTTTTCTGGTGGGCGATAATAGGGAACATTGGGCGATAATGCAAGAAAGTTTTAATTTTCGCTTTAAAAGTGCAGGAATCAATTCTATGACCCGAAAATATGATAAATGTGATATTTTTCGGGTGGGCGATAATAGGGAATATTGGGCGATAATGTAAGAAAATTGTAATTTTCGCTTTAAAAGTGCAGGAATCAATTCTATGTCCCGAAAATATGATAAATATAATATTTTTCGGGTGGGCGATAATAGGAAACATTGGGCGATAATGCAAGAAAGTTGTAATTTTCGCTTTAAAAGTGCAGGAATCAATTCTATGACCCGAAAATATGATAAATGTGATATTTTTCGGGTGTGCGATAATAGGAAATATTGGGCGATAATGTAAGAAAATTGTAATTTTCGCTTTAAAAGTGCAGGAATCAATTCTGAGACCCGAAAATACGATAAATATGATATTTTTCGGATGGTCGATAATAGGGAATATTGGGCGATACTGCAAGAAAGTTGTAATTTTCGCTTTAAAAGTGTAAGAATCAATTCTATGACCCGAAAATATGATAAATGTGATATTTTTCGTGTGGGCGATAATAGGGAACATTGGGCGGTAATGCAAGAAAGTTGTAATTTTCGCTTTAAAAGTGCAGGAAACAATTCTGTGACCCGAAAAGATGATAAATGTGATATTTTTCGTGTGGGCGATAATAGGTAGCATTGGGCGATAATGCAAGAAAGTTGTAATTTTCGCTTTAAAAGTGCAGGGATCAATTCTATGACCCGGAAAGATGATAAATATGATATTTTTCGGGTAGGCGATAATAGGGAATATTGGGCGATAATGTAAGAAAATTGTAATTTTCGCTTTAAAAGTGCAGGAATCAATTCTATGTCCCGAAAAAATGATAAATATAATATTTTTCTGGTGGGCGATAATAGGGAACATTGGGCGATAATGCAAGAAAGTTTTAATTTTCGCTTTAAAAGTGCAGGAATCAATTCTATGACCCGAAAATATGATAAATGTGATATTTTTCGGGTGGGCGATAATAGGGAATATTGGGCGATAATGTAAGAAAATTGTAATTTTCGCTTTAAAAGTGCAGGAATCAATTCTATGTCCCGAAAATATGATAAATATAATATTTTTCTGGTGGGCGATAATAGGGAACATTGGGCGATAATGCAAGAAAGTTTTAATTTTCGCTTTAAAAGTGCAGGAATAAATTCTATGACCCGACAATATGATAAATATGATATTTTTCGTGTGGGCGATAATAGGGAACATTGGGCGATAATGCAAGAAAGTTGTAATTTTCGCTTTAAAAGTGCAGGAATCAATTCTGTGATCCGAAAATATGATAAATGTGATATTTTTCGGGTTTGCGATATCAGGGAATATTGGGCGAAAAAGCAAGAAAGTTGTAATTTTCGCTTTAAAAGTGCAGGAATCAATTCTGGGACCCAAAAATATGATAAATATAATATTTTTCGGGTGGGCAACAATAGGGAACATTGGGCGATAATGCAAGAAAGTTGTAATTTTCGCTTTTAGAGTGCAAGGATATATTCTGTGACCGGAAAATATGATAAATATGATATTTTTCGGGTGGGCGATAATAGGGAATATTGGGCGATACTGCAAGAAAGTTGTAATTTTCGCTTTAAAAGTGCAGGAAACAATTCTAGGACCCGAAAATATGATAAATATAATATTTTTCGGGTGGGCGATAATAGGGAACATTGGGCGATAATGTAAGAAAGCTGTAATTTTCGCTTTAAAATTGCAGGAATCAATTCTATGACCCGAAAATATGATAAATGTGATATTTTTCCTGTGGGCGATAATAGGAAACATTGGGCGGTAATGCAAGAAAGTTGTAATTTTCGCTTTAAAAGTGCAGGAATCAATTCTATGACCCGAAAATATGATAAATGTGATATTTTTCGGGTGGGCGATAATAGGGAATATTGGGCGATAATGTAAGAAAATTGTAATTTTCGCTTTAAAAGTGCAGGAATCAATTCTATGTCCCGAAAATATGATAAATATAATATTTTTCTGGTGGGCGATAATAGGGAACATTGGGCGATAATGCAAGAAAGTTTTAATTTTCGCTTTAAAAGTGCAGGAATAAATTCTATGACCCGACAATATGATAAATATGATATTTTTCGTGTGGGCGATAATAGGGAACATTGGGCGATAATGCAAGAAAGTTGTACTTTTCGCTTTAAAAGTGCAGGAATCAATTCTGTGATCCGAAAATATGATAAATGTGATATTTTTCGGGTTTGCGATATCAGGGAATATTGGGCGAAAAAGCAAGAAAGTTGTAATTTTCGCTTTAAAAGTGCAGGAATCAATTCTGGGACCCAAAAATATGATAAATATAATATTTTTCGGGTGGGCAACAATAGGGAACATTGGGCGATAATGCAAGAAAGTTGTAATTTTCGCTTTTAAAGTGCAAGGATATATTCTGTGACCGGAAAATATGATAAATATGATATTTTTCGGGTGGGCGATAATAGGGAATATTGGGCGATACTGCAAGAAAGTTGTAATTTTCGCTTTAAAAGTGTAGGAAACAATTCTAGGACCCGAAAATATGATAAATATAATATTTTTCGGGTGGGCGATAATAGGGAACATTGGGCGATTATGTAAGAAAGCTGTAATTTTCGCTTTAAAATTGCAGGAATCAATTCTATGACCCGAAAATATGATAAATGTGATATTTTTCCTGTGGGCGATAATAGGAAACATTGGGCGATAATGCAAGAAAGTTGTAATTTTCGCTTTAAAAGTGCAGGAATCAATTCTATGACCCGAAAATATGATAAATGTGATATTTTTCGGGTGGGCGATAATAGGGAATATTGGGCGATAATGTAAGAAAATTGTAATTTACGCTTTAAAAGTGCAGGAATCAATTCTGTGACCCGAAAATATGATAAATGTGATATTTTACGTGTGGACGATAATAGGGAACATTGGGCGATAATGCAAGAAAGTTGTAATTTTCGCTTTAAAAGTGCAGGGATCAATTCTATGGCTCGAAAATATGATAAATGTGATATTTTTCGGGTAGGCGATAATAGGGAATATTGGGCGATAATGTAAGAAAATTGTAATTATCTCTTTAAAAGTGCAGGAATCAATTCTTTGTCCCGAAAATATGATAAATATAATATTTTTCGGGTGTGCGATAATAGGGAATATTGGGCGATAATGTAAGAAAGTTGTAATTTTCGCTTTAAAATTGCAGGAATCAATTCTATGACCCGAAAATATGATAAATATGATATTTTTCCTGTGGGCGATAATAGGAAACATTGGGCGATAATGCAAGAAAGTTGTAATTTTCGCTTTAAAAGTGCAGGAATCAATTCTGTGACCCGAAAATATGATAAATGTGATATTTTTCGTGTGGGCGATAATAGGGAACATTGGGCGATAATGCAAGAAAGTTGTAATTTTCGCTTTAAAAGTGCAGGGATCAATTCTATGACCCGAAAATATGATAAATTTGATATTTTTCGGGTAGGCGATAATAGGGAATATTGGGCGATAATGTAAGAAAATTGTAATTTTCGCTTTAAAAGTGCAGGAATCAATTCTATGTCCCGAAAATATGATAAACATAACATATTTCTTGTGGGCGATAATAGGGAACATTGGGCGATAATGCAAGAAAGTTGTAATTTTCGCTTTAAAAGTGCAGGAAACAATTCTGTGACCCGAAAATATGATCAATGTGATATTTTACGGGTGGGCGATAATAGGGAACATTGGACGATAATGTAGGAAAGTTGTAATTTTCGCTTTAAAAGAGCTGGAATTAATTCGATAACCCGAAAATATGATAAATATGATATTTTTCGGATGGGCGATAATAGGGAATATTGGGCGATAATGCAAGAAAGTTGTAATTTTCGCTTTAAAAGTGCAGGGATCAATTCTGTGTCCCGAAAATATGATAAATATGATATTTTTTGGATGGGCGATAATAGGGAACATTGGGCGATAATGCAAGAAAGTTGTAATTTTCGCTTTAAAAGTGCAGGAATCAATTCTATGACCCGAAAATATGTTAAATGTGATATTTTTCGGGTGGGCGATAATAGGGAATATTGGGCGATAATGTAAGAAAATTGTAATTTTCGCTTTAAAAGTGCAGGAATCAATTCTGTGACCCGAAAATATGATATTTTTCGGATGGTCGATAATAGGGAACATTGGGCGATAGTGCAAGAAAGTTGTAATTTTCGGGTTAAATAAACATGCGCACTGGTCCGAAAAAAGAACCGCACATCAACACAATGTAAATAAACATGCGCACTGATCCGAAATAAGAACCGCACATCAACACAAGTAAATAAACATGCACACTGATCCGAAATGCCAACCGCACATCAACGCAAGTTAAATAAACATGCGCACTGGTCCGAAATTCGAACCGCGCATCAACGCCACTTAAATAAACGTGTGGAGTGGTTCGAAATGTGAACCACGCGCCAACGCAAGTTAAACAAACATTTGTACTGGTCCAGAATAAGAACCGCGCATCAATGCAAATTAAATAAACGTGCGCACTGGTCCGATATTCGAACCGCGCTTCAACGCAAGTCAAATAAACATGCGCAATGGTCCGAAATTCGAACTGCTCATCAACGCAAGTTGAATAAACATGCGCACTGGTCATAAATGCAAACCGCGCACCAACGCAAGTTAAATAAACATATACACACGTCCAAAATAAGCACCGTGCAAGTTAGATAAACATGCAAACTCTTCCGAAATGCGAACCGCGCATCAATACAACCTAAGGAAACTTGTGCACTTGTCCAAAATAAGTACGAAAGTAAAATAAACATGCGCATTGGTCTGGAATAAGAACCGCGCATTAATCTTTATTAAGTTAAATAAACATGTGCACTGTTCCAAAATGAGAGCCGCGCATCAACGCAAATTAAATAAACATGCGCACTTGTCTGAATTAGAACCGCGCATCGAGGCAAGTTACATAAATATGCGCACTGGTCCGAAATGCGAGCGTTGTTTGAAGGTATCTATGGCAAACTATCCTGTCTACCAGATATACAAAAAATCTGTTCCCCATTTTTCTGGGAAAGAAATCTTTGTATGCATTTATCGGTCTATGTTCTGGTCCGGTGCTAAATTAATTATTGAGCTAGCTCTTTGCCGTCTCATCTTTTGAAGCTTGATATTTCAGGGAAATTCCTTCGCTCATGCACGCTGGAATGGGTCTTATTGCTTTTCGTAAGCTGGGGCTTTGTCCTTGGACAAACTTGTTTTTTCTTTCGCGGTTCGCCAAAAACTGCCGAAATGCGGAACGTCGGCAAAAACTGGAATAAATGGTAGTAAATAACTGAATTGTCAAACCATTCATTTCTCTCAGTCTTTTTCAAATAGTTATAAAATTTTAATCGAAAGTTTCTTAGATGCTTCTCCACCTGGACTTTGCTTTTTTCGCAAATGACAAAAAAAAAAAAAAAAAAAAAAAAAATGCCGAAATGGTGGAATTTTTTAAATTTTGTAAAATTATGTAAATGACGGTAAATACGTGAATCGTCAAAACCCAACCTCTCCAACATCCCTTTTCGGGTAGCTTCCAACCGGGAAAACTCGTTTTTGTGTATTAAAATTATGAAAAATTTACGTTCAGAAACAAAGTTCTTCTTCATTTCTTGGCCTAACAGTATTCGTTTCAGAGTTTTTCTCTCTTTCCTTGTTTGATAACTGGGCTGGGTCATGTCCTTGGAATGCTTGTATTGTAAGCCATGAAGCACGTATAATTTTTTATATTGTAGGCCATCAAGCACACGTGACGTTTTTATATTGTAGTCAGTCAAGCACACGTGACGTTTTTATATTGTAGGCCATGAAGCACACGTGACGATTTTATATTGTAAGCCATAAAGCACGCGTGACGTTTTTATATTGTCGGCCATGAAGCACACGTGACGTTTTTATATTGTAAGCCATAAAGCACGCGTGACGTTTTTATATTGTCGGCCATGAAGCAGACGTGACGTTTTTATATTGTAGGCCATGAAGCACACATGACGTTTTTATATTGGAGGCCATTAAGCACACATGACGTTTTTATATTGTAGGCCATCAAGCACAAGTGACGTTTTTGTAGTGTAGTCAATCAAGCACACGTGACGTTTATATATGGTAGGCCATGAAGCACAGGTGACGCTTGTTATATTGTAGGCCATGAAGCACACGTGACGTTTTTATATTGTAGGCCATGAAGCACACGTGACGTTTTTATATTGTAAGCCATGAAGCACACGTGACGTTTTTATATTGGAGGCCATGAAGCACACGTGACGTTTTTATATTGTAGGCCATGAAGCACACATGACGTTTTTATATTGTAAGCCATGAAGCACACGTGACGTTTTTATATTGTAGGCCATAAAGCACAAGTGACGTTTTTATATTATAGGCCATGAAGCACCCGTGACGTTTTATATTGTAGGCCATGAAGCACACATGACGTTTTTATATTGTAAGCCATGAAGCACACGTGACGTTTTTATATTGTAGGCCATAAAGCACAAGTGACGTTTTTATATTATAGGCCATGAAGCACCCGTGACGTTTTATATTGTAGGCCATGAAGCACACGTTACGTTTTTATATCGTAGGCCATCAAGCACATGATGTTTTTATATCGTAGGCCATCAAGCACACGTGCGAAGTGAGTAACATGGGTGACATGTTGACGCCTAACCACCTGGAAGCCGCAGACGATCTCTATCACAACCGCATACCGGCGCACTGGTGCCGCATGGCCGGGGATACCGCCCCACCACAGAGTCACTCTTGTGCTGCCTGGCTCAGTGACCTACAGAACCGCGCGCAGCAGTTTGAGAGAATCCTCTCACTCGTAAGCGTGTTATCTTATCTTATCTTATCTTATCTTATCTCTGTGTGATCTCTCACTTGTTATCTCATTTCTCACTCATTTGGAGTGCTGCCAGTTTCGTGGAATTACACTTTGTAACAAAATTAAATTGCCAGAAACATTAAATCATTTTATTGTATTTGTTAAGAGGTGAAAGAAAACTCAGGTAAAATAAAAATTAGCATGAAATGCCGAATAACGCACACATGAATTGACACGTTGTGACACGTTGTAACACGTGAAATGCCGAATAACGCACACATGAGTTGACACGTTGTGGCAGGGCAAGGAGAAGATGCCGGCGTACTGGCTGGGGGCATTCTTCTACCCGCGGGGGCTCCTGGCCCTGGTCAAGCAGGAGTGCTACAAGCATCACTCCACCGACCGCAGCGGTAATTTCGACCAGTACGTCTTCCAGACGGAAATCACCGCCCGCGACAAGGACCACGTGAGACTTCCGGCTTACTGTTTTATGTTATAATTTTTCCGGTTTATTTCTTCAACCAGTGCGCTGTGTTTATGTGGGCTTTGCTTGGAATTAACAGAATTAGGTGGTGGAGCGCTGGATGTATGGGGGATATTAAGGCAGTTGCTATTCTTTCAGTTAAAATGCTGAGGAGAGTCGGTGGCCGCCAGGTGGCGGGTTGGTGAGGGAAGATACCACCTGTTGTGGCCGGCAGGGGAGGAGTTGGTGAGGGAGGTGCCACCTGTGGTGGCCTTCAGGGGAGGAGCTGGTGAGGGAAGGTGCCACCTGTTGTGGCCGGCAGGGGACTAGTTCGTGAGGGAAGGTGCCACCTGTTGTGGCCAGCAGGGGGCGAGTTGGTGAGGGAAGGTGCCACCTGTTGTGGCCGGCAGGGGAGGAGTTGGTGAGGGAAGGTGCCACCTGTTGATGCCGGCAGGGGGCGAGTTGGTGAGGGAAGGTGCCACCTGTTGTGGCCGGCAGTGGAGGAGTTGGTGAGGAAAGGTGCCACCTGTTGTGGCCGGCAGTGGAGGAGTTGGTGAGGGAGGTGCCACCTGTTGTGGCCGGCAGGGGGCGAGTTGGTGAGGGAAGGTGCCACCTGTTGATGCCGGCAGGGGGCGAGTTGGTGAGGGAAGGTGCCACCTGTTGTGGCCGGCAGGGGAGGAGTTGGTGAGGGAAGGTGCCACCTGTTGCCGGCAGGGGGCGAGTTGGTGAGGGAAGGTGCCACCTGTTGTGGCCGGCAGTGGAAGAGTTGGTGAGGAAAGGTGCCACCTGTTGTGGCCGGCAGTGGAGGAGTTGGTGAGGGAGGTGCCACCTGTTGTGGCCGGCAGGGGGCGAGTTGGTGAGGGAAGGTGCCACCTGTTGATGCCGGCAGGGGGCGAGTTGGTGAGGAAAGGTGCCACCTGTTGTGGCCGGCAGTGGAGGAGTTGGTGAGGGAGGTGCCACCTGTTGTGGCCGGCAGGGGGCGAGTTGGTGAGGGAAGGTGCCACCTGTTGCCGGCAGGGGGCGAGTTGGTGAGGGAAGGTGCCACCTGTTGTGGCCGGCAGTGGAGGAGTTGGTGAGGAAAGGTGCCACCTGTTGTGGCCGGCAGTGGAGGAGTTGGTGAGGGAGGTGCCACCTGTTGTGGCCGGCAGGGGGCGAGTTGGTGAGGGAAGGTGCCACCTGTTGTGACCGGCAGGTGGCGAGTTGATGAGGGAAGGTGCCACCTGTTGTGATCGGCAGGTGGCGAGTTGATGAGGGAAGGTGCCACATGTTGACCTTGACACTGTAGCACTGACGTCGCTTGTGTTTTGTTGTCACAGATCCGGGACCCGCCGGCGGAGGGCATGTTCATCTTCGGCATCTACCTGTGGGGCTGCGCCTGGGAGAAAACCAACGGCGAGCTTCTCGACCAGCCGCCTAAGGCCGCGTGCGCCGCCATGCCAGTGATCCACCTGACGTGCTGGCCGTCGGCCGACAAGCCGCTGCAGCAGGACCCGATTCGCGCCCAGGAGCTCTACCCCTGCCCCGTCTACCACACCCGCCACTCGCCCAGGGAGTCCATACTGGAGCTGGATCTGTACCACGTGGGGATCCCGTCCACGCGCTGGGCGCTCCG
Organism: Protula sp. h YS-2021; assembly: GCA_949752745.1. Lineage (NCBI taxonomy): Eukaryota > Metazoa > Annelida > Polychaeta > Sabellida > Serpulidae > Protula > Protula sp. h YS-2021. The sequence goes on along the minus strand of OX457025.1, from coordinate 98,628,710 downwards.
GGGACTCTCCGCCACCGTCAGGCCGTTCTAGTTGTCGTCGTCATGGCAACGCACACCAACGCCTCCGACGCCGTGCGAATGATCGATAAATACTTAAATCACTTCAAATACTTCTTCAGATACTTAAGACATTTACATATGTAGTTAAATAACAAAACTGTGTTTCGTGAATGGAAGCGATATGCTTTATACTTAAAGAAAGGCCGAGACCTTGGTATAGAACAGTCTTATATATAATGGTTTTAAACTAAGGTTTAAGGACATGCTTTAAAGTGCTCATGTTGATGTGTGTGTGAGTCAGTGAACAATTACGAGTGTCTCTCTGTGTGTATGAGTGAGTGAGCCGTGACAAGTGGTGTCTGTATGTTTTCTATTAGCTGAACAAAAACAATTTATTGAAAGGAAAGTCACACGATGTGACCAGGAAATTACAGGCCCCTGACGAATGCGGCGGACCTGATTTATTTATTTTGTGGGATATAACACACTGGAGTTAAAACGGTCGTGAATTTCTGTTTCTAGTAACATCATCAAGGTATAAACTGCTGGGATGACAAAATCTGTGACATCTTGGACCGCACGCTCTCTCCCTGCCCTAGCTGCCCTCCCCCCTCCCCCCTCCTTCCCCGCTCCTGAGATGACGGGATAACTGGGTTCGTGTTGTAGAGTCTCGGGTGTTTAGTCTCATGAGCGGAGTCCTCATGCACGAAGCCGGCACACCGCAGCACGAGGCAGATCGGGTGCTTACTGAGGGTCGTGAGGGGGCGGGGGGGGGGGGGGGGGGGTTGCTGGGGTGGCAGTTGTCAAACATTCGTCATTTTTAGGCTTCGCAAAAAAAAAACCGGCATAAAAAGACCGGAGGCAACACCACAATGACCTCCGCCCCCTCCCCCCACCCCCACCCTTCTCAGTGCACCCACAGACCAGCGCCGATCTGCCAGCGAATGTTTCACCGCAAGCACATTAGCAATCCAGTCCGTCCATTGTGCAATCGGTACCACGCGGTGCACGCCCCATTAACAGCCATAGTCTGTTTTCAAAAGCAAACGCTGATATATAAAAAAAAATGCCATTTAATTGATATTACGACATAAGCTGCCAAAAGAATCACCCGTCCCTAGTTTGTTTATTTGATCAAGCAGTATTACTCTATAGCTTAGGTACTTTTATTCTGTTTTATTTATTGTTAGCATAATTTTCGTTTTCGTGTTATTGCTACATAGCAATTTGGCGAAGTTTTAAGAATTTGTTTTGTGATATTTCAAAACCAAATGAGAATTATAAATGAAATTTTGCGTGACATTCTAAGACTATTTCGAAATGTCTTAAGAAACAAAATTAAATAAACAAGAAGCGAGAAGAGACATGCGAGTGTTTTCATGCTGTGTTTTGTCTCGCCCTCCCCTGCTCCACTCGCTCTCTCCCCCTCCAGCCCCTCTCCCCCCCATTCTCCCTCTCTCCTCATACCTCTCTTCTCCCCCCCCTCCACTCCCCTCTTCCCCCCCCCCCCGCTCTCACGCCACCCTCCTCCCCCTCTCCCCCCCCTCCCTCCTCAGTCCACAACAGACAAGGCATCCACAGCAGAAGTTTACTGAATACACAAGAAAAGTGCACATGTCTAATAAATGAATGGCGTACGGAGACTGGCCTCTCCGGAGAGTATCCCCTCGGGATAAAACCCCCTTGATTGTACTAGTGGCGGCGAAAAGCCCCTTCATACACGGATAATATCCCCTTTGCTTCGCTGATACTTTGGCGAAGGAGTGTAGTGTTTGGGTGGTGTGTGTACTGCTCAGATAAGGGACTAACTTTGTAGGCATTGTCAACAATTATACAGACTACATTTTAGGACCGTTTTCATATTGTCTATATCACGTGAGATAGACATTAACCTTGCCGCGATAACTAAGCATTATACCTCGCTCTGTCCGCTGTTTCAAATCGGTACATGGTTTTGGTGTTTTAATCAGAGTATGTTTGTATATAAGGAGGATCGCCGAAAGAAATAAGTTGTTACGTGAGAACCACTTCGGAAAAACTCGCAAAAAAATCGAAAGAAAACAACTAATTTTTCAAGAAGAAGCTACATTTGAAACATTTATTATGGCATTTAATTACATTCACGATAATACAGAGCGAAAGCCAAGAGTGGCAGCACTGGTACAGAAGCGCGAACGAAATTACCACCCGTAAAACGCAACTTTATTCCATAATTTCTGTAACTTCCTGGGTATCAGTTCTTCTGATATCTTGTACACTTATAGGGTGTGGGTGGGGGACTAGAATGGGATAGAAATTGTTTTGCTCGTTTACTTCAGCTATGATTTCTGTCACTTAAAATGCTGTCCTTTTCCACATTTGTTGTTTCAATTTACCACCGCACCCCTTAAAAATTAAATTATTACATTACATAACACAATAACCAATCAAAATAATATAAATGCCTAGTTTTACGTTTCTGGATAAAAGTTTTTTGACATTTTTTATCCTTAGATATTTTTATCGATTGCTGATATCACAATTCCAGCCTTAAAGGTAGCATCATTAATGCCGCATGCTTCGTTTGCAAATGGGAATAAGTTTGTAGTTTTTCTCGAAATTTCTGCCCTTTTTTTTTTTCCTTTTTTTTTTCTCTTTTTTTCCGTCACGGAGGTTTCCAGAAAACTCCTCCTACGCTATTTGACGTAGGACGATGAAATTTGGCACAGTGATAGAGGGTGACGAGATGTCGTCAAATCCGCAAAATTTTTTGACCTTGAGCTCATTTTCGACCGTTTGAGCCTAAACAACGTTACATAAGTGGTACCTCGGTGACCTTGACCTTCTGGGTCACGGTCAAGGTCAAAAACCGGAAGTTGACTATTATCTCGATAACGGTTAGAGATAGAGCGATTTTGAGCTCATTTTCGACCCTTTGGGCTTAAACAACGTTACATAAGAGGTACCTCGGTGACCTTGACCTTCTGGGTCACGGTCAAGGTCAAAAACCGGAAGTTGACTATTATCTCGAAGATAGAGCGATTTTGAGCTCATTTTCGACCCTTTGGGCCAAAAAGACGTTATATAAGAGGTACCTCGGCGATCTTTAAATCGTCCATCATGGTCAGGGTCAAAACCTGCAAGTTGACCAGTATCTCAAAAACGGTTAGAAATCTGAATTTGATTTTTTTGTGCCCAAATGAGGTTACATTGTATTCATTTCGATGGCCTCGTTCAAGATAATAATCCGGAAGCTGACAATTGAAACACTGAAAAATGTGTCTTTGACCAAATATGTTGTGTCTCTGCCCTTGCAAGTGGGTACTATTTCGCTACGTGTAGCGAAATTCGGTCTAGTTTGTATGTGAAGTTATAATTTTATATTTTACCCAGTTGAGCTTTTGATTGTGACCCGCATATCTAATAACAGGAAAGTATTGGGCTCAGCACAAGTTGTCACTCAAAATAGATTTTTTGTGCAAGCGAACGCAGGTGTGGCAAAATTCTACGAGGTACTATACAGTGAAAACTGTTGCCTAGCAACGCCGTACAGTCAGCTACAGTACAGTTGATTCGCGTCTTGCACAATCTGTGCCCTATAGCTAAGGGTGATACTGTTTCGCTATTTGTAAAAAAATATTGCCATTTCAAGCAGTGAAAATTAAGGAAATGGGTGAGGTGGCTACTGCATTGGCAAATGCCTGGACGATAGATCCGTCGTTAGAGATTTTATTACCGGGCCGCGAATGAGCAAATTAGGGCCTCTAGTCTGCCTAACCGGTATGGCGTTGTACACTTGGTATTTTGCTGGACGGCACTTTTTTCCTACAGGGGGTGATAAATTGGAACAGCACTTTGCCGATTTGGCCATCTTTGACATGATATTAGTTATATCCTGATTAGATTCGAAGTATATTTTTACACTTTTTTTCTCCACAACCACACCTATAAATTCACAAAATATAAAAAGAATTTATGTCCAGGAGGTTATAGACAATATGGAAGAAAGTAAGAAAATTGCGTTTTAGGGGATAGCAAATTGGTTCGCACTTCTACATACCTATCTCGTTTGACACAAATTTACCATTTCAATGTTGAAGCCCAAGTGACCATTGGCTACGAGGGCTATACCCATCTTATTGGGTTTTGTCGTCTGTCAGTCCGTCTCTTTGTAAACTTTTATTTTTTGTTACTCCTCTTTCAGATTTTGGTGACCCTGAGTCATTATACAAGGTCACCAATTTACTGAATACATACCTTCGACGCTGTTGTTATTGTAGGTCTTATGAACACGATTCTTTTTGAATTGTTCATATGGATGACCTCTTGTGTAGAAAAGATTTTGGTGACGTCATGACTCCGTTCAAAGTCACGGCCTGACTTTGACCATGACCGCTGTTGCATGTGTACATGTTATGGTTCTTCTTTTGCATTTTTTAGTTTGACGTTGAGCAATGGCTGGAGGAAAGACAGCTGCAGTAATGTAAGTCATGCAAATGGCTGGAAACAGTCACGTGGTACATGGCTGCCAAACAACGGAGATAGTGTAGATATCTTAGAAGTATTCAGGATGGTCACTCCCATGTACATTGAAAAGACTGTTAGGCATTGCAAAAAAAGAAATATTGTGATAAGTTCAATATTATATATTGATCGGCCAAAAATTGTCGGATCGACACTTTATATATAATTAAAACAATTGACACCTTTTGCATCAGACGTGGAAGTGTGGTCAAGACAAGTTCTCAGCAAAGGCTCAGTTTGAAAATTTGAAGAAAAAAAAGCACCAGGAAATGTTTTAAAACAGTCTTTTGTTGTGATTCCGTCACGTTAAAAGCCTTTTTAATATCTATCACTAAACAAAGCATCTATTGGCAAAGAAAATTCTGTTGCTTCAAAGGCGCTCTGAATATTAGGGTTTAGCTAGAAGTGAACCCGTATAATTTTATTTTCCATTTACCTCTTTGCGTGCCGTTTACAAAACGTGTTTTGAAAAATAATAATTCGGAAAATCAGATTTAGCAACAAACACAACTTTTTGGTTAATGCTTAATTACATTTAAGTATTTAGGCATATATTAAATGTCTATGTTCACATTTGAAAGTTTAGCTTGCATAAAATACGATAAAATTTGATCTAAAATATCATATCGAACACTTTCTTTAGACTTTCTGAGGCAGGCCTGTTTATATCTTGTTTGAAATAAGAATATAACATAACCTAATTTATACGTCAAGGGCCTTCTCCGACGCAACCTTTGAAAGTTCTTGTAAAAGGTTTCTATTATTGCATTTTTCGTATTACTGAGCATTCAATTCGCCATAAACCTGTAATTTTCAAGGAAACTTACTTGAATATTGCATGCAGCAGAGAAGTTAAACAGGAGTATTACGATAAAACCGCCACACACCCAGAAACAAAAACAACAGAAACAAACATCAATAACGACAAAATTAAGAAGAAATCAACATCGTTTAGCAAAAATAATAAAACCTCTTTTAGGAGCGAAGAATAATTTGTGAGCATAATTTACAACGAAGCTTAAGAAGTTATCATTTAGAGTTTTTCAATAATATCAAACGCATACTCGGTGTACTTGATACTTGCTGTATTCTCAGTATTGCATTACCTCCTGATAAACTTGTCATACAGAAGGTATACAATTGCAGCCACAAAGATCATGTTCATCGGATTGCTAAAGAGAACGAGGAATATCGCTACCATAAGAACCACACCAGCTAGAGTTTTCCAGCGAGTATCCAAATGAGCGAGGGTATCATTATAGAAGCTGGGAATGAGCTTACGCTTTATGAAGCAAACCTGGGTAATCCCATCTATGACTGTAGCCTGGAGTGCGTGTTTGTCGTTTTGTAAATTGATCATCTGCAGATAAACTTTTACCGAAGGTCTCCGGTCCCGAGTTATATTTGGTTGGGCCTCCAATGGAAAGTCCAAAAAATTCTCGCTGTTTCTATAAATAGTTACAACATTTTCATCCTCTAATTCGTCTCGGTAAATAGTTGAATGATAAGTGTTTCCTCTGATTATCGTGGTTCCTTTGCCAAGAAGATGCGGATGGAGGGAGCTGTCGGGGTTATTCCTAAATTCCTTCGTAGACACCCCGTAGTTTGCATCCACCCTGTACGTATCTATGCACTGTCGCGAGCGACTGTAGAAAATGGCTCCACGGAGTACTGCCTGCTCTGGATTTTTAGGTATCACTACCACAGCACGTTCTCCTACAGTCTCTCTCACCTTTTCCTGTAGGTACACACATGACCCGAAGCCTCCAGCCAGATAGACTGCTTCTATCGCCTTGTCCTCCTCTCTCCTGTCTATCTCTCTGCTTATAAATGCCGTTATGGTCGACACGGTATCGTCAAATAATTCTACAACCACCTTCTTGGAAATCCGGAGTTGACCGCCCTCGAATTCTAACCCATTAGAATCGCTCTCTAGAACCTCAGCTAGTGTCTTATCACGGCTTTCTGTTTTCGCCCAGCGGTTGTATTCACTTTCAAAGTTTGAAACACAAGCATCGCTGAGTAATATATGCTCCTTATCTGTGCTGAAATTTTTCTTTTTTATCTCGAACTCGGTCATAAATTTGATCCAGAGAGTGAGCTTACGTTCTTTCAAATGTGTTATGAATTCCTTGCCCAATATTTTTTGCATAAGCTCTTCAAAAGCTTTATTGATATTCTCACCACCGGCGCTGAATCCAGAAGGATGGAGCTTTTCACTGTGGATGAAGCCGGTGTTATTTCCAGTCTGTATCCATTTTGTTGTTGCGTCCACAGTCTTACCTGCGTGACATATCTTTATTAGCGTTCTGTTGATCATACTTATTTTCTAGGCAAAAGAAAAGTGACAACTTGTTCGCACATGTAATAGTATTGCAAATGTTATAATTGTTGGTAAACTACAGTAAAGTAAGATGTATTTAAATGCGGCCAGAAAAGAAAAATATATACTTTTTTCTTTGTTATTTATTCTTTGAGAACCTGGTATTAGACGGTGTTCTCTTGGCATGTTTACTAAACTAAAACAAAAAACCGGGCTTCGGCCGAATTGTTTTATTTTAGCAGACGTCCGAGCCGAAGTAAACTGGCCATTATTATTGGGACTCTAAGCTGATTTTTTTACACTCAAGGCCTTTTCAACCAGCGGGCTCATTCTTTTCTACTCGCAGTATATTAGACCCAGTTTCACGCCTTTATTTGCGATTTTTGTGACCCAGATCGAGGATGAAAAGGTTAATTTAGTTAAGGACTAAGATGAAATCCTACCTCCAGCATCTATAACCAATATGCCTTCACTTGCTGCTAATCTCCTTATATTTAGGTTACTGAGTCTTGCTGCCAGATCGAGGCGTGGATTTAATTCCTGGCAGAAAGCGAAGGCGGCATCGCCCTCCAGCAATAGCATTAGATTCGTCGCTTTCATTTCGGAGATTAGTCCAGCCTGCAAGTGAAACGCTTTTTTCTTACTGTGGATTAGCTTAAGATTTGATTTGAGAAGTCCACCTTAAATAAACAAAGCTAACCCCGTGATACTTGAGACCTGGCTTAACTAATCCTGGCAGGTAGAAATTTGTGCCCCTTCATGCTGTGGAGTTGCTTAGCTAATGCTCATGCGCTGTTCAGTGGGATACGACTTTGATCTTTAACGTTACGTCATAACGCTTTTTGAGCGTCCTGCTACGGCTTTCCTTGGGATTAAATAATTCAGGCGGAATCAATTAATCCCGAGTGTGTACTATCCGTACTCCGGAGTTGCTCAGGATTAGTTAAGCTAACCGTCACATTGCAATATCTCTGTCTTTTTTTTAAAATCGCAATATAGAGCGATTAAATGCCAATCTTTCTAAAAGTTTCAGCATTTTTTTCGTGACTAGCTCGTTACGCCGATCCAATGCCTTTTTTCAACGTCAACTATATGTTTTATTGATGGTAAAAGAAAGGACGTCGTTTCGACATCGAGGCCATAAACAATTAAAACGTGATCATATTATTGTTAATTGGAAATGGAAGCCATGACAAAATAAGAATGCTAAATATTAGACTAAGAAGAGCCAAGGTTATTCTTGCTTACTTTATACATCGTCGTTTTTTCGACTTCTATACCACGTCTCTTCCCCCGAGGGAGGAGGAGGAGTAACGCACAAATTGTTTAACATACATGTCCATGAAATCATAAAGCGACCGCTAAACGCCAAGTGCCAAGCGGAAAAATTCCCCTTTAACCAATTGCGGACATCCTAAACGTGGAGTGACAAAATTAATGCTAAAACACCCATTTCGGAAAATGATATTTATGAGCACACTCGCCCCTAGAACGCACATGCTTCTGCAACCACAGAATAGAAACTAGACATCCACTTTCATTTTACAGTGCATGCGCGAAATTTATGCGTCGCACTTTATTTTCATCAGACGCGAAGTACATTTCCGAACCCCCCAGTAGTTGGAAAACCAGTGTTCCTGACCACCTATGACATCATAATGACGTCACAAAGGTGGTCTGGTGGTCAGATTGATAAGGTTGAGCGCGCGCTCGTGTCAATGACGTCATCATGACGTTAAAATAACGTCAAATAACATGTGTTTGAATTATTTTTACGTCAAAATATTGTTCAACAAGTTGTTTAGCAATTGTACAACAATTGTTCAACAAGCTGTTGTTCAACATGTTCAACATGCTGTTGAACATGTTCAACATGTTCAACATGTTCAACATGTTCAACAACATGTTCAACAAGTTGAACATGTTCAACATGTTCAACATGTTCAACAACATGTTCAACAAGTTGAACATGTTCAACATGTTCAACAACATGTTCAACAAGTTGAACATGTTCAACATGTTCAACAACATGTTCAACAAGTTGAACATGTTCAACATGTTCAACAACATGTTCAACAAGTTGAACATGTTCAACATGTGCAACATGTTCAACATGTTATTGCATAAGTTGAACATGTTCAACATGTTCAACATGTTCAATATGTTGTTGCATAAGTTGAACATGTTCAACATGTTGTTGCACAAGTTGAACATGTTGAACATGTTCAACATGTTCAACTTGTTCAATAACATGCTGTTTAACAAGTTGTTGTTCAACAAGTTGTAGTTCAAGCGAAGAAAAAACAAGACATATATTGAATAGGTTTATTAATTCACTTAAATACACTTAAATACACTTAAATACACTTAAATACACTTAAACACACTTAAATACACTTAAATAGACTTAAATACATACAGCTTAAATCTATAACAATATTACAATATTTGTTGATTTACAAAGTCTTTATTATAAAGTTTAGTCAAATAAGTCTATTTTTCTTCATCTGCTTCACTGTCATCCATGTCACTTTCTTCGTCGCTGCTTTCATCTTTCTCCTCCTCATCTAGAAGCTATTCAAAGAATGCATTGTTTCTTCTTATAGCCGCCTTTAGTGCCTTTGAATACTCGTAATGTTTTTTATCAACAAAGTAATTAAAGTCTTCTAAAATGGTTTGATAATGTTCGTTTTATTCTAGACGTTGGGCATATTTGAATAGCCTCATAAACAGTTGTTTAAGTCGACGCTTATAAATGGGTCGAAAGTCCTCACTTGCTATGTCACGCGCATCTTCAAGCCCTTGTTCTTCATATTCTGAAACCTTTTCTTGAAATTTGGTATCATATTCATCGTAGACTTCTTGAACCATATCATACCAAAAAGAGTCTGTTTCTGACTCACTTTCAGAGCTGCTGTCATCATCACCCTCACCACATAAAACTGAATCAAACAGTGAAAGTTTCATGCAAATCCGTCAATCATAGCAAAAGTTATTCCACTTTTAACTTACCATTTTAAGGTGAATTCCTGATACATACAGCCAGCTGCGCAACCAGTCCATGACTATGTGAAAACTAGATATAAAACTGAATCAAACAGTGAAATTTTCAGACAAATCCGTCAATCATAACATTTAGGGTCACACTGCAACTCCAAGCAGCTAGACAATGCTGCCTCAGAAAAACAAAAAAAGCCTGACACCGCTGCCTACGTTTTTGATGACGAAGTCTGATTACGCAGTCTGATTACACTGATGACGAAATGCTGCTGATGATGATTGCAGGTTGTATGACGCCATTTTTTTCTAAGTAAACACTGCAGTTCAAACAAAAAAAAAGAAGAATAATGGAGTACAAAGAGCAACATAAGCGAAACATTTTATAATGGCGTTGGTGTGTATGTAGGAGAGTGTGGGAAAAAAGTTGCCATCAGAAGGTTAAAATACCTATGCGGCTTATGAAATGAAATGCTCAGTCGTGGTGTGTGTGTGTGGAGAGAGAGTGTGAGGGGGAAAAAGTTGCCATCAGAAGGTTAAAAAACCTATGTGGCTTAAAACGCTCAGTCGTGGTGTTGGTGTGTGTGGAGAGAGTGTGTGAGGGGAAAAAAGGTGCCATCAGAAGGTTGAAATACCTATGTGGCTTATGAAATGCTCAGTCGTGCTGTTGGTGTGTGTGGAGAGGGTGGGGGAAAAATCATCCCAACACGCGCGCGCTCTACCTGGTCCACCTCTGACGTCACTATGACGTCACTTCCGGTCCAGGCGTCACTTCCGGTCCAGACGTCACTTCCTGGCGTAGAACTGTTGTTTACTTTGTTGCCATGACAACAACACTGCGTTGCCATGACAACAACACTTCGTTGCCATGACGTTACTTCCGGTCCAGACAGTATGACTTCATCAAGTGGCTGGAACTCTCGTTTTCTAACTACTCAGGTTTTTCGGAACTCTCTTTTTTTAACTACTATCATTTTTCTTAACTACTTGTCAGTGTGCTGGAACCACCATTTCCATACTACTGTCACATGACCTGTCAATCAGTCACGTGACCTGTAAATCATCAGTCTTGTGACCCTAACCCTATATGAGGAATGTTTTACCAAATATTAACCTTACGTCCCACGTGGCTCACTTGGTAGAGCATGGGACTCGTAAGCGGTCAATGTCGGAAGGTTGGTGGTTCGATCCCACCCTCGGGCATCACTTTCACCTTCTGTCTATCATACCGTCATATTATGGAGCTCTCAATGTGAGGACTCCCCCCCGGGTTCTCAATGTGAGGACCTCCCCGCGGGGTCCTCAATGTGAGGACCCCCCCGGGGTCCTCCATGTGAGGACCTCCCCCCGGGGACGTGAGGACCTCCCCACCAGGACGTGATTCAGCAGCCCTTTAAGGGCACATTGTGTGCGCACAAGTGTTCCATTCTTGCTGTTGCTGTTGTTGGATGCACATGGAAAAAAGGAAGTGAAAACATTTGCTCTTGCTGTTGTTGAATATACATGGAGAACAAGTGAAGGATTGACTGGAATACACATAGGAGACGAAGTGAAAGATTGGCTATTCTTTGGAAAGGAAGTGAAAGATTGGTTGGAATACACATGGAGACCAATTGGCAAAAGAGTCGTGGTAAGTGACTTTTTTGTGACTCTTTGACATTGTGTGACTTTATGTGACTCGGTGACATTATGTGACTTTATGTGACTCTGTGACATTATGTGACTCTGTGACATTTTGTGACTCTGTGACATTATGTGACTCTGTGTGATCATGTGACATTTTGTGACTCTGTGACATCATGTGACATTATGTGACTCTGTGACATCATGTGACTCTGTGACATCATGTGACATTATGTGACACCATGTGACTATGTGACATCATATGGCTATAAGACTATGTGAGGACTATGTAATTGCTATGTGAGCATAATTAGTCTAACTATGTATGTCTTTATCAGGAAGTTCAATAGAGCAGCCCTGTTAGCTCACTTGGTAGAGCAGAGGACTCGTAAGCTGAAGATTGGTGGTTCGATCCCACCTAGGGGAAAACATAACTTCTTGTTAATTTGTTTGTTTTGTTTTTGTTTGTTTGTTTTTTTTTGTTTTTTTTTAACATAGTAGCCATGTTTCTATGTTTATTTTCACTGATAATATTTAATTAGTCATATTTCAATGGTTCTAATACAGCAAACACTCATACACACATACACACACACACACACACAGCGTAGGAATAAGTACATGAAAGGTCTCAGACCATGGGAAAGATCAATAAATTTCAGAGTGCACGACTTCAGAGCGTGGGAACGATCGATAAATTTCAGAGTGCACGACTTCAGAGCGTGGGAACGATCGATAAATTTCAGAGTGTACAACTTCAGAGCGCGGGAACGATCAATAAATTTGAGAAGGAATGGGATTTTCCCCACGCTAAGTCTAATGTTATGTTTTATGTTATAGTAGTGGAAAAATGGTAGTTCTAGCCAACTTTAACAAATGTAGCTTTTGGAAAACATATGATATGTGAAATAAGTTTAACATTTTACCATGCTACTTATTCAAATGTTATAAAGTTATAGCAGTGGGAAAATGGTGGTTCTAGACCAACTTTAACAAATTTAGTTTTTGACAACATATGATATATAAAATAAGTTTTAGCATTTTAGCATGTTATAGTAGGGGAAAAAGTCAACAAATTGTTCAGCATGTTCAACATGTTCAACATGTTGTTCAACATGTTCAACATGTTGTTCAACATGTTCAACATGCTGTTGAACATGTTCAACATGTTGTTGTTCAACACGTTGTTGTATATAAAGCTATGTTTAAAGACTTTCTCATCATTTGAATAGTGCAGGTTGAACCGAAAGAATGTATAAATGCAACATTTGTTCGAAATCTTACAATTGGCCACAAAGGCAAACGTGGTAAAGTTATTTCTAAACATATTAAGTCAACTCACTATAAAGCATAAAAGGCACCCGCCCTCAGGCGTAACACACATTCTGTATCAAGATACTGAAGAGTGAATATGTCTGCAACTACCACCTATGGCAATGAAGGTACAAAAGTATGAGACAATGCCTGAAGAAAATTTTATAGTAAAGTCTGAGACAATACCTACAGCAAAGTCTAAGGCAATGCCCATGGTAAAGTCTAAGGCGAAGTCACGTCAACATCTTAGAAAGATAAAAAGAGTAACCAGCTATGCCGCCGCCCTGTAAAAAGCGAAAAATTAAGACAGAGCCTAAAATGAAGCGAGAACCAGAGCGTAAAGCTGCTACCACCATGAAGAAGATGAGTGTAGACGATTTACCGGTTATGATACCTATTAATGGAGAAATATATATTAAATTGGCGAAATATCAACAGAAAGTGATGGTTAACATTCGTGAATATATTACGGATCATACATCTGGGAGATTACATCATACCAAGAAAGGAATTTTGTTGTCATTGAACGATTGGCAAATGCTGAAGAAGCAAATGACGTCAGAGGATCTCATGCTTCAGAAAATGGATCTGTATCAATGCAGTGACTGTAAGAAGATTGTTGAGTAGACAGCGAGATGACTGTATACAGTTTTAACAGCATGACGAGATTAGTGCATGCTATGATTTCATCACCCTCAGTGCAGAAGTTTGGAGCGAAGGTTTTGAAGCTTGACAAGAACATGAAACTTAGTTTGACTCGTATGGACATGTACATTTGATATGTAGTTCAAATAAAATTGTCTTTATGCCTCATATGTAGACTATGAAATTAACATTATCAATGTTCGTGTGAAGTCAGTTTTTATAACTTTTTAAGTTAAGTTCTTGTGAATCTGCACATGTATTAACATAATATGTATTTGAAATAGTTTTGTTTTTATCATAATTGTACATATATGTAATATTCAATAAAAACACATATGGTGCTTTTCAACTTTTTATTTTTCTCATACAATACTTGGATATAATACATAATAAAACAATACTTGAATATAATACATAATAATACAATACTTGAATATGATACATAATAATACAAAATTAACTATAATACATAATATATGATATATGATATATGGTTTACGGGTGAATTAAAACCGCGTCAGGAACCTTACGACTTCATATGCTGCAAAGCAAGACATATATTAATACACAACGCTTAAGTTAATAAAATATTACAACATTTATAAAGTCTTTATCGTAAAGTTTAGTCAAATAAGTCTATTTTTCTTCATCTGTTTCACTCTGTTCACTGTCCATGCCACTTTCTTCATCACTGCTGCCATCCTCTTCTTCCTTATCTAGTAGCTCTTCAAAGAATGCATTGTTTTTCCTTATAGCCGCCTTTAGTGCCTTTGAATACTTGTAATGTTTTTCATCAACAAAGTAATTAAAGTCTTCTAAAATCTTTTGATAATGTTGACTTTGTTCTAGACGTTGGGTATATTTGAATAGTCTCATAAACAGTTGTTTTAGCCCATGCTTATAAATGGGTCGAAGGCCATAACTTGCTATTTCACGCGCATCTTCAAGTCCTTGTTCTTCATATGCTGAAATCTTCTCTTGAAATTTGTCATCATAGTCATCGTAGACTTCTTGAACCATATCATACCAAACAGAGTCTATTTCTGACTCACTTTCAGAGTCTGTTTCTGCCTCACTTTCAGAACTCCTGTCATCAGCATCCTCACCAGACTGCTCCATATGTTTGAGCAAAGCTTCTTCGCTATTGTATAATGCACCACATTCTGTACAAGCATGTACATTCTTTTCAGCCATGTTAACGCTTTGACTTTCCATAAAGACTCATCTAAAGTTTCCGTCAAAGGTAGTTTTGCAGGGTTTTCCATATCCGCTTCTTCATCCACTTCTGACGTGTGAGCAACCTTTAAGTGTCTTTTAAGACTTTGTGGCAAATTGTAAGATTTCGAACAAATGTTGCATTTATACATCCTTTCGGTTCAACCTACACTATTCAAATGATGAGAAAGTCTTTAAACATAGCTTTATATACAACAACGTGTTGAACAACAACATGTTGAACATGTTCAACAGCATGTTGAACATGTTGAACATGTTGAACAACATGTTGAACATGTTGAACAACATGTTGAACATGTTGAACATGCTGAACAATTTGTTGAACAATACCATTACGCAATATGTTCCAAAAATTATTCGAACACACCTTTTGAATAGGCTTGCCATTCGAACACGTGTTTCGAATGGGACTTGCCATTCGAACACGTGTTTCGAATGGGGCTTGCCATTCGAACACATGTTTGAATGGGCGCAGTTTTCCTACATAACTAACCACATAATGTCACATGATCACACAGAGTCACATAATGTCACAGAGTCACAAAATGTCACAGAGTCACATAATGTCACCGAGTCACATAATGTCACAGAGTCACATAAAGTCACATAATGTCACAGAGTCACATAAAGTCACACAATGTCAAAGAGTCACAAAAAAGTCACTTACCACGACTCTTTTGCCAATTGGTCTCCATGTGTATTCCAACCAATCTTTCACTTCCTTTCCAAAGAATAGCCAATCTTTCACTTCGTCTCCTATGTGTATTCCAGTCAATCCTTCACTTGTGCTCCATGTATATTCAACAACAGCAAGAGCAAATGTTTTCACTTCCTTTTTTCCATGTGCATCCAACAACAGCCACAGCAAGAATGGAACACTTGTGCGCTCACAATGTGCCCTTAAAGGGCTACTAGATCACATCCTGGGGGGGGGGGAGGTCCTCACATGGAGGACCCCGGGGGTCCCATGGTATGATAGACAGATGGTGGAAGTCCTCACATTGAGGACTCCGGGAGAGTTCCTCACATTGAGAACCCGTGGGGAGGTCCTCACATTGAGAACCCCATGATATGACGGTATGATAGACAGAAGGTGAAAGTGATGCCCGAGGGTGGGATTGAACCACCAACCTTCCGACCATGGGTCCGCTTACGAGTCCCATGCTCTACCAAGTGAGCCACGCGGGACGAAAGGGTAATGTTCAGGAAAACATTCCTCATATAGGGTTAGCGTCACATGACTGATGATTGACAGGTCACGTGACTGATTGACAGGTCACGTGACTAATGACGTCATGATGATTGACAGGTGACAAGTCCTGAAATGACCATCCACTATCTGCATGTTTTGGACAAACAGGTCGAGGAGATGCTATTATGTATCTCCTGGATATCTTCAAATTGCTCCACAGTGCATATTCAACGTATAAAAATAAACATTTATTCGATGTACATAATCCATTAATTCTAACCTTAATGTGATTCAGTCAGCAACGTCTGGCAAGCGTAGCATATATTTTTTACCATGGCTAAAGAAAATGTAAAAAAAACGATGGTAGCCAGACGAGATTTGCGGTGTGTGCGTGACTTTGAAACGATCCTTAACGTAGAGTACGAAACCTGAGAAGTATGCCCTTCTTTTTATTAAATGCGATCACCCTTGAAAATATAACCCTGTAAACGCAGAGTGTCAAGTTTAATAAAAAAAGCATCACTTTTCACCGAATTGAATATTTACGGATACTGAAGCAGCTAGAATGTTGTTGAAATCACAGAACGATACCTCGGCAGACAATTGCACAGAGAAGTATGTGCACACACAATTTTTGATCTTCCGTCTTGTAGGAAGTGGAGTATAGTTTTGAAAGAACACTTTTTTGTGGGAAACGCAGAATGAAAATCACTTTGCCCTCCTTTTAATTAAGGAAATTATGATAACATGGCAGACGAAAGAAAGAAATGAAATATCTCTGCAGGATAAAATTGAAATAATAACATTGAGCAAAAGTGACAGTCAAAGAAATATCGAAACAGTGGGATATTTGTTTCTTTTAGCTCATTTTGATTAAATTGATTTGCTCAGGTACCAGATTCATCTCTTTTTTGGCTGGAAGGTTGCAATAAATTGTTCAAAGATCGGTTATTGTTGTTTAGACCGCTCAAGTATTGACTAAAATGCACATAGAATCATCCAGACCCTAAAACGTGCTTAACATGTCAAAACCCCTAAAAATAAACACCTCTATTTGCTTCTGAATTCATGTAGTATTTACAAGCAGTGGGTCTGATCTTGGGTCGAGATTTCAGACTCTTATTTTCAGGAAAAATGCTCGTGATTGTTTAGGAAATATCTAAGATCCAGATCCGGAAGTTTCCACATTGGTTTCGTTTGGCTTAAGAGTTTGAGAAATATGGGCGTAGATTAAGAATAAAGGTTTGCATGTATATTCCGTTATACTTCGTTTTAGCTTTAAAATCGCTAGAGCCATTTGGTCTTTGATAGCCCTTGAATACTTCCAGTTGATGAATGTGGAGGACACAACAGTTCGAGCATTCTGTTTATCCCCACCTTTGATTCTGACGTTAGTGAATATATATACATATATAAGTAATGTTATTGTTTAAATATTTCTTTCATTCATTCATTATCAGAACAAATGCTGATAAATGGAAATAAGGCACATTGTCTTCTGCAGCAGTGTTTCGCCAAATCCGGTGCTCTGTAAGTTTTAAACTATCTTTACAGCGCACTATTTATTAATTAACCTTCCCTCTCCAACTACCTATATGCACACAAAGGTTGCCTCCAGAGATCAGTACCTTAAGATCTCTTAACAGTTAAAAATCTGATTCTGTCATATTTCAACCATCAATATGCTATCAATGGTCAAGCTGCCATGTCGATTTCAAAAATTCCAGGGAACTGAATGTGTATAGACCTATATTGTCCACCTACAAAAGCATTTTTTAAACAATTAGGCCAAAAGAAAACAATGCCAACAAATGCCATAAAATTCCCAACTGTTTCTATTTCTATTATGTACTGTGAGTTTTATGAGTAAGACAGCTTTGCCTGTTGCTTGTTTGTTCTTGCTTTTCAAATCAGCGGGGAGGCTGATACCACGAAATGACAGAACAAATGTTCCTAAAGAATTCCAGGATCTAGACTTAAATCCACAACAACTATCTCTTGAAGCATCTTGAAGATGTCGATCGACTAAATACAAACTTTTCTAAAATATGCGGATTGCTTTTTTTGTCCAGGCAAAAGGAACGTCTAGAATCATTAAACAGAAGTGGCATAGACATTGAGCTCGCAAAAAATTACGCAGTGATTACGTTATTTCACTAGAAATAAAGGAAATAAAATGGGCGACTTTTGCAAATGAAAACCTATTTATATGACTGCGTGAATAAGCCAAGCCTGGGAGAACTAGACCGACAATCATAAGTAGTCATGGTCACTCCTGCGTCAACGATCATGTGGTGACACAAACTGTGGGAAAAAATGTGTGCAGTTCTTACACCCTTCTGGTCTCTATTTATTGCACCCGTCATGCACCCATCATGCACCCGTCATGCACCCATCATGCAACCGTCATGGTTTCTAGGAAACGATAATATAACTGGGTTGTTATTTTATCTACGCAAAGTTGATTTTCGAAAGTATCTTCGAAGATGTTTCAAAGACGCCTATTAGTCGTAGGCAAATGTGTTTGTTTTTGTTGCGGCAACATTGCTTATCCAACTATTCAAGAATTCAAAACCGACGATTGCACATTGAAAAAATTGCTCTTTGGTAGCGAGTGTCATACATGTATATGTGCTGTTTGGTCGCGACCAACCAAAGCCGAAGTACAAACAGATTCACTGCTGATTTGACATTCCCTTCCTCTCTACAAAATTAAACAACTTTGTATAATTAATATGGGATTGTGGAATTATTTTGAAACAGTTGTGATTCATTAATAGTCAAGCGCATTTCATGGTATATGCCCATCTACCGTTCTGAAGAGCAAGAAGAACCAAATAACAGGCAACAGACAAAGCAATTGGTAATGAGACACCTCCAGCACCAACTTTTTTTTTCGATATCAATTTGTTTGGTTCTGTTCTAACGGACAGTAAGCACCGAATAGGTATACAAGTTCTTTGAAGTCATTCTGTTTTAACGTCAGAAGTGCCTGCGTGGCGGCAGCGATCATGAAATCTGTCTCCTCAAAATGTCATATGATTGGCAAAGGAAGAATCCACAACGCTTCATGCAGAAAGGCCTCCTTTTCAGGCAATTCACCACCACCACCACCACCACCACCACCACCACCACCACCACCACCACCACCACCACCACCACCACCACCACCACCACCACCACCACCACCACCACCACCACCACCACCACCACCACCACCACCACCACCACCACCACCACCACCACCACCACCACCACCACCACCACCACCACCACCACCACCACCACCACCACCACCACCACCACCACCACCACCACCACCACCACCACCACCACCACCACCACCACCACCACCACCACCAGTCCCATATGATTGGCACAAGAAGCGACAGCACTTCATGCAGCAAAGGTCTCCTGGTCAGGCAATCCAACAACACCACCACCACCATCACCACCACCACCACTCCCATATGATTGGTACAGGAAGAAGCGACAAAAGTTCATGCAGCAAAGGCCTCCTGCTCTGGCAATCCACTACTACCACCACCACCACCACCACTACCACCACTACCACCACCACCACCACATTCTGCAGCAGTGACAAAAGTACCTGCTTGGCGGCAGCGATCATGAAATCTCTCTCCTCAAACGGCCATATGATTGGTACAGGAAGAATCCACAACACTTCATGCAGCAAAGGTTTCCTGTTCAGACAATCCAGTAAAATAAAACAACTAAAGCCAGTCTTCAGAAATGTGCGTTTTTCAACACTTAATGTTTGTTTAATGTAACCATGATTATATCTTACACATTGGTAAATCCATAACTTAAATCAATGGTTTGGTTAATGATATCAATAAACTGCTTATTGAACATCACTACAGCATTATTTTATTACTTCAATTTCAGTTGGTGATTTTATTAACTAAGCAATGACTTAACTTCAGGATATAAACAATTCATTATCGATATTTTTTGTTAGAAACATTCGTTGATTTCGTGTAAGGACCTGTAATCTATTATATTAAGGCATAATTAAAACGGTCTGTGACAGGAACAGTGTCAATAAAATTTACAACAGATGAAGGTAATATTAAAAAACTAATAACAGGATTATTATATTAATATCAGAACATGGCTGCACGACTAAAAGTTCAATCACGAAAATTCGAAAGTGTAAAACCAATCTTATATTCCTTACACTGGCTACCAGTTCAGCAAAGGATAATGTTTAAAATATAAGTGCTGGCTTTTAAATCCATACACAATATGGCCCCTCCATACATTGAAGAACTGCTTTCAATTTACAAACTGAGGCGCGCACTACGATCCGAGTCCGCTGGACCCACTTTCACCATGCCAATATACTACACGGAACGATATGGCAAGCGATGTTTTTATAATGCGGCGCCAATCTTGTGGAATGACTTACCAAAACACATCCGTGAGGAGAAATCATTTGTCAGTTTCAAAGAACAACTGAAGACCCATCTTTTTAGAACAACATTTTATAGTTTTTCTAGCCAAAGTGCTTGTAAATATACCTAGTCACCTTAGCTGGTCAGTTTTCGCGTACTTCGTTGTAAATTATGTTTTTAGTTGGTTAATTGTATTAACTCTATGTCGTAATGGTGGCGTTGAATATTTGTTTTTAAATAGATATTGGCACCTTAAATCATTTTTACAGTTCCAGTTACAGTTTTTATATTATAATTGCTTTAAATTGATATCATAAATTATTTCATTTCTTAACCATTATTGCAGACTGCAACTCCTTTATAGTTTGAAACGGAATACCTTTCACTGGCTTAGTGCATTAACGATATGATCCTTCATTATTAATATTAATCGATGGTTGTTGCTTTGTCATTGATTGAATTCACCAGGGTAGTTTACCGGTCGGGGGATTGCACTCTGCATTCCACATTTTTATTGGTCTATCTGGGTAGTTTACCGATCGGGTGATTTTTTTGCGTGGCGTTTCACGCTTTCCTTGACCTAGTTTACCAGTTGAATGATTTTGCATGCGGCTTTTTTATACGTATATATGGTGCCCCGCGCGTAGCAAATGCTCATTTTTACGCTGATCATTTTGGTCTTCAGTGCAGCACAGTCGGTGAGATATTATATTTCTTTGGGTAAAATTTATTAAGTTTTATTGATGTCGAAAAACCTATAAATGTTCTTTCTAGTAAGTTAAATTTTGAAGTGTTATTATTTACTCAGATATTTAGACAGTAATTTGTGGTGGCATGCCTGTATTAAATTCTATAGCATGTCACTGGACAAAATGTGTGAAATTGTGCTTCTTCTTTTCCAGCCTACGTAATACTAGCAGGTAATAAAATAACGTGACGCACGAATATTCATTCTTGTTATCGTAACGCACAACAATTGTTTATTAATGGCAGAAATAAAGAAATAGAAAGGAAGGGGGAAAGCTTGTTGTGGACAAAATTTAAGTAATGAGACAAATATATATAAATATACATACTCTCCGAGCTCAGTGTTTTCAATCCTCTCTAGGCAATGGTTTTTTAATTTCCTCAAAACGTCGGCATATAGGTCCAGTGTATTTTTCTCGATTCCAGACTGATTCTCGAACATACTGGTCAAGCTGAATGTCTGAAAAGAAATGCAGTCCTCACAGTGATGCATAGGATCAGGGATTGATAGGAAGTATAGGGCCAGACTTGTTGGGCAGCCCAAACCGCGCGCTGATTAGTCCATCCAGCCATACAAAAAACGAATGGCTTACCCCAAGGGCTCCTTAAAATGACAGCATCCCTGTCTTTGCAGCTACTCGGCTCCAAGAATCGTCTGATATGAGACCGTGGGTGCCAGAAAATTGAAGGCGATCTTGTTCCTGTTATTCCTGTAGCGGGGACAGCCTTCGCATTAGGCAAGATATTTAACCATTACAGTATCCATCAGTGCACCCATCACTTTTCTTTTTCTCAAGCGAAAACAAGCAAAATCTTCTGACTATGTCAGGGGTTTCAGCATATCAGGTGAGTATCTGTTCATTAGCTTCTTATTAAAACGTCTTTGTGTGAGTGTATTTGTAGTTTTGTGTTTTTTATTTGTGTTACTGATGGTTCTGTGGCTTTAAAATCTTCTAAATAATAACAGACTGGCAATTACAAAGTTACGGAGAGGGGCTTCCGACTTACAATCGCTAATAAATTACCATTCCACGAGACTCGGTGAGGCTCTAGGAGCAACTAGTGATTATGGCTGTTTTGTGTATGTTTTGCGTAGTTGTAGCAAAGACTGTTTACTACTAAGATATGACACTCAGCCATTTTCGCGTATCCAGAGAGCAGTGGCACCGCCTGGTATAAGAGTTGCAAATTAAGCTGTCAATACGTTGAGGTTACCTGGAAAGTGCATGTGTTTTTTTAACTTTTCATTACTTTTTCGGTCTTAAAGTTTATAAAAACATTTTGTTGCCTGGGTAATGATTAGTAAAGAATAAGAGTATGGCTACTACAAGAAGAGGACGACCTTGTGCAGCAATTGGATGCGATAATAACTACCACAACTGCAATCTTTCCTTCTTTCGATTTCCAACGGACAAACATAGACAGAGATTAATATCGAATGTTGTTCCAACACTGTTTCATGTTCGAAATCCCTCAAAACAAAACAAAAATTAAAAAAAGAGGTGCGACGACTTCGGTCAAAGTTTTGGAGAGCGAGAAAACGAAAACAGACCAATTCTGCAGCGGCCAAAATTAATTCTTGCATGAATGAACTTAGCCAATATTTATTTGTACCATTCGAAAAAATTGGTTTATTTTCGTGAAAGATCTGGAATCTGTTTTCGTCACCGTTTTTCCAATGGTGCAGCACATGACAAAACTTGACAAACCTTGACAAGTTTGCAATGCCAGAGATGTGGAAATGTAATTGAATGTACAACTACCGCGTGTGTTAAAAAGATAAAAAGCGCTGTAAGATTGTTTATGAAGATGCGAATTCATTTCGCTTTGAAAATGACAAATTTTTCTTCAGTTAGTTCCTAGAGTGATAAAAGAAACAGAAAAGTCTTATAGCTTATTCATGTGTAAATGTGAGAGCAGTATTTACCTTTTTCTATTGTGATCTTTGACGGGAGGGTGGGGAGGGGGTAATCGTTATCTGATCAGATTTGTTAAATAAAAGCTGGTTGTGCTAATAAAATGGCATTTTTTATCCTTCTTACTTCTATTGTTCAGCTTCTGTTGAAATAAATTACTTTAAATCCCCTAAAATCTATTGAAATATTGAGCTTAACACCAATACTGTAAAGTGTTTTGACAGCTGTTTGCAACTCTTCCACCAGGATCGCTGCAATCAGCTGGATACTATAGGCTATATAGGGAGTGTCATATCTTAGTAGTTTATAGTCTTTGGTTGTAGGATAGGTTTTTCTGTTCGTGTGAGCTCATTGGTGTAATTATGTTGAGCTTGGAGAGTACACTTATGTTGGCTCTAGCAGGTACCTCCTATCCCATAGTCGCAAAATATATGGTGAGGTATACGGGCGCAGACCTCTCTATAAATTAGAACCTCCCTCCCCCATCACAGTTGGCCTTCTTCACGGTAGGTAACAGGTTTTGATGCAGTGCAAACACCAAAATAAATGGTTTGTGTAGGTGTAGTGGTTTGTTTGTTTTATGTGTAATCCTGGTAGGGTAAATAGTTTGATGGGGACAAGGGATGATACTTTCCATCCTACGTTCTCGCGATATAGGGTTGGCTCCACCGCTGCAGACCTCTCTACAGAATAGAACCGGTATAGTTTTGTTTGAATCATTGAAGGCTATGTAAAGTATGTAAAATTTTTACCTTGAGATTGGAAACTTTGTGGCCTAGAATCTGATGTCAGACAGGTGTTTTAGGAGACGCTGTCTAACGTGTTTGGTTTTCCTTTATAGATGATATTGATTTGGTGCACTGAGGGTATTTATGCATATGGCTGTATTGCATGTACCAGTCGTTCAAAGGGGGTAGCAGATCGATCATGGATTAATGGTCCCACTTCGGGCCTGCTACAATGATCTATAGAAATAATTCTATTTCTCTGATCGCTCCCAAAATACTTAACTTGAAGCAAATGCTCCTAAAAGTCGTTTCATTAGATTGCGTTTTTGTCTAAAGAAAATATTAAGCAAAAGATCACTGTTTTTAATTAGAAATTGCTGAAAATATATAGTAAAGTCTGTCTCACATTCATTTTATGAGCAACGCACCAATTCATATATAACAATAAACAATTCGAGTACTTATCTATTAAGAACACAATAAAAAGACACACTGTTAGGTTGTAGTCTTTCAACAAACCGTTTAATTCGAGCATATTAACTATGTTTTATAGTTCCACTTAAGTTCATTTAAGGGCTGACGGTTAGCTCAGCTGGTTATAGCACTGGCCAAGTCATCCCGTTGTTTGAAGCCCACTTGGGTTTTAAGGCGAGGGTGGAGGTTTAGCATTTGCTCTAATTGCCTGAGCTAAGCGAATGCACTGGTTTAGATCTCCTATCAAGGAATTCAAAATTGACGCCCTGTAAGGCTTTCAGCCATCGCCTTTAAAACAAAAACGTAACTGCGTAATGTTAATAAAGACATTCAGACATCACAGTCCCAACCACGCTGTGTGGATTAACCAGGGTTTCACATATTTTATCTTTTGCTGGGGACTCGCACTGCATAGCACCCGACTTACACTCCTGCCCCCCTCCCACTATTATTTATGTAGTAACTGGCGATTTTATGCCCACACGCTTCTGTGACAACAAGGGCAACTACTACGGTATGATGTCGCGAATTCTATAAGATATCCTTGGGTTATATAAAACACTCCAATATAACATTTGTTTAAAAAGTATTCATCCTTTAGTTTGCGTTTCAGTATATTTCAGTGTGCTATTTTGCTTTTAGAAGCAACTTGCTTTAGAAGCAAGAAGAAAGTGACATGTTAAACTAGCAGATATATCAAAACTATTTGCAGATATGGAACTGATCTAATGTGTTTAACTTTCAGTAGAAGTCATTTCCGTTACAGCGGTTGTTGTCATCAAAGACGACAATAGCATCATAGAGGTTAAGGCCTTCAAAGAGGTCAATGATGTCACAGAAGTCGTTACCGTTATGGACATCAGTGCCTTCATAGAGGTCACTATCCTCACAGATGTTATTTTAGTAATAGAAGTAATTGTTTTCATAAATGTTAATGTATTGCTTCAGTATTCCTCGCCATGACGCATCCAGTGATGCAAGATCAGTGAAATCAACTTTCATATATGTTTCGCAATCACGTTTCAGCAGGTTTTAAAGCCTGAATTGTGGACAATTAAAATATAAATGTTGATAAGTAAAACAACAATTACCTGCGTATCTTCTGCAGATTTCTTGAAGAAGCGAAAAAAGTGGTTGCACCGATTTGATATGTTTGACGTAGCATTAAATCCAAAATGCTTCAGCCTTATGTTCTCATCATAAAGCAGTGCCGTCTGTGTTTTCGAGTGCTGAGATCCAGAATCTGGAACCCACGGATCGTTCATTTTGATCTTCTCGTGGTTAATGGAATAGGCATATCCACAAAATGTACTGCCTAAGTCTATGGCTACCGTAACACGCGGTCTCGATGACATTTTCTGTATTTATCTATTTTTCTCCTT
The DNA here is from genome assembly GCA_949752745.1 of Protula sp. h YS-2021. Lineage (NCBI taxonomy): Eukaryota > Metazoa > Annelida > Polychaeta > Sabellida > Serpulidae > Protula > Protula sp. h YS-2021. Next base: position 98,603,212 of record OX457025.1, on the reverse strand, counting down.
TATAATTTTAAAGTATAGGACATCGAGGATTGGATAGTAACCGCAGTCTAATGCTTTGTTTCCGCCCTTCTAAAGCTTATGCATGTTAATAGCTGATTGTTTCTTTTCTTTTCGTTTCTATCGTGATATGAATAACGCAGTATTAATTGAGTTCCGGATATTGTACGTACCTTTTACAAAACATTGTTACTGTTACTTGCCTTAATCTTGGATAAAATCCGAGAAAAATACTCCTCAAATAGAATTCTATAATGCTTTACTCTTTTACGAAGTTACTTTTTGTAATCGTTGATTCAATCGCTTGAAGAACAGAAATAATTGATTCAGTAAATAATAATTCATGTGCACTAGCTTAACTATTATTATGCTGCCCCTTTTTATGGATCCCTTTCTATGCATGCCACAGTACTTCACTGATGAATAGAAAGGAATTTTTTTACATACCATGGGCCTTGTGTTCGTCGGTGCATAAATTCACGAAGTGCAGTAAATCTTCTCATCGAGACCTAAACATTAAGGCCAAGTCCGAAGTAAGACCGTATTTTTTCTGATGATATTGTCAGTCTCTCAATCTCATGAATCAGTCTCTATAATGTATCACTTTCAAAGTGAGATCTCGTTTGACTTGTATCGATTCCGATGGTGGTCTTACATCAGATGACTCACTGCATCATGAACATAGAATTTCTCTACTAAAAACTCTTAACGCTGAGGGCTAAGTGTTACAGTGAAGCAAAAAAAACTAATACAGGTTACAACTGTTTCGCCTTGAATTCACGCTATTAGCAACACTGAATATGCAAGGATAATATAAGCAAGAAAAGGGCCTCGGAATTAGTTCCATAATATAAATAAAGCTTTATTTAAATCCACTGCATTGGATATGGCTAAAAGAAACATTCGAATTTTAATCTGTTACCTAATTATTTATATAGGGAGAGCAGCTAATGCTTTAAACGAAAAAGGGGGAGATTCTGGCACACACTCCAAAGAAGGGAGCAGCAACGGGAACGACCTTGATGCAACTTCCATACAAGGAGAGAAAGACGAGGACATCTCTGATTCAAGTATAAAGGAAGGTGACACAGATGAGCACGTCTCTGACAAAAGTACAACTAAAGGAGAGAAAGAAAAGCACGGCACATATGCAAGAACAAAAGAAGAAGAAAAGGACAAGCACGGCGCTGGTACAAGGACAAAGGAAGGAGCGAGAGATGAGGACGTCTCTGATAGAAGTACACAAGATGGAGAAAAAAGTGAATATGACTCTGACAAAAGTATAACTGAAGGAGAGAAAGAAAAGCACGGCACATATGCAAGAACAAAAGAAGAAGAAAAGGACAAGCACGGCTCTGGTACAAGGACAAAGGAAGGAGCGAGAGATGAGGACGTCTCTGATAGAAGTACACAAGATGGAGAAAAAAGTGAATATTACTCTGACAAAAGTATAACTGAAGGAGAGAAAGAAAAGCACGGCACATATGCAAGAACAAAAGAAGAAGAAAAGGACAAGCACGGCGCTGGTTCAGGGACAAAGGAAGGGAAGGTTGATGATCGCGGCAATGATACAAGTACAAAGGAAGGAGCGAGAGATGAGGACGTCTCTGATACATATACAAAGGAAGGCAAAAAAGAAGAGCACTTCAATGATTCCAGTACAAAGGAAGACGGGAAGAAAGAGCACGGCACTGGTACAATAACAACGAAAGGAGAGAAAGATGAGCGTGATGTAAGCAGAAAAGGTGAGAAAGGCAAAGATGTATTCGGCACTGAAGCAAGTAGAATAGAACTGGAGAGGAATGATCGTGACACTGATACAACAACAAAGGTAGCAGAGAAGGATGAGCTCGGTACGGATACAAGTACAAAGACAAAGGACGGAGAGGAGAAAGAAGAGCACGTCACTGATAAAAGTAGAAAGGGAGGAGAGAAAGAAGGGCACGGAATTAAGGTTGGAGAGAAAGAAAAACATGACACTAATATAGGTACAAAGGAAGGAAATAAAGATGAGGACGGCTCTGTTACAAGTACAGAGAAAGAAAAAAAAGAAGAGCACGCCACTAATACAAGCTCAAACAAAGCTGAATACGGTATTCAGTCAGAAGAGAATAAAAGAATAGCTGATTACGAAGGAGCAGATGATAATGAAGAATGTGGCGGTGAAAGAGATACTTTGTCAAATGGTTCAGGTTCGTTAAACGATAGGAATTATAAAACAGATCATGAGGGCAGTAGCACAAGAGATGTTGCAAACATAACAGTCATTGAGGAATATCAACTGCACAGTGACCACCAAAGTGTTAATAGCTTTGGTTCCACACAAGGATGGACAGTCTACGTCTATGATATCTCACGCACATTTCTATTTTATTTGTATGATTGGTTAAAAGATGCAGTTCTTTATCTGTGGAATATGGGGTCAGGAACTGGAGACACACTCAAACAAATCTTTGATGAACCCTTGGAAGAAATGCCAGACAAAGACAAGAACTATTGTGACTTTCGCATTTTGAAACAACTTGCAAATTTTGGCATCAAACATATATATGAATACAACTTCTTGGGAAATAATAGAATAAAGGTTAGCTTCAATGTTACTCAACAGAGACTTCATGGACAACGAACTGGCGTAATGTACTGCTACAACGGATACCTTTATGTAGTAGAATTTCATGAAACACATAAAAAGTGGGACAAAAGAGTCCAATATTATAATGACAACAAATTTGCGATTATTATATTTTTAGGTTTAGCAGCTTTAGTAGCTTTAGTAGCTTACCAAACAAAACGTATTCAAGTCTGTGTCGCAGTAGATTTAGGAGGCACTGAGCATGGATATGCATTTTATGTAAAGGATAGCAAAACTACTACCTTTAGAATATCAGAATACAAAGTTTTAAATGATGTAATCTTATGCAAACAGCCTTCGTTGTGTTACACACGGGCTGGAGAGGAGAGTCACTATGGATACAAAGCTCTGGATCAGATGAAGGAGGATGCCAATTTTTCTTCAGATTTATTGAGCTTTGAACGATTCAGTATTAAGGTAAAATACACTTGCTGTTTACTCCTATATTTATTTTAAAGATGAAATTGTTTGTATCTTAACGCTATCTTGACGCTACTTAAACATTTTGCTATTATTATTAGACAATCATGCTGCAAGGAACACTATTTGTCATATGCTTACAGGATTTATATAGTGAGTAAACAGAAGTTAGAAGAGTGGCCTTTAAATGTAAGTGAAAAGCTCTTATTGATGCGTATTAATTAAGACTAGTACAACCGAGGAGAGATGGGCAAGGTTAATTCAGTTCAACAGTTCAAATCGTCAAACAAAAGAAGAAAGAAAAACTAAACTTACTATTTTATGATCATTTTTGTCTTAAATTATGTATTTAAGATCAATAAAATAAAATATATAATACAAAACACAAAACATCAAAGCTTAATTTTAATGTTTGTATTAATATTTGCCTTATTTCTGTGACTGACGTAACAATATTAGCATCAATGCCTCACGTAGTCTACTACTATTTTAAACGAATTCATTGTTGTTGAAATGCTCAAATTATTTATATAGTATAACTAAAAAGACGGACTTTTACAGTTATTAAACATTCATATGATAGCATACTGTAAGAAATAGCTAAAAGCGTTTATTTTATTGTAATTTTTAGACACAAAGACACTTTTAGAAGACATTTATCAAGACCATATCAACTATTATAATGCAAAACAAAAGAGGTGAGAAATATATCAACTGTACATAAATAGAAAAGTATACATCGGGTATATAATACACTCATATAGGACAAAGTGTTGCATAGAGCTTGGTAATGCACGTAAATACGACTTACTTCAGTAAGAGCACTGAACCACAGCTATTGCTAGTATTTAATGAAGAAAATAAATAATGTCGATAGCATTGGTTTCCTTAGGAACAGATAATTAAGTATCTTATTTCTATGGAATGCCGTTTTCACATTTATTAAGGATTTATTGATATAAAAAAATAATTTTTGATCTCAAAAATTGATTTTTTGATATCAAGAATTAATTTTTGATCTCAAAAAATCCCTATTTTGATATCAATAATTAATTTTTGCTATCTGTAATTGTATTTTTGATATCTCTAAATGTATTCTTGATCTCAAAAAATAATTTTTGATATCAGTAAATATTTAGAGATATCAAGAAATTTTTATTGATATCAAAAATGATTTAATGATATCTAAAATTGATTTTTTGAGATTAAAAATTCAATTCTTGAGAGCAAAAATGAAATATTTGAGAGCAAAATATTAATTTTGAGCTCACTAATTCATTTTCCTTTTGTTGATATCAAGAATTTATTTCAGATATCATTATTTCAGAATGGAACTATTTTAATTTGTATTTTGAAATCTGCAAATGATTTTTTGATCTCAAAAATTGATTTTTGATATCAAAATATCAGTCTATTATTTAAAATAAAAAATTCAGAAGCACACATCTGTAAATTAATAATGACTGGCCCTTGTATGCAGAATCTTTGTTTAAATTTTTAACTGTGCAAAAAGGAAGCAATTCTTGAGATCAAAAATTGTGCTGTTATTATTGATCTCAATGATTCAAGTTTTCATCTCCAAAATTTAATTGGCGATTCTTTAAATTTTATGTAAATGTGTATCTCCTTTAAGATTTCTTAAATTTGTAAATTTTATTTTTTGATCTCAAAAATAAATTTTTGCCCTCTAGAATTCAATTATTGATAGCATAATTTAAATTATTGAGATCTACATTCATTTCTTGATATCTTTAATTATATTTTGATATCAAAAACAAGCATTAAATGTTAAAACGGCATTCCATATATTTCTTGAACTGCTTTTCCAGTACTACTTTTATTGTACCTTCGACGGAAGTACTTGAGACTAATCACAACGTAGACGACGTTTTTCGAAAGTTTGGGAAGGTAATTTTTTCGTCTAATTGCGCTTATTAAATTTATTTTATAAAACAAACTCGAGATTTACCAATTAATCCTAGTCCTTACAGATGTTATTATTTGCTTCACATAAACGTATACCATATAAATGCACATTCTGTTGTATAGGTGCGCTTTGTTAGGGATATCGATGCTTCCGCCCTCGGTATATACGAAGAATTTAAATGCCGACCTGTGCTTAAGTCTGGCAGTACTTTTATAGTGTTTTATGCAGGAGGTAAACGTCTGTACTATTATTCTTAGAAATAGCTCTATGTCAAAACTCCAGAATGGGAGATAGAAACAAAATGCATAAATTCCGTAAAATCAAAATAGTAGTTACTAGAATTTGGAAAGTTCTTTGAAATTAAAAGCTGAAAAATAAGATATTATGTTGTAGCATACTTGAAGGCTGCAGCAGGTTATGATTATGTATTGCAGGTACACATTGTGCTATAGGTGAGTATAGAGACGGGAAGACGCTAGCAGGAAGTCTGTTATCTGATAACCACACAGGATACGGAGGGCGTGAGGTTGATGAAAAACTCAAGGGTCTTATCTATACCGTGTTGAGATTCAATGATGATGGCTTATCACAGATTCCTAATTTACAACTCGAAATGCTATACTTCAGAATTCAAGATTTGAAAACCAGAAGACAAAATATTGTGCTAGATTTGAACAATTTAGGGCCTGAGTTAAATAGTTTAATCTCAAGGTGCCAGAATCCAAGTAAAAATAATTTCCAGTTGCAAGTGTCCAAAGGTGGCCAATTTCTTGTCATACCCAGGGATGAAATTTTGAAACTGTTTGAACCTGTCTTGGCGTTTTTAGACAGAAAAAAGGAAATTATCGAAAATTCCTCTGCGAAAGTCGTTTTCTGCGTGGGAGGTTTGTGTCAAGCATATCATTTAAAGAATCAGTTGGAAAATCGATTTAAAAGCTACAAGAAGCATGTGATGTTTCCGTCCCCATCGCAAAGCTTTTCATTACAAGGCGCTGCCTTATATGGCGTACTGTAGACGCTAGACACCTGACTATTGTTTTTATTTGGCAACTTGGCAGATCCTTTCCGCGTGTTGCCTCTGACTCTCCCATGAAGTCTTGTGTTTGAAAAGCCTGCGTTATTTTACGACTGTACCATTGATATGATGTTATAATAGCATAATCCAGTGCAGCATTTTCGATGAATGTATTTTCTAATGATGCGGGGGGGGGGGACAAAGACATGATATACCCATCGATCAATACTACCTGAACACTTACAGAAAAAGTTAAATAAATATGACACAAATATGGAGTTTGTGGTAGTCATGTGACCAAATATGACGTTAGTGGGGGTCATGTGACGGTTATAGTACGATATCCCTTGTTTATGTGTTATATCGTTTTTGAATGGAGAAATGAGCTGTTGTATGTTAAGCAGTGTGTAAAATGTGGAAAGCTCTCACAGGCGAAATGTAATGTTGAAAGTGGCAATGAAGGACATAGACAATCCGGCAAAGGACAGGAACTCACGTGATGACGAGAGTGCAGGAGCAGGCAGTGCTGGGGAGAGGGCATAGACAGCGAGAATGGCCAGCAGATCCACACGTTATATCGCCTATCGGGCGGCCCAGGAAGTCTGTTCACCAACACGGTTGCGTGATCGGGTATCCGCAGGACAAAGATAGGAGGGCTCATGATTATTACTGTGGGTATCAGAATACCTGGTGCTAGGTAAGAGGATTATGAGTAATTGAGATGAGTTCTACCGCAATCAATCATAGTGAAGTCATCAATCAAGTCCCGCCCCCTGAGTAGGTCAAAAAAGAAAGTTCTGGACCAATGAATCATCGGGACGTCATCAATCAAGCCCCGCCCCCGAGTAGGGAAATTGGGGTTCTACCGCAGTCAGTCACCGTAACGTCATTATGACGTCATCAATCAAGCCCCCTCCCCCACCCCGCGAGGACATGTTGGCTGTGGTTGGCTGTTTGTTGGTTGTTAATTGATTGGTTATTGGATGGTTGTTGTTTGTTGGTTGTTGTTGGTTGGTTGGTTGGTTGTTGGTTGGTTGCTGGTTGTTGGTTGGTTGCTGGTTATTGATTGGTTGTTGTTGGTTGTTGTTGGTTGATGGTTGTTGTTGGTTGTTGGTTATTGGTTGTTTTATGTTGGTTGTTGACTGTTGATTGGTTGTTGTTGGTTGGTGGTTGATCGTTGGTGGATGGTTGGTTGGTTGTTGATAGTTGCAGGTTGTTGGTTGGTTGATGGTTGATCGTTGGTTGGTTGTTGGTTGGTTGTTGTTGTTGGTTGTTGTTTGTTTGTTGTTGGTTGGTTGTTGGTTCTTTGTTGGTTGCTGGTCTTTGTTGTTTGTTGCTGGTTAGTTGTTGGTTGTTGGTTGGTTAGTTGGTGGTGGTTGTTGGTTGGTTGTTGTTCGAAGATGGGAAATTAAAATTTGAGGTAAGTGAAATTCTTTGTCGGTATGTTTATTTGATATATTTTTTATTTAATTTGTTATGGGGGAAGACCGCGCCATTCAAGGATGTGTTCCGAAGGCAAGCCCATTCAAACTTGTGTTCGAATGGCGCGGTTTTCCCACATAACCAACCAAAGGAATAAAAATATAACAAATAAAGATGCATAACAAAGAATTTCACTTACCTCAAATTTTCACTTCCCATCTTCCAACAACAATCAACAACCACCCAACCAACAACCAACAGCCAACAACAACTAACCAATCAGCAACCAACAACAACTAAAAACCAACAACAACCACCAACCAACCAACCAACAACCAACAGCAACCAATCAACAACAGCCAACAAAAAATAACCAATCAACCAATCAACAACGAACAACAACCAACCAACCAGCAACAGCCAACAACAACCAACCAACAGCAACCAACAACCAACCAACCAACCAAAAATCAACAAATAACCAACAACCAACCAACAACCAACAACAGCCAACAACCAACAACAGCCAACAACCAACAACCAACCAACAACCAACAACTACCAGCAAACAACAACTTCCAACAACCAACCCACCAACAACAACCGATCAACAATTACAATTAACAACCAACCAACAACCAGCCAACCAACAACCAACAGCAACCAATAAGCAACAACCAACCAACCAACAATCAACAACCAACCAACAACCAACCAGCAACAACAACAACAACATCAACAACAGCCAACAACCAACAACCAAACAACAACCAACAACTACCAGCAATCAACAACTTCAAACAACCAACCAACCAAAAACAACTGATCAACAATTACAATTAACATTCAACCAACAACCAACCATCCAACCAACCAACAACCAACAACCAGACCAACTATCAACAACCAACAGCAACCATTAAACAACAACCAACCAACCAACCAACCAACCAACAGCCAACAACTACCAACAGCCAACAACCAACAACCAACCAACCAACAACCAACCAACAACCAGCCAACCAACAACCAACAGCAACCAATAAGCAACAACCAACCAACAACCAACCAACAACAACATCAACAAGAGCCAACAACCAACAACCAAACAACAACCAACAACTACCAGCAATCAACAACTTCAAACAACCAACCAACCAACAACAACTGATCAACAATTACAATTGAAGGGTTCCGTGCACAAACCTGTTATGTTGAGATAACATGTTTGTGCACTGAGGTATATTTGAGTTCCTGGAGTCCAGATCTATCATCTGTAAAGTTTCCACCGATGAAATATGCTTAGAAATGGTCATCAAAACATGTTAAGTCTTGTTTGAAATGAGAAATCGGGTGCACAATAATGACATGCCGAGATAACAGGTCTTTTCCATTAAAATTTTGAAATTTTCCCGGTTGCACAATCCTGTTAAGTTGTGTTAACATGTGAATAATATCAGAGATAAAATGTAAACAATGCAGAATTCTCGGGTGCACAAAAATGTTATCCCTTGTTGAAATGTAAATATTTACAAATAATACTTCAGCTGCTGATAGGTTTCTGTTAAAAATTATCGCGCATCAAGGTCAAAAACCGGAAGTTGACCAGTATCTCGTAAACGGTTAGAGATAGGACGATTTTGAGATTATTTTCGACCCATTGGGCCTAACAGACGTTATATAAGATGTACCTCGGTGACTTTGGCCTCCACCGTCATGGTCAAGGTCAACAAGCATGTCCAAGGACATGACCAAGCCGAGTTACCAAACAAGCATTAGAGAAAAACCCTGAAACGAATACTGTTAGGCCATGAAGAACTTTGTTTCTGAGCGTAACTTTTTCATAATTTTAAAACACAAAAACGAGTTTTCCCGGGTGGAAGCTACCCGAAAGGGGATGTTGGACAGGTTGGGTTTTGACGATTCACGTATTTACCGACATTTACACAATTTCACAAATTTTTCAAATTTCCACCATTTCGGCATTTTTTGTCCTTTGCGAAAAAGCAGTCCAGGTGGAGAAACACCTAAGAAACTTTCAATTAAAAATTTATAACTATTTAAAATTGACTGAGAATGGTATGACAATTCAGTTATTTACTACCATTTATTCCAGTTTTTGCCAAACTTCAAAGTTCCGCCATTTCGGCAGCTTTTGGCGAATCGCGAAAAAAATAATAGCCTGGTAGGCGAAACCCTGGGGAACACCCCTGCGTAACATTCAAACGATTGTAGTAAAACTGTAGGAGGAGTAGTATTTTAAAAATGGGCCAAAACGGGCAAAAAAGTGCCGCCATTTTGTCAATTTTTCGTCAATCGTCAAAAAAGTAATAGGCAAGTGGGGGACCACCCAGGGAACATTCCTGCGCAATATCAAAACGATTGGAGCAAAACTGTAGGAGGAGTAGCATTTTAAAGAAACAGTTTAACATACCCACATATACCCAACAACAAAAGAAACGCCGATTTTTAGAAATTCCACATCTATCTTCCTAAATTTGCAACTGGAATCTATGTTACATATATCAAAAAGGCAGTTGTTATAGCATACTTCTAGACAGTTTTAGTCACTTTACAGAAGATAGTCACGGTTCATTTAACACAACAAAAGTGCCTCACAAAATGACGAGTTAAAGTGCCTAATAACGAGTGTGGCCTCCGTTCGCGTTAATCACCGCCGTACACCGGCGCCTCATAGAGGTCACCAAGCGCTGGATTACGACTCTGGGTATGCGATGCCACTCCTCGATGAGGGCTTGGCGTAGCTGTGGTAACGTAGACGGAGGGTTGCGTCTCTGACGAACAGCTCGGCCTAACACGTCCCAGACGTCCTCTATGGGTGAGAGATCTGGTGAAAACGCCGGCCATGGCAACACGTTCACTCCATTGGCACGAATGTAATCCATGGACAACCTTGCCACATGGGGTCTGGCGTTGTCCTGTTGGAAAATGAGATGGTTCTGTTGCACTGTAGGAACAACGCACGGCTCCAAAATTTGATCACGATATTGCTGTGCGGTGAGATTCCCATCCACAAAGCGCAGTTCTGTTCTTAATCCAAACGCTATTCCACCCCAAACCATAATACTTTGTCCACCAAAGCGATCACGTTCTTGCACGCAAGCGTTCGTGAATCGTTCGCCGCTCCGACGCCATACGCGTCTTCGTCCATCGGCAAATTCCAGACAGAAACGCGATTCGTCTGTGAAAAGAACCCTATTCCAGTCCGCAAGTCTCCAGCGCACATGATTCATGGCCCATTGACGCGTCGCTTGGCGCCTAGCACCGGTTAAGGGCATTCCGCGATACGCGCGCCGGCTTCGAATACCGTGTTCATGAAGCCGTCTCCTCACTGTTTGGGCACTGATGCGATTGCCCTGACGTCCTGGGAGTGCTCCGGCGGTGGTTGTCGCTGGAGTAAATCTCTGGCGTAGGTGTGAGACCCGAATATAGCGGTCCTCCTGGGGAGTAGTAACACGTGGTCTACCTGACCGAGGTCTGTCGCGAGTAGATCCAGTGTCCCTAAGACGACTTCGTAGGCGTCGAACTGTACTTTCATTAACACCAAAGTGGTGCGCGACGTCAGCGCGGCTCCTTCCGCTGTCCAGCATACCCACGGCGCGTTCCCTATCAATTTGTGAGAGCCGTGGCATGGTTTTTCCGTTGAGTTTGTTTCAATATTTTAACGTTTTTATCCCTTTTTAAGCTTGTCTTTACTATGCATTTCAGTTTGTACGGGTCATTGTAACACATGTTGCCTAATATGGAAAAAGGTGTCAAAACAACCACTTCATTGAATTGACCAAGGTGTTAGGGTAATTAAGCCGCCACCAACAGACCACATAAAGGATAAAGAAAGAAAAATATTACAGAAAAAAGTTCGCACACAAGTTTCCCAGAAATCGCCAAAAACGCAAAAAAACCACACGAAAATTATTCGGCGTTTCTTTTGTTGTTGAGTATACATTCAAGCCCCCTATAGTGATACGACTAACCCAGTCCGACCGAGTCGGCTGGGTTAAAAACCGGAAGTTGACCATTATCTCGAAAACGGTTAGAAAACTGAATTTGATTATTTGTACCCAAAACAGATTACATTATATTTACTTCGATGTACCCGTTCAAGATAATAATTCGGCAGCTGATAATTATGTCGAAAAACGAAAAATGTGTGTTTGACCAGATATATTGTACCATTGTAAGTGGGTGCCATTGCCGTTGAAGCTAGAAAAGTCAAACTTGGCACATATATAAACCACGATGTGATCTGAGGCACCCGTTAAAAATTTTTGACCTTCACCTTGATGGTCAAGGTCAAATCGAGAAAAACGTTATTTAAGAAAAACAATGATCTATCTCGAAAGAGGTAAGAGATAGAGCAATTTTGACCTCATTTTCGATCTCCACCCCTATACGACGTTACGTAAGGTATAACTTTCGGTGTCCTTGACCTCCAGGTCACTTTCGAGCCCCAAACCGGAAGTTGGCCTTTATCTCGAAAACGGTAAGAGTTAGAGCAATCGGTTTCCAGACATCTCCTCCAAGACTGCTGAAGCTAGACCCAAAGACCCTTAAATAATATAAGTAAATACAAGCTCTTTGCTAGACCAATCAAACTTGGCACATGTATGGAGGGTCATCTGAAGTGGTGCACCTGACAAAATTTTTTACTTTGATCTTACCGGTATAGTTGGCAATATTTAGGAGGATGTTCTACATTCAGACATGTGAAAATTGTTAACAAAAATAGCAATATCTATCTACCTTCCGTTTAAAGTTATCATTCCAAGTGGGGTCTAATTCGCTGTGCAAATTTCCGTCTAGTTTTGCATGAAAATTATGTTGGATAAACCAACGTAAAATGATCCTTCCTACAATGTCGGCTTAGAGGGTTCCACTTTATTAGAATTAACTATAAGAATTAACTGTTTGTCGGTCCTTGATTCTGGTCAGTGATGGAGGGGGGCTGTACGCATTAAAACTCCGGGAAACAAATATAACAAGCCATCGTCGAAGGCGCAGACCCCAACCGGACACAACAAGTCGCCATTTTGGCAATTTTTTTACCGATTTGAAAAATAACATGGCGTTGCACAACTTCAATATATATTTTTACTGTGCAAGGTAGCATATGCCTAGGATTAATAGTATCGGAGATCTCGCGTAGGAAGCACCCAAGTCTTACACTGCAGTTATCTCAAAAGATCACAATTTTTGACAAGTCATCATTTTGGTAATTTTTGGCCGATTTGAAAAATAACACGACGTTCTACAACTTCAATATATATATATATATATATATATATATATATATATATATATATATATATATATATATATATATATATATATATATATATATATATATATATATATACCTTAATGCTTGAGGAGACCTCACGTGCTGATTTATAAGGTTTAGAGAGACCGAAAAAATTCGGAGACCAGAACCAGGTCTCCTTATTTATAAGGCCTCCAGAAAACTCAGAAGTAGCCAATTCTTCTTACATTTTTAAGACGGACACTAAACTTAAGCATAATGTGTATAAGACATTACCAAAATGAAAAATTATGACTGAAAGACAAATTCGAAAAGCCGCCCTGAAGTCTACCCCTTGTATATTTCACAACCATATCAAATACCACTCAGGGAGACCATTTGTAATTGTCATTTTTGAACAAAATCGGCTGTATATGGGCAAACTAAAATTTTCCCCATATTTAGAGAAGTCTACTCTATCACATGGCAAAGTTTCATGAAGGATAGACAAAAAAAGTCCTTTTTTTTAATTCTTGGCCTGTAAATTCAACCTTTCTGAAAAATAGCACGTGCTTCGATTTGATTTGTCGAAAATCAAAACAAAAATACAAAATCAAAACAAAAACATTCTGAAGGCGCATGCGCGAAATATCTGTCGAAATTTGAATTGCAAATCTCACTCATTACAACAGGTCATAAATCATTATTCCTTATATTAAACAAGCATATTGTCCCATTTTATTTATTATCTTTAATAAATGGCTCTCTTAGTTGTGTAATGTGGAATAAGTGAAAAGACCATATTATCGCTCACAACACGGTAAGCACTATGAGGCAAAAACTGCTCATTTTTATTTGTTCTGCCTATTTTGGCAACAGTTGGCACTTGACAGTTTGTGCTGTTGTAGGTTCGACTTCTACAGAGTGCTCGCACAACGATGTCTTGTGCAATAAATGGACGCTGTCCGGTGGTAGCACAACAATAAGCCAATTCGCAGTTTCGGATCTTACCGATGGGTGTCGTTTCGACTACAAATTGATAAGCCAATTTGCACTTTCGGATTTTTCCGGTGGAGGTGTTGTTTCGACTGAAAATGCAGGGGGATAAATTATAAAGAAATGATAAGGGAAAAACATCAAAATTCTAATTTTCTTTCAACATGCACACTTTCAAATTTATAAAGCCATCATATGATCTTTTAAAAATTATTTTACATATTTATTCAGTCCCTTTAATAAACAACATGTGAATATGTTTCTAGCAAAACGGAATTTTGTTGATTTTTGCCGTTTCTTTCCTATCATTTCTTTATATCCTTATCCCACCTGAATTCAGCCGTAACGCAAAAACTTTTCGGCAAAAGTCAAAAGTGCGAATTGGCTTATTGGGATAGATTATAATGACATCTTAAGGGAAACACATCAAAATTCTAATTTTCTTTCAACATGCACACTTTCAAATTTATAAAGATATCATATGATCTTTTAAAAACTGTTTTACATATTATTTAGTCCCATTAATAACCAACATGTGAATATGTTTCTGGCAAAATGGAATTTTGTTGATTTTTGCCGTTTTTCTTCTATTATTTCTTTATATGATCCTTATCCCAACTAAATCCAGCTGAAACGCAAAAACTTTCCGACAAAAGTCGAAGTGCGATTTGGCTTATATAAGTACTCTCATGCAAAACCACAATAACTGTTAAATTTTTATGTCAAAGGTCATTGCTTATTGCTGTTTGCTATTGTGGGTTCGACTCCCACAGAGTATTTGCATAACGATTTATTATGCAATAAACTTGTACTCACCGGTGGTAGCACAACCAGATGAGCATGAAACTAGAACAAGTAAGAAATAAAACTGGTTGGGACCCCCACCCGAACAAATCCTCACAGGATATAATTATTTTCAACAGAAGCTGTATGTTGACACTGTGTTAGATGGATAAGAGGTCTGAAAATTTTATACATGAAGTTCCACCTGTAGTTTAGATCATGACAGAGAAAAAAGAACGAAATGATTATAACTACAGTAGCCTCCATTTAAGTCAAAATCGGTTTAGTCAAATTTTCGCTTTACTCAAATTAAATTAAAAGTCCCGATATATTTTACTATGTAAGTCTTTTAAATTCACCACTTAAGTCAAATTTTTAACTCAAAGTAATTTTTTTGAACCCTCAAAATTTTTTTTGCAAGAAAATCCTTGTATTTTCACCAAAATAACACGGAAACTCATGTCTCAGTTGTTTGCATATGCCAACCCCCTTTGTGTAGAATTAGTATGACTTTGCCTCTACATATTATGACAGTGTTGCTAGAAGTAAACGGTGGCGTAAAATCATATATATTTCAGAAGGTCGCTGTAAATAAAATATAAAAAAAAGATTTGTAACTCTGTTATAAATACAGATGAAATCACTTAATCGCATACCGGTTAAACGCATAAATCGGTTAACCGCATATTATTCGCAAATCCCAAACCATTTCCAATGCTATCTTTTGGAAATATAACCGGATAATTGCATACCGCTTAATCACATAAACTGGATAAACGCATAGCTTGTTCCCGTTAAAATGGGAAGCACACCGGTTAATTGCATAATTCTGGGTGACTATCCAAACAGTGCCACACTTAAAGCGGAGTAAGGGAGTGAGCTGCTCCTCGTTTATTTATCTAATGCATTGTCTTCTGTTTGTTGACCCATTGTGTACATTCACCAACCCCACTCGCGGTTGTTAACAGTGAGTCTCGAACTCACCGCACTGTCTCAGTTCTCACTAGATAATGACCTTTATCTTAATCCCTGCACTGCCTTAGCTGACGTTAGATAGTAGCCTGCAACTCCTAATCCCCGCGCTGCCTGAGCTCTCACTAATAATGGCCTGAAACCCTTAATCCCCACGTTGCCTCGGATAACCGTGAGCGCGAAGTCATCATTTAAATACGCAGCCAAAAAGAAATTTTACCATTTATAATTCGAAACTGTGTCGGTTATGGTTAATTCGTCAAAATGGCAGAAAGTAAATCGAAATGAAAAGACCTAAGCAATCGTTACTTTTCTTTTTTGTTGGAAAAATTAAATGCGGCGATGAGGAGGGGCGGGGTGCACCTCTAATAACTACCGCAAATGAAAAAAATAGGTACGGCAAGAGTATTCCGGATAAACGCATATATCGGATAAACGCATAACAGGGCTTGGCAAATTGGCTATGCGATTAACCGGTTTCGTCTGTAGTAAGCATTAATATGATAAATTATTTGTGTCACAGCCGAATATTATTCATCATATAAAACAATCGCCATACCATAAAAACAACAAACACTTTATGCGAAACCATGATAGTCACGTGACCACTCGACAGGGCCAATCTCGGATAACTCAAATTTCGGTTAACTCCAAGTATTTTGCTTGGTTCCGACCACTTTGACTTATCGAGAGTTTACTGTAATAGATGTACAACTATAAATAACTATAGATAAACTGCTTTAATGTCTTAAGCAAACGGTTTTTACACTTGAACCAAACAGTCACACCTAAATCGCTGTACTACCACCGGAGAGTGCTTGTTCGTTGCATAAGAAATCGTTATGCCAGCACCCTGTGGGAGTCGAACCCACAATAGCAAAAAGCGATAAGTTTATAATAATATAAAACTTTTTTCTTGTATTCTTTTAACTACATATCTTTAATGGCATGTTTGGCAATTTTCAAAAGTATTATGCATATTATGTATTATAATTTTGAGCCCATAATCATGCTTCCATTTTTTACCCATAATATTGAACTTGACAATTTTATTTTTAATTAAAGTAACTTGACAAAAAACAAATAAACAGTCATGAGTAGAGTTAGATATGGTAGTGAAAAATGGATATCCCTAGATAAAATTTTTCAGGATAATCAAAGTTAAAAGTCGAACACATTAATTTTGTTATAATTATGTATTGTTTCCAATCGTCCTGCTGTTGCTCGAAATGGAAATTTTAAGAATTCTTCCGACCCCCCCCCAATCCCTCCACTCCCCTCTTCCCGCCTTTTTTTTCTTTATTACTACTCTTTACAACAATGACAAGCAAGAACCTATAATTCATTTCAGTGTCCGGTCATCCTGGCCAAACTTTTTAATGGCTTAACAGCACATAGAGAGCGGCAAAAGGGCATAAAATTGTTAATAGTGTTCGCCTGTAACTGGGTTTGGTTTGCTTCAAGACATGCCACAACAGGCCAATTCGCACTTTAACTTTTGCCGAAAAGTTTCTGCGTTTCGGCTGAATTCATTTGGGATAGGATCATATAAAGAAATGATAGAAGAAAAAAACCGGCAAAAATCAACAAAATTCCATTTTGTCAGAAACATATTCACATGGTTGTTAAAGTGACTGAATAATATGTAAAATAGTTTTTAAAAGATCATGCGATGGCTTTATAAATTTGAAAGTGTGCATGTTGAAAGACAATTAGAATTTTGATATTTTTCCCCTATCATTTCTTTATAATCTATCAGAAAAAAATGCAGTCGAAACAACACCTCCACCGGAAAGACCCGAAAGTGTGATTTGTCTTACGCATTGCGGCTTCGGAACTCTGAAGTGGTTTATACTGACCTTTAGTTACTTCTATTCATCAAGATTCTTGTGAAATATGCATAAACATGCTATATACAACAAAATATATCGTAACATTCATATCCTAAACGATAACACTGAAATATGTACTGTGAATAACAAATCAAACATATAAATTACACGGAATTATTTGACAGCGATTTGTTTATATGAGTGATAATATGGTAAAATTACAATTTGAACGACTTTAACAAATGGCTTTAGAATACGAATGCATATTTAAAACCAGGAGCCATTGTTTTTTTTCAATATTACAAGGAGGGTGTTCAGTACTTCATTTTGTTACCATTTTCTAATTATTTCTCAGAGGCCAATTTTATTCGCTTCCCACGAGAGCTCACTCGAAGATACCGCAAGAAGTCTCTCGAGTGTGATTTGGCTTATTTTGCCGCGTGTTTCGAAAAACTAAAAACACCTCCAGGAATGCAAAAAACAATGTACCTGTCTACGATAAAACACGATCTACAAAATAAATGCATCTACTCAATTTCACAAGGCAAAAAAATTAGCACATAACCGAATTAGGTGGAGAGACTTGTATAGAAACGCACAGAGCTTTGCTATGTAAAGTATCGACGACCGCGTGTTTCAGTAAGTATAAGTTATACTACTAAAAATTTCCGGGTCGTTTGTTTTTCTATTCATGTCTTTATATCCTTATCCCAACTGAATGAAGTCGAAACGCAAAACTTATGAGCAAAAGTGTAAAGTGCCAATTGGCGTATTGGTTGATCAACATCATTTGCTCATCATAATCAGTAATTATCCATGTTCTAACCTTACTGTTTTTAGCATAGATAAATAAGCCAAATCACACTTTGAGTGTTTCGAGTAAAATGCGCAAGAATTTCGACTGCCAAGAACGGGGCAAAAATACATGTAACTTAGGTTAAATCCGCCTGTGCCTGTAGTGTCGCCACCTCCCGAAAACAACAATTATCCCAGAAACGATATTTTTGCCGAACTTTCCGACAACTGCCACTGGTTCTCTAATGCAAAATACTGAGCTGCTATAAGTAAACCGTCAGTATACAATATGAAATCAGGTTTATGCTCACAAGTAATCCTTATAGCTCTTAGCGAAGCGATAGTCTTACAGTTTCCACTTAAAATTTATATTTCCGGATGATAGAATAAAGTGGCGAGTTACAGCTCAAAAATCCTGCCCGAAAAAATACATCGGCCTTGCATTTTCGTAAATCACAACATTTTACTTCGTACATAACAGAAAGCTTGTGTAAAATCCTATATTTGCTACATACAAAAGCATATCACGATCGCGTCTAAAATACGAACGTTATTGCGCAAAAACCATTGAAAAGTGGCAGACGGTCCTAGGTTACTGGTAGAAAACTATAGAAGAAATATTGCAAACACATAGAAGAACTGAACTTGAAACCATTTGTTAAAATCTTTAAAAAGTTTTTAAAATAGCATTGGGGTTGTTAACAACCCGACCGGTATTTGGTGCAAGGGAAATTTTTAACATTTAGGCGAAATTTCTCTATCATTTCTTTCATTTTTTATGGGGTTATTTTTATTCGAACGCAGAATTTTCGCGCATTTTAATGGGAACGCTTAAACTGTGATTTGGCTTATTTTGACATAGTATTTTGACTTTTTTCGATATTGAGTTGTCATGCTAGTGAAAAACCTGTCACCGCATGTATCTAGCTCCAAGTCAGCTCTTCCTTATTTATACCTTATATATTTCTTTGGAGCTCCGCATGTGTCAAGTATGACAGAAAAAACTTTTGTTGATTATTTAATGTGAAGAGTTGAAGCAGTCTAAATATGATAAATTCCCGGGAGATTCGAGAGGTATGGTAACTTGTTACTTTAGCTGCAGCCTCGCAGACTCGCAGTGTGGTACTCTTGACTACGGAAAACAAATGCAACCTTAGCGAATCAGGTCCAAGGAACGTCATCAATAAATAGGTTTTGTAATGAAAGGGAGGGTTATTCGACAGAATCACGAGACATGTAAAGTTATGTCAAGGATGTAAATATAAACACCTGTGAAGAAGATATCAGCACCTGGCGGTGTGTTCCTGGTAGTCGTGGAGGCAATGCTGTGGGACTCTTGATGTAGTTTCCTGTCTGGAATCCGTCCGCCTGTTCGTGATGACACGTCAAATGCATTGAACCAGTAACAACGCGTCTCATATCGCAGTGCGCTATTAGTTTTGAACAGTTCCTGGCCAAGCGGAGTGATCGTTACAAGTAAGTGTGCTACGAGCCTGCGTGTCAAGGTACTTTGCGTGTCTGGGACGCTGTGTGCGTTCTTCTCTGGTGAATCAGCATTTCACGGTACTATACTACATCCTTGTCACCGTGAAGTTTCGCATCAAAGTACTGTATTTGCTGTATTTAGGCCCCAACCCTTCGGATTGGGGCCTATAGGTTTGGGGTGTCCGTCCGTCCGTTCGTCTATCCGTCATCGCTCTATGCCCCTATGAATTTGGGGGGGGCGGTTTGGACCTGCGTGTGTTTCACAAATACTTACTTGTTAAATGAGAGTTGCATTTCCCTTCAGTCAGTGTGTTTAGGGGTCGATTCACAGCAAAGGTGTATCCCAGTGTAGGGTAGATATGTTAGGTCGCCTTGTTTTATGAGAAAAAAACAAGACAGTTGCTTGGTGGTGCGTTAGGTGTGGTGGAGTCCGGTAAATTGTTTTTTTTTTTGCATTAAACTAAAGCGGCAAGTGGCCGTATCGCCTTCTTAAAAAACATTTAGAGGTTACTACCTGTTGATCAAATTTAATTACATGTTGACCTGAGTGTCAGTGTGAACCCCCCTCCCTAGTTATTGTTATTTTTTAATTTAAGCTAGAGTTATTTCAGTTATTTAAATGAACTGGATGAAGCAATGGGCTGATATACAAGAGGCGTTGCCAAGTAAAATCAATCCGTGAAATCCGTGGTTTTAAGTAACTGCCGATTGGAACTGCGTCTATCCTCAGTCAATGTGTAAAGCTGTGTCCATTTAAAAAAATGAAACAAAAAAATTCAAAAGTTACTGCCTGTTGATAAAACGTAACTGGATTTTGACCGTAAGGTCAGTCGTAAACCCCCCTCCCCTCGTTCTCGTTTTTTTTTCGGGGGGGGGGGGGCGTGAGCTAGTGATTTCAGTGAACAGATATTAAAATATACGCTGAAGTGAGGCGGCATTATTATTTTTTCTTTGGTTTCTGTGAAGTGTGGAAGTGAAGTGAAACGGAAACAGTAGCAGGTTGTTTTACGGTAAAGTGTACGTGTGCGAGTACTTTCATGATAACGGTGCCACCGAAATAAATGTGTGTTTTTTCTTACTTTACCATTGTTAGGATTTAAAAGTGAGATCAATACGAGAGTTTAAATCATTATTTATCATAATTAATAACCAGGTGCATTGAAAAGGTTTAAAGTGGAGGAAAATACGTGCTCCACAAAAAACCATAACCCCTTTGTTTAAATATTTGGTCACTTGGCTTTGGCCACGTAGCATTTAAAGGCCAGAATGTAAACAAACATTGACATTGCTGAAGCTAACTTTTCTGCACTTTTATGAACAAATAAATGATATACAACTCACTAAAAATTGTGCCTGTTTTACAAAAGGGTGTATGGACATGAATTTTCTGTAACTGTTTGAATAGTAGGGACTGGTATGCATGATTCGTGCCTCAGTGCATATGAAGTTGACCCCTGTTAGTGGAACAATGAAATGCTTCGTAGCTCTGACAGAGAGATATACGACTATTTGCTACCTCCCAAAAGAATTAATTTCAAGCCCTGCTTAAGATATAAAAAAGCTCTCCCTATGTTGGCATGTTCTGTTTATGGTCTCCTAAAGTCGTATTTTAGGGTTATATATATGAGTGAATGTATATGATGGTTTTCTTCCGGGAAGAAAGGTATTTCTTCCCTTCACTGGAAAAAATAGGGAAGAAACTGGGAAGAAACGGGAAGAAATACCTTTCTTCCCGGAAGAAAAGGAAGAAAGTGGGAAGAAAATTTGAAGAAACCTACTTTGTAAAGAAAACATCAATGCGACGTACTATCTATTTATTGATTTTACAGAACCAATATTTACTGTGTTCTATTGTACTATCATACAAAATAACAAAAAAAAAAAACAAACGAAAAAAAAAATACATGGTAACACCAAAACACAATGAAGAAATAATGACCTTATACCATATGCTTTGCAAATGTGCTTCCGCAAGACCCTTTTCTTATCACCCCCGTTTAATCTTAATACTTAACCCCCCATTTAAGGTAAACACAGCCTTTGTCTTTTGTTTTCACTGGCACATTAAGAGCAAACAAAATGAAACACTAATTCTCATACACAAAGTCAAAGCTTAAACACTTGACCAAAAGTACTCAGGCTATATTGCAGCCTGCCCAGCTTTCCAACACACATTGAAACACGACCGTTTATCTAATCCCTATTGATCCAATTTATCACACAGACGTTTGATGTGTGAATTCGCACCTATTTAAGAATTACTCTGAGTGCAGTTCAAGAAAATTATTTGAAACAAATTCCAAATATTACACCTTTTAAGGTTACTTCCATTTCTTCCCTGAAATTGGAGGGAAGAAAGTATTTCTTCCCTATGGGAAAAAACACGGCAAAAAACCATGGTTTTTTCCCTCCATGGAAGAAACATGCCAACCCTGCATTTCGTCTCCACATTTACCCTTTTTTCATGTATGGTCTCGCTAAATGTTTACTTCAGTGTCTTTTAAGATATACGAAAGGTCTATCCATGTTGGCATATTCTGAGTATGGTCTCCCAAAGTCGTATTTTAGGGTTATATACGAACAAAAATAACCGATGAACATTTGGTCCCCCTGTTTACTTACTTTTATATTAGGTCTCTCTTAGTGGTATCTTTGTATCTTTTCAACGGAAATTTTTGTCATATTCACTTTGTTTTATCACAATGGGTTCTTGAGGTCTGTTGGAAGCTTCATATCGATCTTTACTGGATTGCTCTCGTTCAGCCAAGAAACGGAATACTGAAATTTGCCTTTCAGGTTAACGAGGCGGTGAACTTTACCTTGTTTCTGCTCTTTCCATGCCATTCTCCTCTCTACACAAACTTAAAGATATGACGTTGTCGTTTTATTGGAAATAAACCATGTCAATGTCGCTGAGAAGAATCACTTTTTCATTCTTTTGCCTTTGCTTTGGGTGCTGTGACCTCTCAGTTTGGGGCTTTCACGATGTTAACATTGTCAATAAACACATCAGCACATTTTTACCCAATTTGCATTGGAAACAAACGTTTTGAGTCTTATATACTGCGACCGGGGTTCAAACGAGAGACTCCAAACTGCCCATAACGACAAAATAACAACATCTGTAAACTCTCTGTTGAATGTTGACAAAAAAAAAGATCGCACACAAAATGTACCAATATTACGGAGTCTTCCTGGCCTTACGAGTCGAGTATTAATTAACACTTGACAAGCCTTTGGCTTGCAAGTGTTATATGAATTTCTGCGAGCAAAATTCGTCCTTTTTTTTCTTCTTTACACTTTTTCCGATTTTTTGTGTCTTCTTCTTCTCTGAGACTATGGGCCCTATGACCATGAAACTTGGAACTTACGAAGAGCTTCATCTGAACATGTGCATGTCACTTTTTATTTTCGTCTTTGATTTCGTTTTCCTTGTTAAAACGCCATGTGAAAAGATTGTATTTTTTGCAAGCATATGCGTAGCATTTAACGACAGCACAAATTACACATTACAGAAATTGCTTAGTGAGCTTTGTGTGAGCTCTCACTGCGTAAATAGATAGCAAGGAGTATGCCTGCCTGATCAGTCAATAAAACTTAAAGTCAACAACAACCAAACACTACTCGGCTTTAAAGACGTATTCAAGCTATGTTCTTTGCAATATGTTATTCAAGAAATAACCCATTAAAGGAAGTATTTTTGCGTTTTAATTTTTGTCAAGTGTTTAACATTTCGCTAGCGGAATGAGCTTCTGGTTGATATTGATTGTTACGGTGCAGTTGTGACACTGATTTCATACTACACCAGCAGTCTCGAACAAAATTTTGTGCTAGGTAGCACAACAAATTTACTCCTCTCAAAAACCACTAAAACCGGAAGTTTCAAACCGAAATTGCAACCACCCTCCCCATCTCAATGAGTTCTTTCATATCATATATAAAACTTGTAAATCCAGAGCCTGGTTCCTGAGATATCCCCTGTACTTAAAACAAGCAAATTTTTAAATGTAAAATCTATCAAAAACATTTCAAACAAACTCGAAACCAATCTCACGGTGCTCCTCACGACAAGATCCCTCTAGATCCAAAGCTGCTCGTCGTGATCCTATCGCGCTTTGTAATAAATCCATCACATCACTAGTTTCGCACAAAGTTAGCTCGTGCCAAAAGCTCATTCTCTACTTAATACATAAGAAAGGGAAGAGACTGCTCGGTATTCTGACAACGCACACATATTTAAGATATTAGAATTAAACACAGTGGAGCGTAAACTACATGAAACACACACTCTATCATCTTTCAACCACTATACCACATCAACCAGTAATACAATAACACAAGTGGGCTCCAAGTGTCATTCTGGCGAACATCAAGTTACTTAAACAGACACATAAGTTATCGAAAGAACATATGGATTGAGTTACCCTATTGTTACAGAACTGACACAATATTACCTTAACGGGGTGAGAGAGACGTTAAACTACTCAGTCTATCAAGCAATCATGACGCTGATATATATTTCTCATCGATTTTCTGTTGTCCTTCACTATCAAATGAGTGATTTTTAACATGTTTTTTTTTAATTATTATTTTTAGAAGATGAGTACCCATCCTAAAGTACGCTACATCATGTATATAAATGAAAAAAACAATTTTCAGGCCACCTTATCCTTTTGCCAGTCTTTTGACCTTCAGATCCAAACTTATTTCTGTGGCGATAAGAAAGGAATTTTGTTTTTCTGCGAAGTAGATTTTCTGAAAGCTTTAGGATGGGTAAACAAGAGATTTTCTGTGCGGTATCACTCATTTTGACAGGTAGCCATATAATTAAGGAGACTAAGACTTGGTTTTTAAAACCTAAAATTTCTTGCACTAACACGAACGAATGCTATCGTGTTCCTTAACATGTATGTGTTATTTTATTTAAAATCTTTTCTGTTGCAAGATCTCGTCAGTTAAGACTCAGCTAAGTCTGTAAGACTGTACTAAAGTTCCATTGTTAAAAATCAGTTGTAGAAAGTTGTTTACGGAGCTTCTAAAATAGATTTTTGTAATTTGCAGAAAAAAACTAAGTGAAAGAAAACATGATTGAAGATACCTTGGACTTCTTTGTGTATCAAAATCAGCTTGTTGTATGTTGTGATGACTGTTACTTTTGTAACAAAATAATATGGCTATTGGTTGAAACAAGAAATATGTTTTCGTAGCCATCGTTAGGACGTACGCAAAAAATTTGCCAATTTTCTAAACCTTTCCCAGGTACGCCAAAAGTTACGTTAATATGGGGTTGAACATTAGCTCACGCACTTGCCTAGACACACCCCACCCTCTTTAAATACATCTGAAATGTATGATCCCTTAGGCATATAATAAAAGTAATGTCATTACACGTATCTGGGTTGAAGTATTACTATTTTATCGTTCCAGAAGTTGGACGAAATGGCGCTTCGGACTCGGGCTCAGTGTATGGTGCGTTATTTATTATTATTTAAGAAGTACCTGTGCTTTTATCTTCACATTGACAACTTTATACTGGGTTTTGAGGCGTATAAATGAAGCTGGGTGCGACAGCTGCCAATCAGAGGTCTCCTTTTATTCTTCGTACATAACAAATATGTATATACTTTCATAAGGCACTAGAACGTGCCACTTTGAGAGACGTTTGCTAATTTATAAGTGTTGGTGACACCTAAAATTTTGGTAGACCTAAATTATGTTAACTTCGATGAGGAGGTGAGATAAGATTTAAAAAATCTTAAAATATTAAATTAGACAAATTGATCGTGTATTTTTCTGCATAATTTTCAGCTTCTTGCTGCCAGAGAAAAGTCTGCTGGAAATGTGCAGGTAAGCTGAATACTGCTATTTAGAAATTGATCGTCGTTTACAGCTGCGTATAGGCGGGTATATTTACTTAACTTTTGATTGGTTTTATTAATTTAACTTGTTCATTATAGGAATTAACAGTAAGACAAACATCTAGTTCAATATTTCATGAAAGAGGTTACTCTTTTGAACAGCTTTCAAGTTTTGAAAGGGCAATTTGCATCTTATTTTTATTTTACTCTACCTATTTCTACCCTTTCAAGAGAACTCCGATGGAAGAAGCACAATTCTACTGCAAGCTCGGGATAGACAGAGACGGCTTTCAAATTAAATTCATAAACTCGAAAATAGGTAAGTCTGATACAATTTCAACATTGGTAAATGCTAAAATGACTAACATGAAGGTTATGGTTCTACGGTTAGTCGAGCTGTCTTATTTGATTTTGACTTAAATGAAAAGCCCCTGCACATTATCAAGCGTAATTCAGTGGAATGATACTAAATTTTTATAAAGGAAGAAAATAGAAAGAAAAGTTGGATTTTGTGAAGTAAAATAAACGTTTTAAAGGGCATGGGAATTGTCAATGAGAGTAAATTGAGAAACTAGTTATAGTAAACGTGTTGCTTTGTACGATAACAAAATGTAAGACATTCTAAATTGCGATGTATTTATGTCAGGAAAAGGTGTTTTTGCAACGAAGAAATTCCTTAAGGGGGATTTTCTTTTGCAATACCGTGGCGAGTACCTCAATAGTCGCCAATATCGCGACAGAGAACGCCAATACACAATAGACGGACAGTCTGGGTCCTATATATTTGAATTTCATCATGGCGGAGAGAAACGATAATTCGTATTCATATACCTCTAATTAAGTTGTTTAGTTTGGTTAGCTCTGATGACGAGCAGTACCAATGTGGTTTTTTGTCCACTACCGACATATATTAGCATAAGTAGCATAATTGCAATGATATGCTTTGAACCAAAGACGCTTTTCATCTAGCAAGTAAGCAGAATCCTCTCATCATCATCATCATCATCATCATCATCATCATCATCATCATCATCATCATCATCATCATCATCATCATCATCATCATCATCATCATCATCATCATCAAATGTGAAATGCCAATGACTACGTGCCTTTAATTGAAGTTTTATGCAGTGTGTGCGCGAGAGGGACTGTTGAAATAAACTTGAAATAAATCAGTTATATGATTTGCACGAAATACTGGAGTGTTAGATGAAAAACAAAAACAGGTGCGGGGGAGGTCAGAATTTCACAGGGGGTCCAAATTTCATAATGCCATTCGCACCGGGATGTCCGCGGGATGGATATGCCTCGGAACCCATGACAGCTCTAGTAAATAGAATGGATTACTAAGATGTACTCACCCGACAGAGTAACAAAACGTCCTGACGGAATACAGAATGTGACTGACTGACTGTGTGTGTTGCTTTTATGTACTGTTGCTTCAAGTTGCAACCTTGAATGGTTTTATGTCCCTCAATTTTGTCCATTTTCTTGTTTGCTAACTAAGAAGTACTTGTTGACTTTTACTGACATGTTTGTGTTCTTTTTGTGTGGATCTTATTTGACAAATTTGACGCTTACTTTGAAAAAAAAATATTACTACGGCGAGCTATTTATGAGTAGGAAAAACCTAGCCTCATCGTTTTACTTTTTCGTTTGTGCGAAAGTACATATTCTCGTTGTTAAGTTTTAATGAATGCACCAACCGCTTATGTCGCTGGTTATTTATTTTAAGATTATTTTAAAATTTATACCGAAAGATATACGATTGCATGCAAAATCCTTGCTGTAATGAAACTGGAGAAGACACACTTTTTTCAAGTAATAAGGTCAAATATTAAAGATATAACTTTTTCAGCACCACAATATGTGCAAACGTGTTTTTAAACGATGACTTTTGCTTTTATTTCAGCATTGATGGGACGAACAACCAGTGTCCAGCACACTACTTGAATGATAGATGCGCCTCTAAGGCAAATGCAGCGGTCAAAAAGGTAGTCGTAAGAGACAAGCCCTATGTAGCGTTTTTTGCGTCGAAAGACATAAATGTGGGAGAGGAAATTCGGTATGACTATGGCGTCCAAGGTCTTGAATGGCGCAAAAAGGCCAAGGCTCGCGGTGTTGAGGAAACGAATAATGACGAGGACTGGCACTCTGACAATAACACGAGCAGTGGCGATGACTGGCACTCTGACAATAACGCGAGCAGTGGCGATGACTGGCACTCTGACAATAACGCGAGCAGTGGCGATGACTGGCACTCTGACAATAACGCGAGCAGTAGCGATGACTGGCACTCTGACAATAACGCGAGCAGTGACGAAAAATCGCGCTTCGACACTGCCACGACTACCAACGAGGAGGCGCACTTGGACACAGCCATGTCTACTATGGAGAGGGCGCACGTTCAAACGGCCACATCCCCTGCCGACGACATTCACGTTGACCCGGCCCCATCTCCAGTCGAGGACGTGCACAGTGACACGGCCACGTCCACTGTAGATGTCAATGAGGTCAATCACGTCGACACGGCCATACGTCCTGCCAAGGAGGCGCACGTGGACATGGCCTCACCCTCTGTCGAGGACGCGCACGTGGACATGACCTCACCCCCTGTAGAGAACATGCAGGTTCACACAGCCACACCCCCTGTCGAGGAGTCGATCACCGACATCGCCGTACCAACTGTCGAGGACGCGCACGTGGACATGACCTCACCCCCTGTAGAGAACATGCAGGTTCACACAGCCACACCCCCTGTTGAGGAGTCGATCACCGAAATGGCCGTACCATCTGTCGAGGACGCGCACGTGGACATGACCTCACCCCCTGTAGAGAACATGCAGGTTCACACAGCCACACCCCCTGTCGAGGAGTCGAGCACCGGCATTGCCGTACCATCTGTCGAGGACGCGCACGTGGACATGACCTCACCCCCTGTAGAGAACATGCAGGTTCACACAGCCACACCCCCTGTTGAGGAGTCGATCACCGACATGGCCGTACCATCTGTCGAGGACGCGCACGTGGACATGACCTCACCCCCTGTAGAGAACATGCAGGTTCACACAGCCACACCCCCTGTTGAGGAGTCGATCACCGAAATGGCCGTACCATCTGTCGAGGACGCGCACGTGGACATGACCTCACCCCCTGTAGAGAACATGCAGGTTCACACAGCCACACCCCCTGTTGAGGAGTCGATCACCGACATGGCCGTACCATCTGTCGAGGACGCGCACGTGGACATGACCTCACCCCCTGTAGAGAACATGCAGGTTCACACAGCCACACCCCCTGTCGAGGAGTCGATCACCGACATGGCCGTACCATCTGTCGAGGACGCGCACGTGGACATGACCTCACCCCCTGTAGAGAACATGCAGGTTCACACAGCCACACCCCCTGTTGAGGAGTCGATCACCGACATGGCCGTACCATCTGTCGAGGACGCGCACGTGGACATGACCTCACCCCCTGTAGAGGACATGCAGGTTCACATGGCCACACCCCCTATCGAGGAGGCGCACGTGGACAAGGGTACTTCAACTGTCCGGAAGGCGCACTTTGATAATATCATGCTCAAGACCTTTCACGGACTCAGTTCAATCACTCGTATGGGCACTGATGATAAATTTGTCACTAGTGTTCCATCAAAGTTGATTCCAGCAACGATTTCAAAAGCAGAGGACGCCGAGTCTCCTTAAGTGTTAAAAAATTTTATGTATACAGTCCACGTAATCTTTTCAAAGGTGCAACAAAAGGGAGCGCACATTCGGATAATGCTTTGATTGCATTTTATTACTGTCTGTAGTCGTTTAGCGCTATGGTATTACTAAAGACTCCCTGATATTTGAACTGGTATCCTTTAAGTTAGTTAACAAGGTTAAGTAACACTTGGTTAACAATTCTTACTTTACAGAAGTTTTTCCGGCTCATGAAAATCCTTTTGGAATCGTAATTAACTAGACATTCTTTTTAATTTGCTTCAGGAGAGCAATGCAACAGACCATGAACGATTTATGCGGTGGAGCACACCAGAGCGCGACAACACATTACCGCCACCATTAACTGTTATTCCATTGCAGCCAATGAGTAAGTTATGAGATCAATAAACAATAAAACTTTATGCAATGGACACCTCTGGGACCTGGTAAATCTGTTTATTACATAAAGGTGTTCATAATGAGAAGTGAATTTCATCATAGCAGTTCAAAATTCCGAGGAAATAGTGTTGACTAAGTGCAGTTGTTTGCTAACGGAGATTTTACTGTAATGTAATTTATTTTTATTGTTCGTTTCTTTCATTATTTTTGTTGAAATGCTGAAATAAAGAGATTTCCCGACATGTATTTTTCAGGTCCAGTACTCCCTGAAGAGCCCGAAGAACCTTTGTTTGTATCCGATCTGAATGCTGGGATTAAACAGCTGGGGGTCAGCTCGCATGCGTTGATTGACGAGAATGACGTTCAGTGGTATCCCCCCCCGTGGCTTTTTATCCCCAGTAGAACGGAGGGATATAGTTTTGAACTTTTCGGTCTGTCCGTCCGTCCGTCCGTCTTTCACGCTTCAGTCTCACGCGCCTACAGGCCACATTAATAGATGGATTCCTTTCAAATTTTGTACACGGCTTCTCTGCACCCTTCCGCAGTGCACTAACCAAGAATTTTGGACTTAAATTGACAAATTGGCTAATGTTTCAAAATCGGCGCTGTACTTAGAGTAC
The DNA here is from genome assembly GCA_949752745.1 of Protula sp. h YS-2021. Taxonomy (NCBI): domain Eukaryota; kingdom Metazoa; phylum Annelida; class Polychaeta; order Sabellida; family Serpulidae; genus Protula; species Protula sp. h YS-2021. The sequence goes on along the minus strand of OX457025.1, from coordinate 98,573,089 downwards.
CTATGGCAGTCTCGGGTCCCTACTGGTTATTGGATTGACTCATTTAAATGTTAGACACTATGTCTACCCTTCCCCCACTTTTAAATTTTGTGTAGTCAACATGCAACAGCCTTACACACACCACGGGGCATAGGCCTACTCCTCGAGACGTAGTCAGGTTAATATAAATTTTAAAAATGTATGACTAAATAGTTGGACGTTTTACAAGCCTCAGTGTAATGTTGTCACCCATTGAGGTAAAAGGAAAAGAGGATTTTTAATTCATTTACATCTTTACAGGTAATGGTTGTATATTTTTTGCATAGATTGAATTTCCAATTAGATAGACAAAATCTCTAGCTCATGCATATTTACACTGATGTCATCATATACACTCTTCAGGCTTATTGACGACGTGCACAGAGATATAGCTTTGCTAGCAGCTGCTCAATTCGAAGAAAAAGAAAATGGAGGTGCCAACTCCATCGAAGAAATCGCCAATGCTTCAGGTAGGTTGCTTTTATTGTATGCAGTAATTTTATCTGCTTATAATTTTATCTGTAATTACAGCATCAATTGAAATGTGAAATATTTAAATTTACCATAGATATACTAAACTCAATGTGTTAAAAAAATATGATTCGATTCTTGTGTTACAGATTCCTCGCTGCAAATTGCAGTGGTAGCGGCTGATCTTCGGAGCTTGGTTAGGGGCGACACACAAACAGAACCACAACATGAAGGTAAGTCTACTTGCATGATCTTGTACTACATTCACATACTCCGTAGTGCGTTTGCATCAATGCGAGAAAAACTTTGACGACTTTGAGGGACCAAACATGGAGATAGGGAAATAGGTGTACTAAATACGCATCCATTGCTTTTTTTTAAATTTCAAAATCAAATGTCACTTCTCATGATGGCGGTTGTGAGATACAGGTGGTGACAGGTGAACGCCCCCTCTCTTTCTGTATCTTGAAAACATTGTCTCCTTAAGGGAGCTGTCAGCCCGTTTTTCCACGTCTCCCGCGTCTTCCCGCGTCTGCTGTGGTGTTATGTGTATGTGTAAAGAGACAGAGCAAACGTGAAAGTGAGGGGAAAAAAGACAACAAGTTTGAAAGAGAGAGAGAAAGAGAAACTGGGCGAAAAAAGAGTGGCTCCTTGGTTGCGTTTGCCGTTGTGTTATGTGTAGAGAGCGAAAGAGAAAGCAAAAAAACAAATGATTGCCCGTTTACACTGCTGCCGTGATATGTATGTGTGTAAAGAAAGAGCTCTCAGTCAATATGTATGACGTCATTGCTGGGTCAAAATACCTAATAGGCGAGCTCTAACCATGTCTCTATGAGTCCACTGCTTAAAAAACAGTTGGAGAGCTTACAGGGAGCTGTCTTCCCGTTTTTCCACGTCTCCCGCGTCTTCCCGCGTCTGCTGTGGTGTTATATGTGTGTGTAAAGAGACAGAAAGAAAGAGAAAGTGAGGGGAAAAAGACAACCCGTTTGAAAGAGAGAAAGAGAAACTGGGCGAAAAAAGAGTGGCTTCTTGGTTGCGTTTGCCGTCGTGTGTTTCGAGAGAGAGTGAAAGTGAAAGACAAAAAAAAGACTACTCGTTCGGTCAATTAGTTGGCTGCTTGCGTGTAGAGAGAGAGAGAGAGAGAGAGAGAGAGAGAGAGAGAGAGAGAGAGAGAGAGAGAGAGAGAGAGAGAGAGAGAGAGCTCCCTGGGGTTAAAAATAGCTTGGCTTAAGGAAACATAGGCCAATTCGCACTTTTGGCTTGTGCGAAAAGTTTTTGCGTTTCGGCTGAATTCAAGTGGGATAAGGATATAAAGAAATGATAGGGAAAAAAACGGCAAAAATCAACAAAATTCCATTTTGTCAGAAAGATAGTCACATGTTGGTTATTAAAGGGACTGAATAATATGTAAAATAGTTTTTAAAAGATCATATGATGTCTTCATAAATTCAAAAGTGTGCATGTTGAAAGAAAATTAGAATTTTGATGTTTTCCCCTTATCATTTCTTTGTAATTTATCCCCCAACATTTTCAGTCGAAACAACATCTCCACCGGAAAAATCCGAAAGTGCGAATTGGCTTATTGGTTGCTCATTTTAATTGCTTTTACGGAGACCCATTAGTGATGGTGTGTGTGAAGAGAGAGAAAGCAAAAAAAGATTGCCCGTTTCTCCGGCTGTCCATTTGTCCGGCTGTCCATTTGCCCGGCTGCTCGTTTGTCCGGCTGCCCGTTTGTCCGGTTTTCGTAGGTGTTATGTGTGTTTGGAGAGCGAGAAAGCCAAAAATTAGAGTTGTTGCCTGCCGTAATACATGGAGAGAGAGCTCTCTGTGGTTAAAAATGGCCATTTTTAATTCTTTTACGGAGATCCATTAGTGATGGCATATGCGTGTGGAGAAAGAGAGAGTTAAAAAAATGATTGCCAGTTTGCCCCGTCTGCCGTAGGTGTTATATATACATAGAGAGAGTGATAGAGCAAACGTGAAAGTGAGGAAGAAAAGACAACCCGTTTGCTCGTTTGAAAGAATGAAAGATAGACTGGGCGAAAAAAGAGTGGCTGCTTGCTTGGTTTACCGTTATGTGTGTTTGGAGAGCGAGAAAGCTGGCTTGAGAAAGGAAACGCTAAATGAGCCGTACGTGGTTAGTATATGTAGGTAGAGACAGCGAGAAAATCGAACCAAAAAAGACTGCCCGTTCGGTCATTTAGGTGTGTGTGTGTGTGCCGTGGTGTGATGTGTGTGGAGAGAGAGAGTGACAGAGCAAACGAGAAAGTGAGGGAATGAGTGGCTGCTTGGTTTGCCGTTGTGTGTGTGTGTGTGTGTATGAAGAGAGAGAAATAGTTGTTGCTTCCTCGCCAGCTTCTCAATGTGTGCAGTGATGCGTGAAGAGAGAGCTGTCTGGGCTAAAAATAGCTTGGCTTAAGGAAACTCTGTCATTGGTTGCTTAGTTCTAATTGATTTTCCGATGGCCCAGTTGTCCGTGTTACGGTGACACATATAGTCCGGCTGCCCATTTGTCTCGCTGCCCGTTTGAATGGCTGCCCACTATCCCTATCACGTCATTATGACGTTCATATGACGTCCATATCACGTCCATATGACGTGATTATGACGTCCATATCACGCCCATGTGACGTCACTCTTTGACTAGCCCGTTGGGGCTTCTAAAACAATGACGTCACTGTTTTAGAAACCCCATTATATATGTTTTAGAAACCCCTCTTTTATCCTACTTTGCATACTCTGTATATTTCCTGCGTACTGTGTGTAACTAGGGGATTGGTGCCAGGAACTCTGGCAACCTTTCACAAACAGAACCTCAGTGAGACGCTCTCACAACAAAGACTGATTTGTCAGCTGCGCAAACAGACAGGCTTAGCCCCTCCTACTCAGGATGCATCTCTTACGTCACAGCGACTGCGCTTACTGACTGGAAGTATCACTCGCATTTTAGCCAGCAGCGAGCGCGCATCGAAACAAAATAGCAGTATTCCCTTTTAATACCCACCACCCCTCCCCCTTTTCCACCCCTCATTATTTGGTTAACATAACTAACATTTCACTATCATGCTAAATGTTTTGTGCTAGTTGTGTGTAGACAAAAAATTATTGCTGTGTATTTTTATTCATTGATAGTGTACTGTCACTTCAACAGCAGTTATGTTTTTTACAATATATACAAATATTACTCCCAATCGAGTTGTTTTATTCTTACTGTCTTGTCAGAGAGCTAGATGTCAATACAGTCAATTGTATCGTATGGAACTTAATATCAAATCGACGGCTTAAATATATATATATATATATACATATATACCAAACTTACTACTTAGAGAGACCATAGTTTTCGGTATGGCGTTTGTGAGGTACAGGCGGTGACAGGTGGACAGTCTCCTTCTTTCTATATCTTGGAAACATGGTCTCCTTAAGTGTTTCTATGTAGATATATAACAAAGTTACTACTTAGAAAGACCATAAAAAAATAGGGGACAAAATGTGCATTGATTATATTTACTCGTATATCACATTGAAATACGACTTTGGGAGACCATGCTCGGGATACTTTTTGGTATGGCGTTTGTGAGGTTTGTGATAGGACAGTCTCCTTCTTTCTGTCTTGGAAACATGGTCTCCTTAAGTGTTTCTATGTAGATATATATCAAAGTTACTACTTAGAAAGACATACATGAAAATTGGTAAATAGGGACAAAATGTGCATTGCTTATATTCACTCGTATATAACCTTGACCATACTCGGGATACTTTTCGGTATGGCGTTTATGAGGTACAGGCGGTGACAGGTTAACAGTCTCCCTATTTTTAGACCATACTCAAAATATCCTATTCTTTTTCAGGAGCAAAAACGGCCAACAGTACCAATCAAAGTGGTTCAACCACAAGAAAAGACAAAGAGAACTACAAGGTTTGTTGCTATTGTACATATGCTTAATGTAGATCAGTCCAAAACTTTTCATTTCACACGAAAAGTTTTCTAGTTATTCAACAATAATTGTGGAATCTTGTAGGCATTATTAATTTTCGGAAAAAAATCATACCTTGTTCATACTGCGTAAAACTTAATTGTGCAAAACTGCTTTTGATTAGTACACACTCATGCGGAGATTCCTGCATCGTTAATCAACAATTTGTATTACGCTTTTTTACTTGCCTTAGAAGATTTGTTATTAATGTTTCAGAAGCCACCAAGAGAATGCCCTTTCTGTGGCAAAGTCATAACGGGTGGTAAATTGAAACGCCACATCACGAATGTGCACAAGCGTTTGCAAGAAGTGAAATCCAACATGCATGAGAATAAACTTGATAGCCAATTTGCAAACGAAAAGCGAATAGAAGGCATCAAGAAGCACAATCTAAGAGTACTCAGTGAATTGTCTTTTGATCAAGCTGACCTGATGCGCGAGCGAAGAACAAAGTCAACACAAGATGTGATAAAAATGTGTCGCGAATGCAATAGGTTCATTGGAAGCTCAACGTTTTACAAGCATCAGTGCAAGTCAAAACCGACTGCGATAAGACCATCCACGCTTGTGACTAATTTACATCACGACCAGGAGTTCAAGGAAAGAATCCTCGACAAACTTCAAGAGGATGAAACGGGAATGTTGTGCAGAAGTAATAGCTTTCTGAAGGAAATGGGTTATCGCATTTTCAACAAAAAGCGCTATTCAAAATCCAAAGCAGCCGAATGCAGGAAGAATTCAATGACCGAAATGCGCCAGCTTGCGAATCTCTTCCTGGAATACAAGAAAGTACCTGGAGCTCCTCAAAATGCTTCCATTGAAGACATGTTCCGCAAAGGTAGAGAAAACATGAACATTCTGTATGAAGCCATAAAAAGAAGGGGACAAAGTTCTTCCTCAGCTAAAACGAAGCACGGGCTTTTGAAGAACATCAAGGCAGTGCTCAGGAGATCGGCGAAACATCTCGAGGCCATTTATGATGAAAGATCCGAAAATGACAAAGTATTAGATGTGCAAGGGTTCAGAAGGCAATTCCATTTTCGAGATCCCGAAGTATTCGCTGAAGCGGAATACCTCGCAACCGAGCGCACTTTTGAAAGGCGAAGGCCTAATGAGCTACCATGTGACAAACTGGTCCAGCGCTTGCATACGTTTGTGAATGATCGAGTGAGTGCCATTGTGAACGACTTTGGTGTCGAAAAATATGCCTTGCTCAGGAATCTCGTCGTTTGTCGACTCACTCTGTACAACGCGCGTCGCGGTGAGGAAGGTGCGAGGATGCTGATCACGGAATGGTAGGATGCCAAAAATAAAGTCTGGGTTAGTGACGAGGCCATAGATTCGGTTATAGACCCAGCAGAAAAATTCCTGGCAAATCAGTATCTATTGGCCTACTTGCATGGTAAAGGGAAAAAATTCGTTCCCATACTGATACCCAAAAATGTCGTTGGCGCATTGGACATCTTGGTCAAGTATCGCAAAGCGTACGGAATCAAAGAAAATAACAATTTCGTGTTCGCTTCAAGAGGCTCATACAATCACTGTTCTGGGTGGCATGCAATGAATCAAGTTACAAAGATGATTCCAATCACGCTAAACGCGACTATGAATCGTCATAGGATTTCGACGATTTATTCATCTTTGGATATGTCTCCCGCTGATGCCAAAATATACTTTAATCACTTGAGCCACTCCGATATGACGGCCAGTGAGAACTACAGATGTCCGCCAGGTTTGAAAGAGACATTGGTGATGGGCCGATTTTTGCAGAGTGTTGACGAAGGTAAGCACTTTCGTTTTATCTTTATTGTCAAAATTTATTTTCAAAATATCTTAAATAAGAGCAATGTTCCATTAAAAAATAAAAATCAGTAATATCATATATAACAGCGATTTTTCCAATGGTCTAAAACAATATCCAACCTCTGTAGAATCTGGATTTTTCTACTTAACTAACTTCTCCAATGCAAGTTGATTGTTGAGTTTATTTTAACGACGACCGTGAAAAGGATAACATTGTATCTTGTGGAGTCATATCGCGTTTGTAACTTGCGTTGAAAATTCACCGATTAGATAGATTTCTAAATTTACTGTAATCCTGTAATGTTGTTAAAAGGTAAAAGTAGGCCCGGTATGGACGGCAGCGTTGCCACTTGTAGCGCGTCAGTTGCTGCTACTGCTTCAACCGTTGCTAAACCAAAGAAACCTTGGTGCAGTCTCTTAGGTGTGTGTTTTTCCATTTATTGTATTGACTTTTTAAATTGCCTCTCAATATGCTTTACCTATTGATTTAATAAATTAATTTAGGTTTTCTTATAAGTTAAAGTGTTGATGTTGTCACTGGCATATTTTCGCAGTGATTAAACCTAACTATTCACCGGTGCTATAGGGGCACTAGGCAGTAAACATCTTGGTACTTGAGCAAATTGAAAAGCTTCATGCACAAACTAAATTACAATTAGGCTTATATAATTCCCATGAACAGTTGCAAGAACCCTGGAAAAGCCGTGTGCAGCAACAGCCCGAAAACAATCTCGGAGCACTTGTGAGGTGTTAAGAACCAGGGATTCATCTGATAGTGATGATGATCAGGCCCCTTTAATTAGATATGTGAAAGCGTGTGAGAGAGCCCATAGCGACTCCGATTCAGACTCAGATTGGAGTGAATCGCGAGTTTCAGACGCGCCTAAGGAAGATTTCTCAGGGAAGTCACACCGAAAACGGACACGAGGCTGCCTGGATACTGATAGTATGAAAAATCGGCAATATCCTGGAATGCTCCCGTTTATCTCTTTAAACGCATTAAAACGTCGTATTCAGGGTTGAGATTTCGTAAAATTTTCTGGTCGCCCTCCGGGCGACCAGCTTTAAAAAATTAGTCGCCCGGCTCAAAAGTTAGTCGCCTGGCGCAATTTTTGTAAAATTTACCTGAAAATACTCAGAAAAAAGTTAGTCGCCACTCGGGCGACCAACTAAAAAAAGTTGGTCGCCCGAGCCAAAAGTTGGTCGCCACGGGCGACCGGGCGACCGCGAAATCTCAACCCTGCGTATTACCCTTTATTTTGTAGATTGTATTTCACAAAAATAGGAGGAACGTTCCAGGGCATATCCGTTTAAGCTTTTGATTTACATAAGCAATAAAGCTTGCAGTTTTATCAAATGATAACTATGCATATGTTCACTATACAGCCGAGCAGCTGTAAAAACCGTGTGCTCTTGGGTAAAATGAAATAAAAGCATATAATTCTGCAAAAATAATAGCAAATGCACCTCTTCTTGTAAGCAGTCCTTCTGCTTGATGATCATGAAACTGCGCACAGGTGGGAAGGGGGGTCAAGCCACCAGCGTGCCACATATGGGAAGGGGGTATGGTCCAAAGCGTACGCACTGCGTACAAGGGGTATGATTGGCTAGATTGGCTAAAAAGATGACATTGTCACTATGATATATAATAAATCTGATTTAATTTAGGCGAATATGAGCCAATGCTTGAAGAGGAAGAAGAGGGTTCTATGGCTAGAAAGCGTGTTGAGAAAGCAAAAGGTATCAAACATTGATTTATTCATTTGAAGCTTCAGTTGCAAAGCATTTGTAAGGATTTTCGCCAGCTAAAAGAGAAATTGGTGCCACAATATGATCCCCAGTGTCTGGGTAAACCTTACAATAAACAACCCCGACATGTTAGATAAGCAGTTTCTTAATTTGTTTATGTCTTTTAACATACAGAAAACTGTTAGAATCTCTTCTTGAAGCAGTAAATTGTGCAAATATTTTCAGATGTGGAGTTTTGGTGGGCCAATTGGTACAATTTTGGCTTCTACGTTATAATTAAGTCACTGTTTGAAGTCGTTCAAGAATACTTTTACAGCAGTTTAGGGTTTTGAAAATCAACAACTTTTTCTAGTATGTTGTTTTATTTTTATGCAGTGAGGCATTTTGTTTGATGTTTCCCTTTTAGGTACTGGATGTGCTGTCAAGTGGTCTGCAGAAGATACTCTTGCAGTGAAAACACACTTTTCTGCATTTTTGCATAAACCAAAAGGGCCTTATCCTAGTATGTATCTCACTCCTGTCATTGAACCAAATAAAATTATAGATATTAAAAATTATAAATAGTTTCAATGAGTTTTCAGGACGATCTGTTCTTAGGAATCATTATAGCTTGTAATTTATGAGGTAAAGAAAAGTTTACCTGGGCGGTTTAGTTATTCTTAAAAAAATTGAGGTATACATCTCTCCATTACGGTGTCAATTGGTTGAATTTTAAGTGGCTATTTCTTTCCTTTAAGGCAAGGCAGAGATTCTGAAATTTCTCGGCATGAAATCCATAAAGAGTATTGAACACTTAACCCGAGAAGAACAGTACAAAAAGATACGAGCGAAAGTGATCAACGAAAGAAAGACGGTGCACATCAACATAAATAAAAATCTTAAGGTACTGTTACCAAAGAAACAGCAGGTTAACATAGCTGATAAAGTTGAAGGATGATGGAACACTTGTCTTAAAAGTACCCAGTCTTTCAAGTTTGTGACAGTTGATCTGTGATATTCTTAGCGTTCTTGCCAGTGAACTCTTGTTGGCTCTTGCTATTGATCGCTGAGTGACGTGTGTGCATGAGACACAGAAAGTTTGCATCAGAGCCGTTGTTTGCTGATGCGGCTCTCATGTATGAATAGTCAAGGGGAGGCTGTTCTTGGGGTGTGTCGGTTTGAGCTGAGCTCGGTAAGGTTCGGTTGGCAAAACGTTCGGTTCGGTTTTTTATTTTGCACCGACCGGACTAAGGTCAAAAGGTGCATAATGTTTTTAACTTGTCTCTGCCAGGGTGTGTGTTACGAATGACATAAGTTCCAATTGGCGGATTCAATCAAAGCTGGTATATGGCTTCTATACAATATGTTCTAGAGCTGAGTCCACGGTCACACTGATACTTTAAAATTTAATAATTTTACTTACATCTTATTAAAAAAAAGCGTGACACTGGAAACGTTGGCCGGAGTATCTGTTTTCCAACGGGCACATTTCCAGTATATATATTATATATTAACGCCCATGCGGGTCCATAAGTTTATGCCTGGCACATATATCGTCGCTACGCAAATGCGTAGGCAGCAGCATGTCATTTTATGGCAGTGTAACCCCTTTTTGGCAACCTGCCAACGACCACATAATTCCTTCATCACTTTTTAAATGCCTGTCTTTGAGTAAGGTATTGAATCTAAAAAACAACCAAACCGAACTGAAATTTTGGAATTCGGTTTTTGTTCTCACCCAACAGAGAAAATTTGCTCGGATTTCGCTCAAACCGGCACACCCCTACTCTTCTCATATATGAATTTTGAGCATATTATCGACTGTGATAGCGTACTTTAACGTTTCATTTATTTGTGAACCCCTAATGCCAGACTTAAGTAGACCATGCTCGAGAAAAGAAAGTAGGGAGACCTCATGTATATTCTCTAGACAAAAACATTTCTTGGCATACTCAACGGTTTGCTTGTGAACGAGTGTGACATTGTTCCTTCCTAATGTAAAGCCCCATAAGTAATTATGAAAACTGTAAAATAAAAGATAATATGTAAGTTCTCCTGATGTACCATAAATGAGTATGGCATATCTCAGTCACATCAACAGTGTATAGATTTCATAGTATTCATGCATTTCTGTTTAATCTGTGTTTACTTTTGTGTGTTATTTCAGTAAGGGGCTATCCATATATTACCTACGTGAAGAGAGGGGGTCTAGCCCTGTGCGTACGCTAATGTTGATCTCCATATTGACGTCACATTTTCAGCCCTCAGCCAATATGGCTGAAGGCTATTGTTATTTGTCTGTCCGTCCACTTTTTTGTCGGACGATATCTCGAAAACTCTTCATCAGATCTTCACCAAACCCCACAGGAAGAAAGTATATAGGGTCTATATGTGCAACGAGTGGTTCGATTTGTCACGTGACCGTTGCACTTTAAACTTTTTCTTATCCGGGCGATATCTCAAAAAGGTAACCCGCCCACAGTGATGTAACTGCTATTGGCTGAGGGCTCTGCATCTGAGATGCCTATGTTTTTACGTACGGGGGTAGGGGTGTCAAAAGTTGGCAAATATAAGAGGCCTTCCATTTAGTACGTACGCAAAAATTTACCCGTTTTTATCCCCCTTCCCTCCACGCATCAATTGTGACGTCATTTTGAAGTTTAATATAAGCGTACGCACACTATAAGACTTCCTCCCCCCTCTTTGCTTACTAAATGGATTTCTCCTGAATAGAGCTCTTCCAAACATTTTAATTGTTAAAGAGTGTTAGGTGAACGAGGGATTGTGCTTGTCTCACTACCTGACACCAGTTGCTTTTTACATTATTTTGACCTGCTGTCTGGTGACTGAGTAAGCATCCCAAAACATTCTGTTGACACAGCCAGGTCATGAGAATTGCTTTATTAGCCCTCTGCCACGTAGTACGGGGCAAGTTACTACAGCTGTATTGGATTTGGGTTCGTCCGTCTGTCAACATTTGGAATGAGGAGTCGTTTCTGCTACTAATCACGAGAAATACAAGGGGATTCCATTCCAGCTTTGCATAAGGATAGAACATATGTTGTGGTTGTGCACCTGGGTATCTTGAATGCGTTTTTGGGAATGCGTCAGAAAATCACACTTTTTGCATAATAAGTGTATTACAATCTTAGGATTGGACTCCCGCGGAAGACTCACAGGCATGCATAAGGAGTTTTTGTCCATCAACAGTACCTTCGACGGCTTTTGTTACGAGATACCGGAAGAGCTGGGAAAACATAGCTCCGACTTTTCATTTATATAGCCAAAATTAGGGTCGAAACTTAGCCATTTTATTTGAAAGTAATGCATGCATACAAACTTGACTTATTAACTATGTCACACTGTGTTTATGCTATAAAACGTGCGAAGAGCGAGAGGATTTGCAGAGTTCGTGTGCTTTTGTTGTTTTTAATATTTCTTGCTTATGTGCCTGTATTAGGGTTAGGGTTAAAGGTAAATAACAACCAATGTGTCATTGCTTCATTGTTGAAAACTATCTGTGTGAAACACAAATAAAAACAGTACATCATATTTCACTTCTTGTGTAACTAGAGTCGCGTTTCGCTAGCGAAATGTTAAACACTTGACAAAAATTAAAACACAAAAAAACTTTCTTCAATGGGTTTGTTCTTGAACTCCATAGGTTCATAACTTAATACCAGCTAAATATATTAGCAAACAACGCAGCTTGAATACGTCTTATAAGCCGAGTAGTGTTTGCTTTCTGTTGACTTAAGGTTTGAATGACTGATCAGGCATACGCTGTGTTATCTGTTTACGCAGTGAGAGCTCGCACAAAGCTGACCAACTGTGTGGTGTTCTGTGCTATACGTTACATGCTGCGCATTTACTTGCAGAAAATACACTCTTTTCACATGGCGTTTTAACAAAGAAAACGAAATCAAAGACGAAAATAAAAAGTGCCATGCACATGTTCAGATCAAGCTTTTCATAAGTCCCAAGTTTCATGGTCGTAGGGCCCATAGTGTCAGAGAAGAAGAACACACAAAAAATCGGTTTAAAAAAATCGAGTTAAACTCGCTATGCAGTAAACAACAAAGCTTTATGCAAATAAGAAGAACCCCACCTACAACTCAGTTTTTGGATAAGATTTTTCTCGCTTCCATGAAAGAGGCCCTACCGTAATACCTCCATTTGGAGCCAGGGTTCAGCCTCACCTTGATAACGCTGACATCACCATAGAGTCAATTGCAAAATACAGAGTGCCAAAACTACCACAGTGGAAACTCACCAAACCTGTGGTACTAAAGAAACTTTCGGTCTATGCAAAGGAAACAACTAGCCCCTTTCTATTTCGATCAAAATTTGCTCAAGGATGAATTTAAAGACTATCATTTCGTCTACACGGACGGCTCAAAGCTCGACAACAAATCGGCTGCTTCCGTTGTAACTGAAAATAACACCTTGAAAACAAGACTTCCAAATGGTTCCACTATTTTCTCAGCCGAAATTAAAGCTCTACATCTCGCTATCCAGATAGTGAAGATTAGTCGATACAAAAAGTTTGTTATGCGTGGACTCTATGTCCGTACTCCCATCAATTGAAAACCTACAAATATCAAACCCACTTATCCTTGACCTTCTGGAAAGGTATGACGAGGCCACCAAAGCTGGCAAAGACATAGTGTTCTGCTGGGTTCCAAGTAACGTGGGTATCCAAGGAAACGAGATAACCGACAAAGCCGCAAACAGGGCTCTAAATGATAATTGTATCGATATGCTCATACCAGCCTCCGATTTTAAATACCACATCACAAGATACACAAAAAGATTGTGGCAAGAAATATTGAACAAACCAACAAACAAGCTGTATCAAACAAAACCTTTAGTCGGACAAAAAAACCCGCCACTTAACAGTGTGCGAGATGAAATGGTTTATCATAGAGCCAGTATAGGACATACATATATCACCCACAAATATCTGTTAAGAGGCGAGCCGGCACCCGATTGTGTCGGCTGACAGGAACCTTACACCGTTAAAAATATCTTAATAGACTGTACCCGCTCACGTCATTTCAGAGCTGACTCCTTGAGGCAGCTCTTTGATGAAGTAGAACCTAGCAAATTTATACAATTTTTAAAAGAAATCAACCTGTATCAGTATTTCTAGTCGTTGTTTACTTTATGAATTTAGAATATACATGGTTTTAGCTTACTTTGATCTTAGCTTGTAGCATTGTCTTCTAGTCACTTATTACTGACATGTTCTGACACAATGTAACCCGCTAAGGTCGGTCGTGTCGTTAAACAAATCATTTAACTAACTAACTCACTGTGATCCATTTACTCTTTTGAAATACTGCCCGGACAAAAACAATATACAAGGTGCAACTTTTGGAGCGACGGTCCTTGCACATCTACACTATATATACTTTCTTCCTGTAAGTATGGTTAAGATCCGATGAATAGTTGAGATAACCCCCGGACAAGAAAAGTTTAAAGTGCGACTTGCGGACAGATGAATGAACGTGGGACAAATTGAATCCTCCGTTGCACATCTGCACTATATATACTCCTTCCTGCAAGGTTTTGTGAAGCTCCGACAAATAGTTTGAGATATCGACCGGACAAAAAAGTTTACGGACAGACAGACAGATGGACAGACGGACGGACAGACCGAGAGCAATGCTCAGCCAACATTGGCTGAAAGCTAACAATGGTAGTGGCTTGATCATTTCGACATCAGGGGGTAGCACCCAGCCCATTTCAATAAATATATGGCGTCTGGCATCCAGTCAACAATTTTACTTCACTGTATTATCACTGTTACTTAATACCAGACACACACTGATGTCATTGTATGATGTCACTGAGCCAAATTGTCATAATGTACCACTGGGTAGAGAAACACAAGGTCCCAGCACTGACAACTCCTGATGGTCGAACAATACACGCTCGTCATTGCATCCCGTTCTCATGACATGTCTTCGGCACCCTCATGTTGCGATGAAGTAACTTGACGTTGTTCTTTGTCAGGCATTGCCGCCGTCTCTGGGCCGGGCCGTTTTACCTCGAAATTAGACCTACAAAATGGAAATAAACAGCCTGCAACCCCAGGAAGGTAGAAGGCCTTCCAGAGGCTGCAGTGAGTAAAGGCAAGGTCACACACAGCAGCTGTTTAACGCCATCCAACTTGTACTCGTCTCTGCCTTACTCGAAACTCTACTACAAAGCTGCTTCAAGCAAGAACAACTGGTTCACACCGAGACCTTCGTCCGATGACTTCCAACTCTCGGTGCCTCTAAGGATTTTGATTGATTGATTGATTGATTTGTTTAACGACACCGGCAACCCGTTAGGGTCATATTGTGTCTTTTCTGTTATTATAGGAAGACTCAGTTGAAACTAAAATCAATTAAAATAGACGTTTGTTGTGGTGGAGGATGCGTCCGCTTCGTGAAAATGCAGAAAAGCGCCCGTTGGTGCAGTCGTTTCCTTTCAGGTGTTAAGAAGTGGTGAATAGTCGAGTGAACTCATTGGGAAACTGTTGACGTGTTGCATTGGGTATACTGAGTGACAGGCCCGTGCCGATCGGTTTAGAATTTGGAGGGATCGTAGTGTAGTGAACACGTTGGTACTAGTTTCAAGTTCGTTTGAAGTCCTTTCGATAGATTTTGTGCCATTTGAAAATTTACTTATATATCAAGTATATCGGGTATCTTCGGAAGTCGGCGACGAAATTTTAAGCTTCACAGAGCGTTGCGTAAAGCGAGTCAAGATTGTGCATATGGCAATGCTTTTGTGTTTGGAACTTTTCATTTTGTCGGTTTTTCAGACGAGGGAAATTTTTGTGCTATCTATCACAAACTTTTCATGTAGTTTTCAAGTATTTAAAAATTTTGCAGATTAGAACCGATAGTGCAACTTTGTAAAGGACTTCGTGATCGTTTTGAAAACATCACTTTTTGCTCGCTACGTTACTTGCAAGGTATGTTTTTGGGCAGCTATTTTTTCATTGGTTCATGCATTAGGCGGGAAGCTCTTTGATTGGCTGCATTTTTAATTAGCGGCGGCTGTTCTGCCAGCAACTATATAAGGAACGTGCTGCTGGGCGACCTGCGGGCGATTTTACGAGGGCATAGAGGCCACACGTTAGATGTGATACCTAATGGTGCACGGGGTGTTGTGCTTGTGGTGCTGGTGCAGGGAGAGTTGTTGTTACGGATAAAATGTAAATAAGGAAAATAGAAACGGATATTCAAGGGAGAGATTAGTTTACTGGGATATAAAGGAAAGAAACGGAATTTCAGAAAGTGTAAGATATTGTAATCAGTCTTTTGTCCGTTCATCGTGATACACCTTCGTGAAAGTCAATGACACACAACGCTTGGGCCCGAAGATACACGCGGCTAACAGTAAAATTCTTTTAAACAGATTTATATGTAAAACTATACGTATTATGTGACTGTGATATTAATTTGTTTATATGTCCAATTAATCGACAAATGGAATGAGCGATTATTTATCTGATTGACTGGTTCGTTGATTAATCTATTGATTGCAGATGGATGACTACTGCGAGGTGCTGCTTTATTATGGACAGAAAGTTGGCCTTTGCCTCAATGAGGTGCTGATTGAAAAGGGAATCTTATTTAGCGTGGAAGCCCAAGGAAGAGCAAACTACTTGACTCCAGGATGCCCACACAGATGGAGCTAAGCCATGATCGGTCGCCGATTCGTTGACGCGATCAAGAGGAATCTTGACCCCGAAGCCTTATCTGTCATTTACAGAAAGTGGAAAGAAACGGGATTTGGTCGATTCGGCCCAAAACCAATTTGGCCCAAATTGAAAAATGAATGCTTCAACGCCAGAGTAAGTTATTTATTGTTATTTACAGAAAGTGGAAAGTTGCAAGCGCACGGACGTCGCCTTCTTGCCCAGGTAGAACTGAACAACGATAGGTCACAAATTCATTGATGCCATCAAGAGGAATCTCAATTTCAAATACAAACAAACTTATCAAATTTAATATATAGATATTCATATAGATATAACGTGTAGGGTATATAGAAGACATGATGTAGTTACATTTTAGTTACATTTTAGGACAAGGAGTTGGTGTGATTGACTCGTCTGGTGGAAACGTCAAAGGAAGCGGAAAGCCAGTTCATACACGAAGTACTTCTCCGTGATAAGCTTGCTAAGAAATCAGAGCCTTTTGAAGCGGGTTCCTAGCAACTTGGACAAATAAACGACCTAAACGACACCACGCCCATGTTACATTCAGAATGTTCGAGCGCGGCCAGAGAGAAACTGAAAGAAACAAAAGGCAAAGCCGAAAAGAAACCGGTACAGCAAACGTTAGAAAACATGCTACAGAGCAAGCTTCCGCCACTCAAATTACAGAGAAAAGTGCAACATTCATGTGCCGTATTCGGCGCATTGTTTCATTTTTCCATCGTAGTGCCATTGCCTCCCAGTGTTTAGAAGAAAAAGCTGTCACGACTATCCGCAGATAACGTCGACATGCTCATTTTCCTTAACAAGAACATAGTTTAGAAAACTGACTAACATGAACTTCTGGACAGATTAATTTTATTCAAGTTCTGTTTTTTTCTAGAAATGTGATTATAGTGAAACAAGTTCCTTTGTAATTTTCATCGTGGTTTTGTTTGACCTAATTCAACTGATTTATGATTTAAATTTACTTTGATCTCTTTTTGTTATTAAACAATAAAAATAAATTCCATATGGTTAATTAAGAATAGTCAACTTAAACAGGTCAACTTAAGAGTTATTATTAATTGGCATTAATTAAACAGTCAACTTAGAGTTATTATTAATTGGCAAAAAACCGCGGTTCAAAACCGCGGTTTTTAACAAAAACCGCGGTTTTTAACAAAAACCGCGGTTCGAACCGGTTCAGAAATGCTCGCGGTTCCCATCCCTAGTAATAAATTCAAATATATAGGATCCATCGTTTCCGTCCATTGTGTATTGGCGTTATCTGTCGCGATATTGGCGACTATTGAGGTATTCGCCACGGTATTGCAAAGGAAAATCCCTATTAAGGAATTTCTTCGTTGCAAAAACACCTTTTCCTGACATAAATACATCGCAATTTAGAATGTCTTACATTTTGTTAATAATGTAAGACTACTAATGGACAAATCAATGGCTGTATTTATAATGTGTTTATAGGTTATCTGTCTGTCATACACTGTAAATGTACCAACAGTGCAATGACCACGCAGGGTTAATTTATGTATATTCTATAATATGTTGTGTAGTGTTAAAATGCCCAGTAGCAATGTTGAAATGTCGGATGAATGCACTAAATGTAAAAAGGACTTGAGGCCTCGACAGTAAATTGTAAAATGTGTGGAATGCTCTGGTTTGTAACATCGGATATGTGGATCGAGTATCTCACAAAGAGAGTAACAACAAAGGTAAATTTGCACAATTTTGTGTAGAAACCAACTAAACTGTGTGCACCAAATGTGTACAGACCAACTGAAAGTCAAACTGTGGCGAAAAAGATCCCCAAGAAAAGGATGTTTTTATGGTGTGTAAAATGTGGTGTGTAAAATCTGGACTGCGCAACATTTCCTTTGTAGTATTTCAGCCGCTTAAGAATGTTAACGTTTAGCTATTTACATTATATACGTATTTTTAACAAATAAAATTTGGTAGCAATTACAAATAAATAAAATATATTTAGTATGCATGTATTACTGCATCAGTAAAATCACAAAGTTGAAGGTTTCGCCTCAGAAAAATGAATTTGTTAAATAATCACTGCTTTCGAGTACGTATGTTTCTTTTATTTAGGCCTTAGGGACAAGAATTGAACACGGAAGTAATAAAATTTAAAAAAAAAATGGTGGGTTGAGTTGACTTTCAGGGTGGGTTGAGTTGGTATGAAAAAGTGGGTTGACTTGACTTTCAGGGTGGGTTGAGTTTGCTAGGGTTGACTTGGTCGTGGGTTGACTTGACCCAAGACCCAATTACATGTATGGTTTGTCTAATAATAATGATTGGCTTAATACGTAGTATATTTGGACATTGTAAACTCTTGGAATAAAGCGCTATATAAAAAACCAGCTATTATTATTATTATTATTATTATTATTATTATTATTATTATTATTATTATTATTATTATTATTATTATTATTATTATTATTATTATTATTATGTTATCGTACAAAGCAACACGTTTCTCAATTTACTCTCATTGACAATTCCCATGCCCTTTAAAAAAGTTTATTTTACTTCACAAAATCCAACTTTTCTTTCTATTTTCGGAAATTTGGAAGTGTATTTCTTAGTATTTGATAGATTAACTCTGACGTGTGACGTTCGTGGTCCGTGTAACTTAGGGTTTAATTTGCAATGCTAATTGTAAAATATTGTTCGTTCTTGACCCCGAAGCCTTATCTGTTATTTACAGAAAGTGGAAAGAGACATGTGTGCGACGACGCAAGTTGCAAGGACATGGACGTTGACCTACTCTACAGATGGAACTGAAAAACAACTGAGACATACCGACGCCATCACAAAGCCGCCCTTAAAGCTCAGCGGCTACGCCCAACCCTGCAGCGGTATTAAAAACTGTACTCACCTTAAGGAGCTGTGTGTTGCCGCGCTGCTACGGCTGTCACTGCCTACTTCAGGGAAACGCTGTACCAGCCAGCACACCCACTCACATCTCTATCTGAAATGTGACGTGAAACGTATGATATATAATATCCTAAAAACATTTATTCAACACTATCTTGAATCTTCATTAGCTCTGTCTTTTTATCCTTATTCCGTAAAATATATATACCACTCTTGCTTGTGTAACTACTGATATAAATGATAAATACGACTGTGCCGTCTTCGACATTGCGACCGATACCAACGTCTGTGTCGGCAACCTCTCTATAATCAGTAACATAAGGATGGTGGTATATTTAGGTGGTAGAAATATGGTATATATAAGGTGGAAAAGCCAATTTGGACTTCAGGGTTCGAAATTAACGGTGGCGAGGTGGCGATTTTCCACCCAGTTTTGACATTTTGCAACCAGAAAAAAATCATGGTGGTGAAATTTTGCCGCCAGAAAACCTGAGGAAAACATAGTTCACAAATTTAAACAATTTTCTTTTCATAAATAACATTATTAACTGGTAAACAGGCGATCCTCAAGTTGTTAGATTAACACTGTACCAGTTTATTGATAATAAACAATGGAGCGCTTATTTGACTTGTTGTTTTCATGTTGTTGCCAGTTGGCCACTTTCTCCATGAGTCACCTCAATTTCGCCCCCAGAACAAAACGTTGGCGGCGACTATCGCCACCATGTCAGAAGACCGAAGTTCGAACCCTGGACTTCTGATCCAAATAACCAGCTACACGCGGAAGATTTTCAATGGCTTGTGCAGGGTAAAAACAAAGATTTTTGGTAACAGTGATAGTGACGTGTGGGTAAAAACAAACATTCGAAAAAAAACAAAGTGCAATTTAGCTCATTGGTGTTTCCAGCTTTACCCGATTGCCAAAAAGCGGCGAAATAATGGGTGTGTCAAAATCCTGCATTTTCATCGACAAACTTCGAGAAAATATACAAAAATCCCCAAATTTAAGGAGACCGCCGCCTTGAGTCGCACGAATTGCTGGAACAAATCGGGACCTCCGATTTGGTTATATTTTATACGTTATTTTTGAGTATTATACGCAAAATCAATTGAAATATCTTTTCCTTAAATATAAATTTACGATTGTACCATAAATTGTGGGAAAATGTTAACGTTGGCAATTGCAGGGTTGAGACTTCGTAAAATTTTAAAGATTTAGTCACCCGGCACAAAAGTTAGTCGCCCGGCGCAATTTTTGCAACATTTGTCTAGCCCGTCTCACATGAAAAAAAACAACAACAAACTGAAAATTTATTTATCTGAAAATACTCAGAAAAAAAGTTGGTCGCCCGAGCCAAAAGTTGGTCGCCAGGGGCGACCGCGAAATCTCAACCCTGCAATTGGGTGTAGGTGCGGTGTGGTACAAAGTCACAGAGACATACGATGTTATAGAAGTCAGAGCTGACTCGGAGCTATCATGCCGTCACTAATCATAATCCCAAAGCTCATACACAGTCTTAATTCCCTTACCCAAAAGTAATTGACAATTGCGGCTCGAGATAAAACATAAGCACTGATATCGAAACATAAACAAATGAAAAAAGTTATCGAAAAGAGCTAAGCAATTAAACTTATGAAATATTAGACCTTCAAAAAAATCAATGGCAAAATGGTACGGGGGTGGCGGCAAAACAGCTAGTGGCAAATAAGCCATTTCGCACTTTCGGATCTTCCTCACGGATGTGTTGTTTCGACTGCAAGTGGTAAAGTGACCGGTTGCCCTTTGATGCAAGAGAAATTTGATATTTAGGTGAAATCTCTCTATCATTTCTTTCATTTTCACCCGGTTATTTTTAACCGGGTCTTGGTTATATTTAACCGGATCCGCTTGGTCTCCCTAAATGGGTCTTTATAGCATAGTAGAACAAGAATGCTTAAACCAGCTATCTTTTTTGAAGAAAAACATACCTGTTTTCTGTGATTTTTCAATAACATTCATATTGCTGCTAGAACAAAACCGTAAGGCGCGAATTCTGTGACCTAGATTTTAATGCATGTGACCCAGAATTGAGTGCAGATGCCAATCGAAACAGACAAAAATTTGAACTTCAATTTTTTTCCGCATCATATCTGTTTCGACTGTTTGCGACTTGCACGAGCAGAATAAAGTTTTAATGTATTGCTGCAGGGAACACGACTTTTCCCCCAGTCAATTCCCATAGACAATTCCTCCCTAAACAATTTCCTCGTAGGGCAATTCCCCGAGGCCTCCCCCCCCCCAATTTATTTTTCTTATTTTTTCTTTTCTTTGTATTTCTCTCTCTCTCTCTCTCTCTCTCTCTCTCTCTCTCTCTCTCTCTCTTCTTTTTTAAACAAATTATTGCCCTTTTATCTTCTTATTGGAGGTCGTGTAATTGTCCTTTCAACATTGTCGCAATTGCAATTAATATGCCTTATCCAGACCAATGAACTTTGAGTTAGCCAAATCAGGGCCAACAAAAACGAAATAAAGCTGGAAATTCCGGAGTCGTTGGTTTTTAAGTGCACATTGGTTGGATCTGCAGTAATGCTCGCGGTGCACCTGGTCGTATTATGGGTGGCCACTTGCCCGAGCCACTACTTCGCCAGACGCCGACTCTGCGCAGTGCATTCGTCAAATAGTCCGCGACTTCGAAAACCGACGGATTGTTGACTTTTTGCGTGGAGTTGCCCACAACATCAGGTTTTAAGTGGCAGAGAAGACTTTAGTTCCAGACAGAAGAATTTTGCATTTTTGATTTTAAGGTATTTTACAAATAAAAAAATGACAGATACCTGGTTGTTTTATTTTTGTTTTGGCATTCAAACTAAAATATAAATCAAAAGACCCATTGCTATTTACATGATTTTAGTCAACATAACTCTTTAGGCTACTTTCATTATCATAGTTTTAATGTCATAATTTTTCATAGGGAGACCATTGTATTTAAAAACCAACATACGGAGACCAATTTGATATAGCTGCACAATATTTTTCTTAAATAAAATGCAATAATATGGTACTGCAGTTTAAAATAAATGTATAAAAAATAAAGAAAAATCTCGGGGATTTTAGGTATGCTTGTATTTCACTCTTTGAATGAACTGCGGCGGCGTCGCAGGTCAACATTCAATATGCAATACACAAGTGAACCTTAAATCCGAGAATTTCATTTTTAGCACTTTGTTATTCCATAATTATATGTCTGTCCCTAAGGGAGACATATATAGCATTTGGTGTGTCCGTCCGTCCGTCTATCCGCAGTGAGTTCTTATGAAATTAATGAGTAGATTTTTCTCAAAACATACATACATACTGCGCTACATGTATAGATGAACATGTACAGATAATGTTATTTTTTTCGTTCCTTCAAAAAATCTATTTTTGGCAAATTTGTTTGTTTGTTTGTTTTTTATTACTATGTTGCATTTAAACACAATTCAATGAATCTGGCCAAAAACCAGTGACTTTATAAAGTTACTGAAAATTCCAGGGACCTTACAAAGTCACTGAGTAAACCATTGACTTTACAAAGTCATTGAAATTTTCAGTGATTTTATAAATTAACTGATTTGACAGATAACATATATAAGTATCAGTGTACTATTTTGTTTGACCAAGCTTCTAGTGTCCAAAGGTTAAACTAGTAAAGGTAAAGCTAGTAACTGCAATATTGTCAAAATTATGTTTATATTTTCAAAGTCGTTACTAGCTAATGTACAAAATAATTTACTATACCCCATTGCAAATAAGCCTTCATATACCGTCGTTTTATAATTATAAAACCTAGTAGCTGCAACTCATTTATAACTTTACCTTATGCAATGATATTTATTTACTCAAAACAGTAAAATGTTGGTTACTAGGTTTTATCTATAGACACCAGGCTTGTATGCATTGTAAAAATGTGTTCGATCGTTCTTTTGCATATCATGGCTTATGCTCCCTATAGCAGCCATCTAAATATTAGCTAAGTTAAATGCTAATTTTTCATAGGGAGACCATAGTATTTAAATATATATATATGTATATAATGTATAAAATTAAGAAAATTCTCGGGGATTTTAGGTATGCTTGTGTCTTACTCTTTGAATGGCCTGCGACGGCGTCGCAAACAGTCGAAACACATATCTTGCGGAAGAAGCTGCGGAAGTACATATTTCTGGCTGCTTAGAATAAAAAGAGTTCGAGCGTATGAATATGTGTATGATGTTGGATAAATTTGTATATATGGATACTTATTTGCAACCTCTTTTCCATAATTTTTGTGTCTTAGCAGAAATGTGATGGAATATAATTCTCTTCATATTCCACAGATTCTAGTAGTAACGTATTGCTAGAAACATGTTGCACTATTTTATTAATGGATGTGCACTACAACGACCTTGAAGAGTCTGCTTGTATAAGCATGGAGGTACAGAGCTGCTAACATTAATTTCTCATACATATGTATCGAGCAAGTTACGAGATAATTGTATATCTCAGAATATCGTTTTGTAATGTAATGCCCCGCTGTGTCGGGACCAAGAGTTTGCTACATACCAGATAAATGCAAAAATGTTTATGATTTCATGTAATACCAGGGTTCGCGTTGTCCACTTTGTCCCTTATTGTTCTTTGTCCTTTTCTAAACGGAATGACTAACTTTTTCGGAACCCACGGAGTTTTTCTGGAACCAACTGAGTCACACTTTCCTTTTTTGACTCATTTTCCTGAGAACCCAGCGCAAACCCTGAATAATCTATGTATCTCCAGAGAAATCTGAAATCCATAAAAAAACTTGTGCTGAAACGGTACAAGGCCCAAACCGTAGAATGGGACGGAGGGTGGAATAAGACATTTGACGCAGATAGGCTGAAACCTGCTTTACTCATTAGGCCACAACCCTTCGGATTGGGGCCTATAGGTTTGGGGTGTCCGTCCGTCTGTCCGTCATCGCTTTATACCCCTATGAATTTGGGGGGCGGTTGGGGCCTGCGTGTGTTTCACAAATACTTGCTTGTTTTACTATTCATTTTCCTTAGATCCATATACTTGGGGAAAGTGTATCTCATAATATTGTAACACAAAATTGAAAGTATCATTTGTTGTTCAAGAGAAAAGTTAATAAAACCAGCCAGATTGATCAGCTGTTTATTTGTTGACGTCGCCATCTTGGTCCTGGGACATCGGTTGTAACGCTGTTTGTGATTGGTTCATGTTCAGGCCAACATTTTATGTCCCAAATTTGTCTGTTGTTTACCTTAGAAACACAATTTATACTTTTGTGTATTTTAATGTCCGTATACTGGGAAGTTACTGTGTTTAATATTAGCAATGTTTGGTTAGACCTCTTCTGTCGATGGTACGTATTTGTTCACGTGTAAGTTGAGGGATATTTCCCTAAAATCATTAAAAACCCATAATTGTGTCCCAATTACTGTCTCGCCCTTGTAGATAAACATTTAAACATCAATATATTTCGTTTATTTTTTGCCCGAAACGCCTGGAAAAATCCTGTGTTGCTAACCCGAGGTTTGGCATCGACTGAAAGTGTGACAGTTTCTACTCCATATCGTTTTATGCTCTTAGGTACAAAGCCAGATTTGCCGTGATTTAAAAGGGTTGGAGCCATGTGCCAATTGCATGGATCCACATTCGGATGCAGAATGCTCCTTTATCAACTTTAGAAGGTAAAAAGAAATGCATTTCGGCTGTTTTTATTCATGGAAATACTGATCCCCTGGCCCGGTTTAGATGCCGTAGAGGCTGGTGGCTGACTAGTGCTACTACTTGTTCTGAAGTAGTTTTGAATAAACCAATTCGTACTTTCATACTTTCAAGGATGGTCAATTTAAAATCCACGAGGTGGAGTGAATACATGAGAGGAAGAAAAGAAGTAAATTTGATCTAGATAGGCCAAAAGCCAACTTCAGTTGCTGCATGCAAACTTACGTTCACGGTTTACTATCAGCAACTTGTTTTTCATAATTTTCCACTAGCTAGCTAGGTTAAAACTACAGAGCACATGTATTTGCTGTTGTTGATGTTGATTGAGGTCCCTACATGTCACAGATATGACGTTGTTGCCCGCACAAATGAAGGAGCAATAGTACTTGTACTAATTAAAACGTTGTCACTCACTTCATTTTATATGTTAAAAATAATCGAACGTTTATAGGACATATTTTGTGCAGGATAACTTCAGTCGGACCTGGCATATACGTGGCCGGAGGTTTTACCAGAATAAAAAACCAGACTCCGCAGCATGCAGGTTCTGAGAAAGCTTCAGCGGATGTTGTCATGTCCTCAGGAGAAGCTTCAGATGTACTTTCCCATTTGCTTGTGCCAGTATCGAATCTTGTGAACAGGTATGGAATAGTATATCGTTGCCAAGATTAATGTGGCTTGTCCTGTAATATTTTATTTTCGAAGCATATAGAGATGTTTGGTATTGTACTTTCATTTGTTTTAGAATTACTTTAAAAGCGGTATGATAATGAAGTACATGGATTGATATATAAGAGATTTAATATTCAAGGCTTTACGTTAACTTTTTCGGCAACTACCCGATGGGGCAAGTAGATTTTAAATCTACCTGCCCCAACAGTACTCTTACCTGCCCCACCTTTTGTCTCTTCTGTTGGTCACCCTTCTCCCCGCCCCTTCCCCCACTCCCCCATCCGCGACACTCATAAACATTCCACTTATAAAGCATGCATCAATGTATAGACGTTGTGTATCAAATATAGCAGTTCCTGAGTAAATGTCAAAACGCAGATGCCCTAAAAAAGTCTTACATCTTAAGCATGTTCTTCGGCCAGGCGGCAGCTGGTAAAGGTTTTTTTTTTTTCTTGCGCTGGCCTCCCATGAACAGCGCTATAGTGTTGTGTGTGCTTGATAACCTTCAAACGGCGGTCTTCATTTGATATCAGAAATAAATCCGACAGCAGTTCAGTTTCTAAGCTGGCGCACCAGTCGCTTTTAACAAGTTTCACTGCAGAGAAATCTCGCTCACATATCGCGGTTGATATAGGTTGATACATTCTGAATGTTTTTTTAATGTTCTGCAATTCGTTCGCGTGTTGTTGAAAAGTGGTAGCATGAAAGTCGGCGCATTTAAATTCCGGGACTTACTTAGCCCGACTGCCTAACACTTTGAACGTAGTATACCCATGAAAAAGATCCTCTTTGTCAAACTTTCTAAGCAGTGGTTCAAAATGATTTGTCAAATTGAGAGCAATTCTTAATTTGCTGTGCCGTGTTGGGTCAGGTTTTCTCTATCATCAGGCCACTCAAATGGGTCAAAATACAGCGGGACAACCTGTGTTCGTTTGAGACAAAGTGACTCTTAATATTTGAATGTCTTAAAGATTCAGTTCCAAGAACAAAGCTAGATTTTACTGTGGCTCCAGGTCCATGATTGATACATGTATCACGATAAAGTTTTCCATCTTTCTCAAACAGTCCAGGAAAATCAGCTTTCGAACGTGAAAGTGTCGTGACCGCTTGACATCGTGTTTAACGTATTTGCTAGCTTTGGTATCCGATGTTTCTTCTTCAGCACCTTGTTCGGAATATGTTTTCTCCTTTTCAGTCTTTGAAATAACTTTAAATCCTTATTTGTCTAAAGAAATTTTTAAGTTCTTAACTTCGATAATTTTTCATATTATGCTGCAATTATTGTATCACAAGTGACGCGACGCTATATCTGGTGCATGTCTAGGCACAGTCCATCATCAACATAGAAACTGGCAACGTGCGAGTGGCTAGTATGTAGGTCAGGTGCAGCTAGCGGATTCAATTACTACAGTCGCTTTCTTGACAAGTATGTTGTTAAGGTATTATGTCACGCAACGCCCCCTTCCCCCAAACGGATCTATCTGCCAGGTGGAGCAGCTAACCGGGCGAGTCTGCCTGCCCCACCAGGCCTTTCACTTGCCCTGACAAGTGGGGCAGTCGTTAATATAAAGCCCTGATATTAAGGCATCTTTTCCGTTTCTTAACTTCAGGGATCGCTTCTTCCTTAAGCGCATGAAAGCAAATGGTGATGGCGTCATTGCCAGACTGGAAACGCCAGGAAGGACAGATGTGTGCGACAAGTGCGACCTGGGGATCTTCAATGCACACCAACTGTGTACACAATGTGGAAGAAGCCTGTGCATAAGTTGCAGCTTTGAGGACACCTGCAAGTCTGCGACCGGTCATCGTACCGAACATGTCGTTGAACCTGCAGTGGTACACAGCTCACTAAAAGGTAAAGAACGTATGAAAAAAATTTGTGCCAGAATCTTTCAGGGCAGCGCGGTATAACCGGTACATCGGAATATCACACCTTAAAACTTTCAGCATTTTATAATCTGGAAATTTGCTCCCATCAGAAACCAAAAAAACACGGCTAACTCGAAAATACGATTTACTCGATAAAATTGGAAATACCTGGCGATTTCGAGTAAACGGTGTTTCAATGTTTTTAGTAAGCATCCCGTTTTCAGCAAATTATGTATAATGGGATAATGATTTCACAAATGCAATTATTTACAGCTTGTGAAGACTTCATTGACAATGCGATAGATATTGCACAAAAGTGGGGTGTTGGGGAGAAGCAGATAAGTGGCTCGGGCAAGTTAAAGCCAATACTGCTTGAGGAAATGCGTGCTCGGTATCCCGGCTGTGAGATTGGTGTCAGTGGTGAAACACTAGTCACCATCACCAATTCTGCCAACAGCGCCCCGTTGTTTGAATATCTATCTACAGAAGGTGATTACACGAACTTTGCATTGACTGTATATTTTTTTATAAGAGTTTCATCTATGTTACATAAATACAAGTAATGGTGTTATCGTTAAATGTATATATGCATATTGTAAAATTGTAGTCTTTTTATACGACGTTTCCTGTTTGCATTTTTTACATTTGTGTAGTATGCAATGATCTGGTTATTGACATTAGAAACGAAATTTGTATAATATTTAGCATGGTTTCATTTGTATATGAGTGGTTGATCAGAAAATGAAGAAAAACTATTATTAGGCCCCAACCCTTCGGACTGAGTCCTGTAGGTTTGGGGGTGTCCGTCCGTCTGTCCGTCATCGCCTTATACCCCTATGAATTTGGGGGGCGGTTGGGGCCTGCTTGTGTTTCACAAATACTTACTTGTTTATGTTGTTAAAGGGTATCCTTTCATCGTCGAATGCCACAAGGAGGTAAACGATGACTTTTGGCGACCTGAGTCAGTTGCAGAGACATGCGGCGACGTTGAAGCCACTGTCAGAGTTATGGGGAATAAGAAGTCGAAGCGTATGCTGTTATCGGACTTCTTTAGGTAAATATTAGAATTGCGTATAGCAGTTAATAAGTTTTGATATGGCCGTAATACGTATAGTAGCAATAGCAAAGAAATTGTGTCAATTATATCGACACGAAACGCAATAAATTATTTTGTTATACATAAAAGACATGTGTTGTGTTACAGAGGATTAGGTGAAGTTGGAGGCGAAAAGGTCAAGATATGCGACTATCCAGAAACAGACCCATGCCTCCAACTTTCTCTTCCAAGCGTTGTGGAAGAGTTCACAAAAATCCTGCCATTCAAGCGATTCTTGGCTCCAGAAGGCCCAATGAATATGGTACGTACGTAATAAAAGCATTATGAAGGAGAAAAGAGTGAAAGTAAATATTATGTTTTCATGTAGACATGGTTGTAATGTTAACATGGCAGTGTTCAGAAGAAAAAAAAGTTGGGTCCTTATCATTTTGTCACTGACATTAACATATTTCAACGTTCCAGGTATCTGCATGCCACTGGGCCACGTACTATCCGGACGTCGGTCCAAAGTTATTCTGCGGGCATGGATCGCTGACCGAAGAGGACCCCACAAACCTCCACTCAGACCTAGCTGATGCTGCCAACCTTTGTGTCTTTGCACAAGAGTTGCCTCAAAAAGTTGAAAGAGATACCCTTGATGGCAAGAAGAAAAGGGCGGCAGCCAAGTGGCATATCTTTCAAAGGCACGACTACAACCTCGTAGTCAGGTGAGTGGATTCTCAAGTTTTCATTTACCTGGTGACTGGATAGGGAGGGAATTAGTTGCCCCACACAATGAAGCAGGTATATATTTTGAAACTATCTGCGATGTTTAACTGTTTGTATCTATGTAAGTTTTTGTCTACTACTTTATCACAGCAATAGACCTGAAAAAAGCCAATTGTTTTCTTCAGATAAACAGTATATTCGTTAATTCGAATTCATTTGTATAAATGTGTGCTAAGAACTGTCGGGACGCAGCATGTTCATATTTAATTCATTGAACTGTGATTTATTAAAATCTTTGAGGCAGATATTTGCAAAGGAAGAAGGGCGTCAGCTACGACCCAATCCAACAGCATGAATGCTACTTGTCTGCAGAAGACATGGCACGCTTAAAGGAAGATTATGGCGTACAGCCCTTGACAATTGTTCAATGTGTTGGGGATTTGGTAGTTATACCAGGAAACCTTCTCCATCAGGTGTGATACGTATAGTAGGCCATTAATTATAGCTAAAAAGGAGTCAATTTTATTGTCAATGGTGTAAAGTTATAATGAATGAAAAAGTTTAATGAAAAAATAAAGTTTTGTAAGAGTAAATCAAAATGAATCAGAAGTTAATTATGTCTTCATTTTCTGTAAAAATGTATTTTTGGCGATTTTTTATTTTTTATTTTTTGGGCTTGCCAATGTTGTACTTTTAAGCAAGGAATTTTTTTCCTCGTGACTGATTGGGGGCGGGAGAGACATATCCGTTTTTGTTTTAACAAAAACACTGGACAGTCTAGTTAATTTAGAAAATAGAGAAAATTTGTGTACACTATTGTAGACAGTACAAGCAAGAAATTCATGCATTGATACTTATGGTACACACAGCGGCCACGAGTTACAAGTGGATGTTGCGAAAGGAAATATAGTATCCTATTTTCTGTTACAGGTGAACAACTTAAGTGCTACAATTAAGTTGGCCATTGATTATGTGAGCCCATTCAATGCCAATGAGTATCTGAGGAATTTGAGACGAATCAAGAAAGAAACTCACAGAGAAGATTATATTGGCATTGAGCGCGTTCTATATTACGGCCTGTTGAGAGCACTTAAGACTTTGCAAAGCGCTGATGAGGTCCGCAAACAAGTTGCCGAAAACAAGACAGAGGTTTGTACATAAAATAATACTATTATTACATATGGAGATAACATACACAGTTCAAATGTCCATGAAATGAAATTGGTTGGATAGTGACAATAGTTTTGCTATAATTAACTTTCAAAATGATACCGGGAGTCTCCAAAAAGAAGCCCAGGGCCAGAGGTTCTCATATTGAAACCAAATAGATGCACCTATGCCGTGAATACTAGTCTGGAAGTGCAGGCGTTAGTAGGGGTTGCTTAGTGTGTACTAGGCTTGATAAGGGAACTGCCTTGTGCCTCGTGGGATTAAGCGTAACAGTGTCGCCGGTAAATATTCGAACGTATTTTAGACTGTGAGGGAGAGGGGTTTTCGTTTGGAATGAAAGGAAAGTGTTTATAAATGTATTTGCATATTTATAGATTGGCGAACTCAAAAAGGAAAAGGAGGAAATGACTCAGGAACTTTTGTCTCTCCGAGCTGCGAATGAAAACCTTAAACGAGAGCTCTCTCTTCAAGCATGTAGACTTGAGAAGATGGAGAATGAGAGAGAGCAATTTCAACGTGAAATGAGGGAAATGACAGGGCAAGTTGCCTCCCTAAGGTAACATTGAAAATATATATATATATATATATATATAGCGTAATGCTTAAGGAGACCTCACGTATTGATTTGTAAGGTTTAGAGAGACCGAAAAATTATATATACAGACGAAACCGGTCTATCGCATAGCCAATTTGCCAAGCCCTGTTATGCGTTTATCCGATATATGCGTTTATTCGGAGTACTCTTGTCTATATTTTCAGCGGTTGTTATTAGACGTGCACCCCCACCCCTCCTCCCCGCATTTCATTTTTTCTTCTTGGCCGCGTATTTAAATGATGACTTTGCACTCAGGGTTATGTGAGGCAACGTGGGGATTAAGGGTTTCAGGCCATTATTTAGTGAGAGCTCAGGCAGCGCGGGGATTAGAGTTGCAGGCCATTATCTAGCGTCAGCTAAGGCAGTGCAGATATTAACGGTCATTATCTAGTGAGAACTGAGAGAGTGTGGTGATTAAGAGTTAGAGATTCACTGTTAACAACCGCAAGTGGGTTGGTACATGTACACAATGGGTCAAGCAAACAGAAGACAATGGATTAGATAAATAAACGAGGAGCAGCTCACTGCCTTAGTTTGCTTTAAGTGTGGTATGCTTGGAGAGTCACCCAGAATTATGCAATTAACCGGTGTGCTTCCCATTTTATCCAGTTTATGCGATTAAGCGGTATTCAATTATCCGGTTAAATTTCCAACAGAGAGCATTGGAAATGGTTTGGGATTTGCGAATAATATACAGTTAACCGATTTATGCGTTTAACCGGTATGCGATTAAGTGATTTCATCTGTATACATATATATACTTAGTAAAGTGGCAGAAAGTGCAACCGTTTTTGTGTTAAGTTCTTAAAGTGCGATTTAAGATTCGCGGTAGTACAATGATTATTAGACTGTTGAGAGAAATATTTACATGTAACATAAAATTGCAGGTTAATCCAGGAGAGACAAAAAACGGAGCCTTTGAAAGCCAGGGTGACGATTTGTTCAACTGGTGCAACTGCAGACATTTCATCCACGTGCAGTGTTGCTAGAGGAAGTGCAAGCGCAACCTCGACTGTAACAGTGACATCTGGTGATGTACAAGTACATGAGCCGTTGCACATCGAACAAAATCTAAACCTTGACAATGTCCCCCAAGAACAGGAAATTAAAAAACCCGAAGAGAACCTTGCTTATAAATGCACCAGATGCAGGACACGGGCATTTATGACCAGCGCAGAGTTGCAAGAGCATATGCAAGTGCATACTGTTGTCTGTGACATGTGTGGAAAATCTTATTCTAGGGCTTTTGACCTAAAAAGACACCTGCGAGACGTCCACCAAGCGTGAACGTATAATGTGGCACTGCAGTCTCTGGCACACATGGTCTCAAACCACAAACTGTTATACGTATCACTTTGCAACTCTTCAAATGTAGATCATCATCGTCTGGTCTGTATTTTTGACTCACGAATACGGTTTGTTAGTCCCAAACCGGGGGCTTTAAACCCGGGAGGGGAGGAGCCATTAAGAGCCAGGGTTACGATTTGTTCCACTGGTACATCTGCAGACATTTCATCCACGTGCAGTGTTGCTAGAGGAAGTGCAAGCACAACCTCGGCTGTCACAGCGATATCTGGTGATGTACACGCAGCCGAGCAGTTGCACATCGAACAAGAGCTAAACCTTGACGACGTCCTCCAAGAACAGACAATTAAAAAAACCAAACAGGACTTGCTTATAAATGCTCCAGATGCAGGACACGGGAATCTATGACCAGCGCAGAGTTGCAAGAGCATATGCAAGTTCATGCTGTTATCTGTGACATGTGTGGAAAAACTTATTCTAGGGCTTTTGACCTAAAAAGACACCTGCGAGACGTCCACAATGCGTGAACGTATGTGACACTGCAGTCTCTTGCACACTTGGTCTCAAACCACAAACTGTTATACGTATCACTTTGCAACTCTTCAGATGTAGATCATCATCGTCTGGTCTGTATTTTTGACTCACGAATACAGTTTGTTAACCCCCAGCCAGGGGCTTTAGACCCGGGAAGGGAGGTATTAGATTGGGTGTTCTCCGTCTTGTCTGTCCGTCTATCTGTCACTTTTTTATGCCCTGTTTTGTCGACAGCTTATCTCTCCAACTATGATGCGGATTGCTTTGAGGTCATTATGTCTCCCCGACCAAGGGGAGACATATAGTGTTTCTACGTTCTGTGTGTGTGTGTGTGAGAGAGGTCGTGTACCCCGCGAACTCGGCAGTGTGTTAGTTTTTTTCGTCAATTTAAGACCTTCGAAGTGGGCCTTTTTTTGCAAAGTGGGCTTCTCGAGCCGGAAGCCAACTAGGTTTACAATTTTATTTTGGCTCGAATGTGCAAAGCAGACATTAATTCCATATCCGCCTTGGGCCCACTTTGCATAAAATCTGGTTTTCACTGAAAATTTCAGTGTGTTTGGTGTGTTTCACTGAAACTGTAGGGGGTACTGCAATAGAAAAGTGTGTGAACGGTTTGTACATATTAATTATGTTTTCTGACAATTTCTGGTCAATCAGGTGGCCTCAGCGTGGTTTTCACATGTTTGCTGGATCAATCACATGGCGGCAAATTAAAAGCACGTGTAGGGTATACCTCAAGATGGTGGGGATGTGAACTTGGTATGGCGGGAAGCTGATATTTTCAGACCTCTAAAAATCGCTGCACAGTTTTCGTAATAACGGAAAGCTACATAAACTATCATTGTTTCTTCTTAAAAGTCACTTTACTATAGGAAAAAGTTTATAAACTATGTCAGGGAGAAGAAATACAGTGCAGTTTTGAAGGCTGACACCCCGCTATCATCGGAAGAAACCATGGCACTCTGCTCCCGTATTATCACATTTTTAAGTTCAATAGCAAAGCTATTATGAACAATTCTTGTGTGATTAATTTTATATACTGTTATGAAAAGTTTTGTTTTCCTTTTGGTTGGGTTGTTCATTTTATTGAAAAATTGCGGCCTGTTTTTAAGTGCGTAATCTTCTGACGTACGTTGTCATTGTGTACTTGGCCCACTGAAATGGGCCCATTGGTGTGCATGGTTGGCGGTTTCTTCATAATTTTACACGCACCGACCTGTCATACTCTTCAACAGCTGTCCCCCTCTCTCCACACTCACAGTTATTCATTTTTCCCCACAGAGTGAATATATGCGATCGACCACGTGTCGGTCGGTCTGTCGGTCTGTCAGCAAGAGCTTATTAACACGCTAACTTAAAAACTGCTGCAAGGATTTTCATGAAACTGGGCCTATAGCTTCTATGGCAACAAACACAGATCGGCATTGCAAATGGGCCAAAAAGGAGCAGCTGGAAAATTTCAGCTATCAGTTGACTTGTTAACACGATATTTCAAGAACAACTGCAAGGATTTTAATGAAACTTGGTGTGTATTTTCTGTGGGCACTAACAAGGATCGGTATTGTCAATGAGTTAGTGTCGAGTTTCCGTTTATAAGCCCTGGGCTTCTTTTTAGCCTGAAACCCTTAATCCCCACGTTGCCTCACATAACCCTGAGTGCAAAGTCATCATTTAAATACGCGGCCAAGAAGAAAAAATGAAATGCGGGGAGGAGGGGTGGGGGTGCACGTCTAATAACAACCGCTGAAAATATAGACAAGAGTACTCCGAATAAACGCATATATCGGATAAACGCATAACAGGGCTTGGCAAATTGGCTATGCGATAGACCGGTTTCGTCTGTATATATAATTTTTCGGTCTCTCTAAACCTTACAAATCAATACGTGAGGTCTCCTTAAGCATTACGCTATATATATATATATATATGTATATATATATATATATATTTCCAATGTTACCTTAGGGAGGCAACTTGCCCTGTCATTTCCCTCATTTCACGTTGAAATTGCTCTCTCTCATTCTCCATCTTCTCAAGTCTACATGCTTGAAGAGAGAGCTCTCGTTTAAGGTTTTCATTCGCAGCTCGGAGAGACAAAAGTTCCTGAGTCATTTCCTCCTTTTCCTTTTTGAGTTCGCCAATCTATAAATATGCAAATACATTTATAAACACTTTCCTTTCATTCCAAATGAAAACCCCTCTCCCTCACAGTCTAAAATACGTTCGAATATTTACCGGCGACACTGTTACGCTTAATCCCACGAGGCACAAGGCAGTTCCCTTATCAAGCCTAGTACACACTAAGCAACCCCTACTAACGCCTGCACTTCCACACTAGTATTCACGGCATAGGTGCATCTATTTGGTTTCAATATGAGAACCTCTGGCCCTGGGCTTCTTTTTGGAGACTCCCGGTATCATTTTGAAAGTTAATTATAGCAAAACTATTGTCACTATCCAACCAATTTCATTTCATGGACATTTGAACTGTGTATGTTATCTCCATATGTAATAATAGTATTATTTTATGTACAAACCTCTGTCTTGTTTTCGGCAACTTGTTTGCGGACCTCATCAGCGCTTTGCAAAGTCTTAAGTGCTCTCAACAGGCCGTAATATAGAACGCGCTCAATGCCAATATAATCTTCTCTGTGAGTTTCTTTCTTGATTCGTCTCAAATTCCTCAGATACTCATTGGCATTGAATGGGCTCACATAATCAATGGCCAACTTAATTGTAGCACTTAAGTTGTTCACCTGTAACAGAAAATAGGATACTATATTTCCTTTCGCAACATCCACTTGTAACTCGTGGCCGCTGTGTGTACCATAAGTATCAATGCATGAATTTCTTGCTTGTACTGTCTACAATAGTGTACACAAATTTTCTCTATTTTCTAAATTAACTAGACTGTCCAGTGTTTTTGTTAAAACAAAAACGGATATGTCTCTCCCGCCCCCAATCAGTCACGAGGAAAAAAATTCCTTGCTTAAAAGTACAACATTGGCAAGCCCAAAAAAAAAAAAAAATAAAAAATCGCCAAAAATACATTTTTACAGAAAATGAAGACATAATTAACTTCTGATTCATTTTGATTTACTCTTACAAAACTTTATTTTTTCATTAAACTTTTTCATTCATTATAACTTTACACCATTGACAATAAAATTGACTCCTTTTTAGCTATAATTAATGGCCTACTATACGTATCACACCTGATGGAGAAGGTTTCCTGGTATAACTACCAAATCCCCAACACATTGAACAATTGTCAAGGGCTGTACGCCATAATCTTCCTTTAAGCGTGCCATGTCTTCTGCAGACAAGTAGCATTCACGCTGTTGGATTGGGTCGTAGCTGACGCCCTTCTTCCTTTGCAAATATCTGCCTCAAAGATTTTAATAAATCACAGTTCAATGAATTAAATATGAACATGCTGCGTCCCGACAGTTCTTAGCACACATTTATACAAATGAATTCGAATTAACGAATATACTGTTTATCTGAAGAAAACAATTGGCTTTTTTCAGGTCTATTGCTGTGATAAAGTAGTAGACAAAAACTTACATAGATACAAACAGTTAAACATCGCAGATAGTTTCAAAATATATACCTGCTTCATTGTGTGGGGCAACTAATTCCCTCCCTATCCAGTCACCAGGTAAATGAAAACTTGAGAATCCACTCACCTGACTACGAGGTTGTAGTCGTGCCTTTGAAAGATATGCCACTTGGCTGCCGCCCTTTTCTTCTTGCCATCAAGGGTATCTCTTTCAACTTTTTGAGGCAACTCTTGTGCAAAGACACAAAGGTTGGCAGCATCAGCAAGGTCTGAGTGGAGGTTTGTGGGGTCCTCTTCGGTCAGCGATCCATGCCCGCAGAATAACTTTGGACCGACGTCCGGATAGTACGTGGCCCAGTGGCATGCAGATACCTGGAACGTTGAAATATGTTAATGTCAGTGACAAAATGATAAGGACCCAACTTTTTTTTCTTCTGAACACTGCCATGTTAACATTACAACCATGTCTACATGAAAACATAATATTTACTTTCACTCTTTTCTCCTTCATAATGCTTTTATTACGTACGTACCATATTCATTGGGCCTTCTGGAGCCAAGAATCGCTTGAATGGCAGGATTTTTGTGAACTCTTCCACAACGCTTGGAAGAGAAAGTTGGAGGCATGGGTCTGTTTCTGGATAGTCGCATATCTTGACCTTTTCGCCTCCAACTTCACCTAATCCTCTGTAACACAACACATGTCTTTTATGTATAACAAAATAATTTATTGCGTTTCGTGTCGATATAATTGACACAATTTCTTTGCTATTGCTACTATACGTATTACGGCCATATCAAAACTTATTAACTGCTATACGCAATTCTAATATTTACCTAAAGAAGTCCGATAACAGCATACGCTTCGACTTCTTATTCCCCATAACTCTGACAGTGGCTTCAACGTCGCCGCATGTCTCTGCAACTGACTCAGGTCGCCAAAAGTCATCGTTTACCTCCTTGTGGCATTCGACGATGAAAGGATACCCTTTAACAACATAAACAAGTAAGTATTTGTGAAACACAAGCAGGCCCCAACCGCCCCCCAAATTCATAGGGGTATAAGGCGATGACGGACAGACGGACGGACACCCCCATATATATATAGACTAAATACAGACTATAGCTTACAGGTTTGTTTCTTGTTTCCTGCATTTCATCTCTCTTTGTCATCAGTGATGCACCGCCTTTTGTTGGTTGTTGGTTTCGCCCGTTTCATCATCAGACCATTTAGGCGGCCGGGCCACGGTAGTTGATCAATCCACCGTCTTAGAGAGATGAGGCACAATCATGATGGTAACCATTGCTTGTCGTGTCGTTTCAGCTAGATCCAATTTGACGTCTTTTCTGCTGTGTTTTGACATTCTTTACTTATACGTTTCCTGATGTTGCCACCTATACCGAGTAATTTACACGTCGCCCATACTGATTTTCCCATGAATCCGCTACACCCTACTTCGATAGGCATACACCACACTTTCCAGCGGGCTTCTTCACACGCGGCTTTCAATTCATCGTACTTTGTTCTTTTCCTCTCGTTCACAATTTCTATGTTTTCCTCCCATGGCACTGTCAATTCTATCATAATCACTTGGCGTGTTTTTGTTGACCACAGCACTATATCTGGTCTCAATGTTGTAGATGTGATCTCTCCAGGGAACTGCAGTTTTCAGGAAACTGCAGTTTTCAGGGAACTGCAGTTTTCTACGCAAATCTACGCGTATTTCCCAGTCTGTTGCTATTGCTAAGACACCAACTGTGCTTCTACGTTGCTTCTGTTCTTCTCCTGCTTTGACAAATTTGATTAATGTAAGTGTTCTTTGTGGTTTTGTGTTGTTTTCTTTGTTAACGACTGGCACTAATATTGACGAGATAGCTTCTAATACTTTGTCATGTCTCCATCGGTACCTTCCTTTGAGTAAGAGCTGTTCTGCACGATGACAGTACATGCTCCAATGTCTCTCTCTTTCCACACAGTTTGCAACCGTCGTCTTCTGTCTTGTACCATAGTTTAAGGTTTGCGGGTGTTGGTAGTAGGTCGTGTACACTACGTAGCAGGAATCCAAGCTGCATAGGTTGTTTTTGCAGTATTTCGTGCCATGTCACTTTTCTTGGTGTTGCACTTTCCCATCTCGTCCAGGCTCCCTGGGCGCCCATACCCACTGCCTTTACTCTTCGTTGATCTTCTTCACTCTCTCGTATCTCACGTTGTATTATGGACCTTCTCTCCTTGGTGTTTGCCTCGGTCCATTTCACTCGTGGTGTTACATCTAGGCCTCTTCTCCCTTGTCTCACAGTTCCGACTAATTCTTTGTTTTGTACTCTGCTCTTCGCATCTTCAATGCTCTTCTGCACTGACCAGCGCCCACGTTGACTCAGTTGAACTTTTGCTCCTCGTATTGTATTGTCTTTTGATTCGTCGAGCATCACTTGTCCTCTTACGCGGCTAACTTTGTATTCTTCTTTCACTGATGACAGCGGCAGCTGAAGCTTGTTGGTTTTCCCATAGAGTCCCACCGCAGAAAAACTCTGGGGGACGACGAGCCACTTGCGCTATTGCTTGCTTGCCATCCTTTCCATTTCTTCCACACTGCTCATCGGGATATCGTACATGAGCATTGGCCATGATAGTCGTGGCATCACACCGTGCTGGAAACACCATGCCTTGTATCTTCCAGGTAGCGGGGCCTTTTCTATTTTGCACAGATGTTCTTGTAGCTGCTGGATAGTTTTCCTGGAATTTTCCGTGTCGCGTAAGCTTCCATCGTACCATTTTCCAAGGCACTTCACCGGTTCTTCACTCACTGTCGGGATGGTAACGTCTCCTATCTTAAGTTTCACGTTCTTTCCCTTTGATGATGACTAAACTCCTAAATTGATGATGACTAAACTCCTACATTTTCGTGCCTTGAATGCCATTCTTGCCCATACTGTTAGCTCATAAAGTTTGTTTAAAATCCACCTCGCGCCTTGTGGCTGTGCTGTATTTATAGTTAGATCGTCCATAAATGCTTTGATCGGTTTTTGTTGAATTTCATTCACCTTTGGTCCCTTGCATTCTTTTTCTGCGGCCTGGATGTTCATAGCAGCCAGGAATACTATAACCGATACCGTGCAGCCCGTGATTATACCCTTCTCTAGTCGCTGCCACTTTGTTGTAAAGTCGGTTGTGGTGAATCTGAATTTGAGCTTTTGGAAGTAGTTCTTGATAATGTTGATTAGTTTCTCTGGTACGTGGTACTTCTCTAGTGCCAACATAACAAGCTCGTGTGGTACTGAGCCGTACGCGTTTGCTAGGTCCAACCATATTAACGTGATGTTTCCTCGTCTCGTTTTGGCATCTTGTATAAGTTTTGTTATCATACTGTTATGCTCCGAACATCCGGAGAAACCTTCGACGCCTCCATTCTGAGTTGATGTATCAATGTACCCGTTCTTGACCATGTAGTTTGTTAGTCGTCGTGCTATTATTGAGAAGAAGATTTTCCCTTCAACATCAAGCAAAGATATCGTGCGGAACTGGTCTATGCTGGAAGAGTTTACTTCTTTTGGAACAAAGCAGCCTTCCGCTCTTGTCCATTCCTCTGGTATGTTTCTTTTCCTCCAAACTACCACGAGCTGGTGCCACAGCATGTGTAATAAACGCGGGCATTTCTTGTACACTAAGTATGGTATTCCGCTGGGGCCAGGTGCTGACTTTGATCTTGCTTTTTTGACGATTTCTTTCACCTCCTTCCATGTGATATCTCCACTCTGAAACTCTGTCGTTGGTCTTTCTGGTGTTTCTAAGTAGTCAAAAACTGGGAGTGGATCTTCTCTGTTCTTATCATTATGGACCGTTGCTAGATGTTCTTCAACTTTCCTTTGACTACATGTGAGTTTCCCGCTTTTTTCCTTCCCAAGTAAATCTGATGTATACTTAAATGGATGTGAGATGAATTGTTCTTTTTCTTTACGGCGCCTTTTACATTTCCTACGTTGTTGTTCCGCTTGTCTCAGCTTTTTTAGTTTCATTCTCAATTGTTGGCGTAGGTCATCCAATGCTCCTTTTTCCTCCGCTTTTGCTTGTTTCCATCTTTTTGAGAGCGCCTTCAGTTCTCTTCTCACCTCTTCTTTCCTCCTATCTCTTCGGTTCTCGTGTTTGTTACTATTCACATATGGTGTCCTCTCAATCACTCCAAATCTTTCCTTTGATACTGTATACACTATCTTCGTGAGGGTATTTATTTTCTCGGTCACTTTGCCTTTCATTGATGTGTCCAAGATTCCTACTAGATCATCTTCCAGATGTTTCCAATCTAATTCCTTGCTACTTGCTGGCCATTTAATCCTGTCTTTTCGCTGTTCTACTTCGCCTGCTCTGTCTTCAACAGCATGGTGGTCCTGAACACTGTGGTTTGCATCCGGGTTCTGGACCTCCTCCGCCTGACCAACCACTGGGGCTGTGCGTTGCTGCTGCTTTTCGTTTTTATATACCCTTCCTTGGTGTATTCTCAAACCCTTTTCATTTTTCAACACTTTGCCACACTTGCATACTCGTTGTTCTTGGTTCGTGTTTCTCTCCGGAAGCGTGATCGTCTCCATTTGTTCCGTCTGTTCCGACGCCTCATCCTCCCCCCCCCCCCCCTCTCGGGTCGCCGTGGGGATATTTTCTCTTATGTCTCTTTGTAGCGATTAATAACTTCACATGCGGGGGTGCCGACCCTTCATGCTGCTTTGTTTGGTCTCTGCCAAAGTCACCCGTCTTACCAGGTCGTAGCTCGTCTTACCGAGTTGAAGCCGGCCTTTCCCGGCGGTCACTGGGTTGTATCCAGGTGTGGTAACTATAGCTTACAGGTTTGTTTCTTGTTTCCTGCATTTCATCTCTCTTTGTCATCAGTGATGCACCGCCTTTTGTTGGTTGTTGGTCTCGCCCGTTTCATCATCAGACCATTTAGGCGGCCGGGCCACGGTAGTTGATCATTCCACCGTCTTAGAGAGATGAGGCACAATCATGATGGTAACCATTGCTTGTCGTGTCGTTTCAGCCAGATCCAATTTGACGTCTTTTCTGCTGTGTTTTGACATTCTTTACTTATACGTAACCCATTAAACAGCTGTCCCCCTCTCTCCACACTCACAGTTATTCATTTTTCCCCACGTGTCGGTCGGTCTGTCAGCAAGAGCTTGTTAACACTTAAAAACTCCTGCAAAAAATTTCATGAAACTCGGTATGTGGCTTTTTAATTTTTTCCTGACTTCTTTATTAAAATAATAGATTATGCGGATGCATCGGATCAATGGTGGGTAGATCGGGGCTTCCTTATTATTTAGTAACTCCACATAAGAAATCGTTATGCGTACACCCTGCAGGAGTTGAACCTACAATGACACTAACAAAAAGGTGATAATATATGCACAGATTTAATAATATATGCACACATAATATGTCAACATAGGGAGACCTTTTGAATATGTTAAAAGACACTAAAGGTGCCACTTAGAGAGACCATAGATAAAAATAGTAAATAGGGAGACCAAAGTATGGTCTCCCAAATTTGCATTTTTGGGTTATATATCAATGATTATTATATATGATGCGCATTTGATCCCCCTATTTACTATATTACCAAAGTTTGATGTGCCACCACCGGAGAGCGCAGTAACTCCACATAAGAAATCGTTATGCGTGCACCCTGCAGGAATTGAACCTACAATGACACTACCAAAGAAGTTGATAATATATACACACATTTGATAGTACAATAAAGCCCCGGATATAGACACCCCTCTATTATGGATACCCCTGAATTATGTACAGCATTTTTCACTCTGTTTTAAAACGCCATAGAGTTCTGTTATATCTAGACCCCTCCATTGTGGACACCCCTCTATTCAGAATTAGGGACACTATTTTTATCCCGTAAGTACGGTTACACATTTAAAAAAATCCCTTTATTGTGGAC
The DNA here is from genome assembly GCA_949752745.1 of Protula sp. h YS-2021. Taxonomy (NCBI): domain Eukaryota; kingdom Metazoa; phylum Annelida; class Polychaeta; order Sabellida; family Serpulidae; genus Protula; species Protula sp. h YS-2021. The sequence goes on along the minus strand of OX457025.1, from coordinate 98,531,341 downwards.
AGTCAAATTGCTGTCCATATTTTGTACGTTATATAAACAACGTCTATCAGCTTGTTACTCGGTAGTGTTTGTTATCCCCTGTGGAACGGAGGGATATAGTTTTGAACTTTTCGGTCTGTCCGTCTGTCTGTCACGCTTCAGTCTCACGCGCCTACAGGCCACATTAGTACATGCATTCGTTTCAAATTTTGTACACGTCTTCTCTAAACCCTTCCGCAGTGCACTGAATAGAATATTTTTGTTGCATCGGAAAAAAATGACAAAATGGCGGACTTTTGAAAATCGGCACTGGACTTAGCGTATATACGGCAGTCTCACCCGCCTACAGGCCACATTAATATATGAATTCGTTTCATATTTTGTACACGGCTTTTCTGGAACCTTCCGCAGTGCAATGGTCAAGAATTTTCCGGATTGGGCAAAATGGCGGACTTTTGAAAATTGGCACTGGACGTATATACGGCAGTCTCACGCGCCTACAGGCCACAAAAATGGATGGATTCGTTTCAGATTCTGCACACAAGTTCCCTGAGACCTTCCGCAGTGCAGTGATTAAGCATTTTCCGGCTGGGACTTGACAAAATGGCGGATTTTTCAAAATCGGCGCTGTACTTAGCGTACCTACGACATTCTCACGCGCCTACTGGTTAATGGATTGATTCGTCGAAATGTTAGACACTGCGTCTGCCTATCCTTCCACTTTTAAATTTTGCGTAGTCAACACGCAACAGCCTTACACAAACCATATCTCCCACGGGGGATAGACGTACTCCTCGAGACTTAGTCAAGTTTTTTACGCTATTGTTATCTATGGGTACTGAGTACAGTGCATATAAAGACAATAGGGCTATTACAAAAGATGTGTGCTTAAGGGAGAAGCTAAATACGACTGAACTCTATTGACATGTGCTCTGTCTTTTAAAATGCGTATAAATAAAACAATTAATTCATTGTGTTATACTTAGTTAAGGTGCTATACAACGTGTTAAGTCTGAATATCGGTGATGTGAAAAGAAAACGGAACGACCTCTCGCTATCTGATAAAGTTAAAATAATCAAAGCTAGTGATGGAAAAAGTGTAAGAAAAATAGGCGGAGATTTTAGTTGTAGTTGTCAGATAGAACAGGACCTCGAAATTGGGGACACCCCGCCATTAGGGGCAAAATTATTCAGTTACTTTTTGTCGCTAATAGCGGGGTTTCACTGTATATGCACACAGAATATGCCAGCATAAGGAGACCTTTTGTATATGTTAAAAGACACTAAAGGTGTCACTTAAGAGAGACCATAGATAAAAAATAGCCAATAGGGAGACCAAAGTACACACACAGACGAAGCTGACCCTCCAACTTCCGATATCGAAAAGTTAACCGTCAACAACTTTTTTATTTTCAGTTTTTCTAGTAAATTTTGCATTAATAAATTTAGCTTTTGATTTTTTTAATTGTCAAAAAACTAAAAGCAGACAAATAAGTCAAATAATGACCGATTTCTGAACGAAATCAAAACCACCGTCAACTTGGAGCTCGGATTTTGCTCAAGTTATCTGCCAATACGCGACATGAGCGGAGCCTCTTTTATTTCGCTTTGCTTCATTTAAATATAAGTATAAACGTTGTAAAATGTAAACAAACGCACGTGATTAACACTGTGCTTTTGTTATTATTCCTACGCACCGTCAAGACAAGACGAGGAGATAATTGTTACGTGTAAAAAGCAGGTCCGATACATAACCTTATCAACATATATTACTCGATAAAACTTAGTCAAAGTCAAATGGCGAGCGGCGCACTTTGGTTATGATAATTAGGGTTGACCTCACCATTATAAAAGTTTTATTTCCTATTGTAAGCAAAAAATAGAAAAAAAACGCCCATGTCATGGTTGATGACTTTGTTCACGCTTTCAAATGATATATGAAGAAAAAATCTACGTGTCAAATTGTAGAAATTATTGTGGCGAAACTTCGAGTGAAATACAAGATAAACATTAAAATTGGAAAATTTGAAAAACTGTCTTATAGAAAAAAAAATATCGAAGAAATTAACAAACAGGTCACGTTGTGTCACAGTTTTATCTCATCTTTCTAGTGAGATATGAATAGAATTTCTACGGGGTTAATTATAGAAAATATTGTAGCGAAACTTTGTCAGTGGTACAGTTTAAATATGACTAGTCCGCTTGTATTTATGTTAAACAGATGTTTAATAGATGAAAATGGCTTTGATAACAATTGAGCCATACCACTACAACGGAGATGATGTCTTAGTTGGGAAATGTCAAGATGATGGTCTCATTATGTTCACTCAAAATTACTTGGTCAGATATTGCAATTTGATTGGGCCGCTAGCAAAAGCTTTACGTGGTCCTGCAGTGGTAGGGAACCATCATTGCCAGCCTCAGCGCAAGCATCATGACGAGAAGAGAACTGTTACGTGTAAAAAGCAACTGACGACAAAAATGTGTGAAGTCAGAAGTCATCTGGCGACACAGTTTCTCAATCGGCGACAAAACCTTATGTCGTCAGTTATCCCCCGTGCAACGGAGGGATATAGTTTTGAACTTTTCGGTCTGTCCGTCTGTCTGTCCGTCTGTCTGTCCGTCTGTCACGCTTCAGTCTCACGCGCCTACAGACCACATTAATGCATGGATTCAGTTCAAATTTTGTACACGGCTTCTCTGGATCCTTGTACAGTGCAGTGACCAAGAATTTTTCGGATCAGGCAAAAATTGACCAAATGGCGGACTTTTGAAAATCGGTGCTGGACTTAGCGTATATAGGGCAGTCTCACGCGCCTACAGGCCACAGTAATCCATGGATTCGTTTCAAATTTTGTACACGGCTTTTCTGGATCCTTGTGCAGTGCAGTGACCAAGAATTTTCCAGATCGGGCAAAAATTGACAAAATGGCGGACTTTTGAAAATCGGCGCTGGACTTAGCGTATATACGGCAGTCTCACGCGCCTACAGGCCATATTAATGCATGGATTCGTTTCAAATTTTGTACACGGCTTCTCTGGATCCTTGTGCAGTGCAGTGACAAAGAATTTTCCGGATCGGGAAAAAATTGACAAAATGGCGGACTTTTGAAAATCGGCGCTGGACTTAGTGTATATACGGCAGTCTCACGCGCCTACAGGCCACATTAATCCATGGATTCGGTTCAAATTTTGTACACTGCTTCTCTGGATCTTTCCACAGTGTAGTGATTAAGAATTTTCCGGATCAGACAAAAATTGACAAAATGGCGGACTTTTGAAAATCGGTGCTGGACTTAGCGTACCTACGACAGTCTCACGCGCCTACTGGTTAATGGATTGGTTCGTTTAAATGTTAGACACTACGTCTACCTATCCTTCCACTTCTAAATTTTGCGTTGTCAACACGCAACAGCCTTACGCACACCATATCCCCCACGGGGGATAGACGTACTCCTCGAGACGTAGTCAAGTTACTTACGCCATCTTTTTGCATATATGTTATTGTTTATTTTGAATAATAAATTTTAAAAATAAACAAATGTGTGTAAAGCAACTATGAAACAATAAAATTACTCAAAGCTTACAGTTTGTTTATTTTAGTGCACTTGTACATAGAAGCAAACAACAAGAAAATAGTACAATTAGGCACTTATTTATTAAACAAGTGTGTAAGTAGTTCAGTGAAGATAAAAAACTGCCAACTGACAACAAAAATGTGTGATAAATTTAAGTCAGAAGTCATCTGGCGACACCATTTCTCAACTGGCAACAAAACCTTATGTCGTTAGTTACTTACACCATCTTTTTGCATATAAAAATGTGATTGACTCCAGAAAGAAAAACAATTACATTAAAGCTCTCGATAGTTTTTAGACAATTTTGGGAAAACAAATTTGGACAATAGCTCTTTGAAAATGGGGAAAAAAGAATTGGACTTTATAAAAACGTCGCCATTAGCGCAATGTCGTTATACCCTGATGTACTTATAGGCTTGGTCTAGTGGAATTATATGTCTCCCCCTAAGGGAGACATATATAGCATTTGGTGTGTCCGTCCGTCCGTCTGTCCGCAGTGAGTTCTTATAAAATTAATGAGTCGATTTTTCTCAAAACATACATATTGGGGTACATGTCTAGATGATGCCCGTGGTATTTTTTTTTCGTTTCCTCAAAAATTCTATTTTTGGCAAATTTTTGAACATAGGGGGGGGGGGTTTCGTGCATTTTTTTCACTTTGGCAGGCTATCTCTCCAAAACGGTTTGTTGTTGGATTACGCTGAAACGTGGCAAGAACAACACACATATAGTGCAAATATTTACTGTGAAGTTTTTCTTCATTTTCGTTGAAAATGTATTTTTGGCGAATTTTTAAATTTTTGATTTTGAACTTTTTTTGGCCATATTGTTGCGATATCTCCCAAACGGTTTGTTGGATTAGACTGAAACTTGGCAAGAAGAACTCACAAAACGTGTAAATGTTTACTGCGAAGTTTTTTTTCAGTTCCGTTGAAAATGTATTTTTTGCGAATTTGTCAATTTTGGATTTTTAACTTTTTTGACCATATTGTTGCAATATCTCCGAAACAGTTTGTTGGATTAGGCTGAAACGTGGCAAGAATAACCCACATATAGTGAAAATGTTTACTGCGAAGTTTTTTTGCATTTTCGTTGAAAATGTATTTTTGGCGATTTTTTTAATTTTTGAATTTTAACTTTTTGGGCCATATTGTTGGCATATCTCCGAAACAGTTTGTTGGATTAGGCTGAAACTTGGTAGGAAGAACTCACAAAACGTTTAAATGTTTACTGCGAAGTTTTGTTTTTATTTCCGTTGAAAATGTATTTTCGGCGAATTTTTCAATTTTTGATTTTAAAATTTTTTGGCCATAATTGATGCAATATTATATATCAATGTATAATTCTGTATTTTAGCGCTTTTATAAAAACTTATACTCCCATTAGCAGCCATCTAAATATTAGCTAAGTTAAATACTAATTTTTCATATTGAAAGCATGGTATTAAAAATCCCACTTACGTAAAACAAATGGATATAGTTGCACAATATTTTTTTCTTAGATGAAATGTAATAGTATGCTATTGCAGTTCAAAATAAATATATATAAAATATATAAAATTAAGAAAATTCTCGGGATTTTAGGTATGCTTTGTATTTACTTATTGAATGGCCTGTGACGGCGTCGCAAACAGTCGAAACACATATGTTGCGGAAGAATTTGCGGGAGTACAAATTTCTGACTGTTTCGAATAAAAAAAGAGTTCGGGCGTATAAATTTATGTATGATGCTGGATACTAATATGTAGCAATATATGGATACTTACTTGCCACCACCTCTTTTCTATAAATTTTGTGTTTTAGCAGAAATGTGATGGAATATAATTCTTTTTATATGCTATAGTAACGTATTGCTTGAAGCATTTTGCACTATTTTATTAGTGGATGTGCATACAATGACCGTGAAGAGTCTGCTTGTAAACATGGCGGTACAGAGCTGCTAACATTAATTAGGCCCCAACCCAAATACCATTGTCTATTCTGATCAGAAAACGTCGTTGGAATTGGAAAGACCCCCAGGAAGACAAAAAACAACATACCTGTCAACAATAAAACGCGATCTACAAAATAAAGGAATCTACTCAATCTTACAAACCAAAATATTAGCACAAAACCGTACTAGGTGGAGAGAATCTGTATAGAAACGTATAGAGCTTTGCTCTGAAAGCGTAAACCGACGACGACGACGACCAACCCTTCGGATTGGGGCACAGTAGGTTTGGGGTGTCCGTCCGTCTGTCCGCCATCGCTTTATACCCCTATGAATTTTTTTTTTTTGGGGGGGGGGCGGTTGGGGCCTGCGTGTGTTTCACAAATACTTACTTGTTTCTTATACGTATGTATCGAGCGATTTACGAGATAATAAGCCAATTCGCACTTTTGACTTTTGCCGAAAAGTTTTTGCGTTTCGGCTGAATTCAGGTGGGATAAGGATATAAAGAAATGATAAGAAAAAAACGGCAAAATCAACAAAATTCCATTTTGCCAGAAATATAGTCACATGTTGGTTATTAAAGGCACTGAATAATATGTAAAATAGTTTTTAAAAGATCATGTGATGGCTTTATAAATTCGAAAGTGTGTATGTTGAAAGAAAATTAGAATTTTGATATTTTTCCCTTATCATTTCTTTATAATTTATCTCCCAACATTTTCAGTCGAAACAACACCGCCACCGGAAAAATCCGAAAGTGCGAATTGGCTGCAAAATACAGAGCTGCTATAAGTAAACCGTCAGTATACGCATGTCAAGTAAGATTTGTGTTCATGTGTAACCATTATAGCTCTTAGCAGTCATTTTGAAAAGCGAGTTGATAGTCTTACAGTTTGCACTTAAAATTTATATTTCGGGATGATAGAATAAAGTGGCGAGTTACAGCTGGAAAATCATGCCCAAAAAAATACACCGGCCTTGCATTTTCGTAAATCATGACATTTTACTTCACAAAACTTGTGTAAAATTCTGAATTTGCTACATATAACAGCATCTCCGGATCGCGTCCAAAAGATGAGAGTTATTGCGCTAAAACCATTGAAAAGTGGCGAACGGTCCTAGGTTACTGGTAGTTTTATTGCGACCACAACAGCAGATTGGAATAGCGTATTCCAGTAGCGTATTCCAAAAACATAGCCCAGCTTCAGAGCACGTTGAGGAATTTAACAATTACATTAGAAGTTCAGTCGTCTAGGATCCTTGGCGCGTGTGCGGTGTAGTAACACCGTGAGATGTCACACCTTCAATATTTCGAAGATTGCAAATCTGAAACCTATAAAAAAACTTGTGCTGAAACGGTAGATAAACAGTAAAACAGCAATATATTTCGTTCTTTTTTGCCGGAAAAGCCTGGAAGAACCTGTGTTGTTAGCCCAAGCTTTGCCATTGACTGAAAGTATGTCATTTTCTGCCGCATATTGTTATAATCTCCTAAGTACAAAGCCAGGATTGCCATGATGTTGAAAGGGTTGCAGCGATGTGCCAATTGCAAGGAGCCACGTTCAAATGCGGATTGCTCCTTTATCAACTTTAGAATGTAAATAAAATTGCGATTCGGCGATAGATATTAAAGTTTTTATTCATGGAAATACTGATTCTGGCAGGGTTTAGATGTCGTAGAACCTGGTGACTGACTAGTACTACTACTTGAGTTATAACATAGAGCACAAAAGTTTTGAATAAACCAATTCGTACTTTCATACTTTTTAAAATCCTCGAGGTGAGGAAGAATCCATGAGAGGAAGAAAAGAAGTGAATGTGACCCAGTTAGGCCAAAAGCCAACTTCAGTTGCTGCATGCAAATTTACGTTCACGGTGCACTATCAGCAACTTGTTTTTCATAATATTCCAAATTGATATTGCCCATATCCATTAACTAGAAGATTGGAACTACAGAGCATATGTTTTTGTTATTGTTGATATTAGTTAATTTCCCTACATGTTACAGATATGACGCTGTGGCCCACTCAAATGTAGGAGAAATAGTACTCGTACTGATTAAAAGGTTGTCACTCGCTTCATTTAATATGTTTAAAATTATCGAACGTTTATTGGATATGTTTTTTGCAGGATAACCTGTCGAACCTGGCATATACGCGACCCGAGGATTTACAAGAATAAAAACCAGACTCCGCAGAATACAAGTGACAAGAAAGCTTCAATAGATGGTGTCATGTACTCAGGAGAAGCTACAGATGAAGTTTCCCATTTGCTTGTGCTAGTATTGAATGTTGTTAACAGGTGTGGGATTTTATATTTTTGTCTAGGTTAAAGTGTTCAAAATGTTAGAATTAATGATTGACACGAGTCCTTATTTCAGTATACCTAATAGGAATTTAAATTGTGACGAAGGATATGGACTTGACGTGGCTTGTCGTGCAATATTTTATTTTTGAAGCATATAGAGATGTATGGTATTGTACTTTCATTTGTTTTAGAATTACTTTAAAAGCGGTACGATAATGAAGTACATGAATTGATATATAAGAGATTTAAATGAGCATATTTCGTAATTTCAGTGATGGCTTCTTCCTTAAGCACAAGAAAGCAAATGATGGCGTCATTGCCAGACTAGAAACGCCAGAAAGTACCGATGTCTGCGACAAGTGCGACTTGGGCATCTTCAATGCACACCAACTGTGTACCCAATGTGGAAGAAGCCTCCATTCAAACTGCTGCATTTTTCGAAGGTATCTGAAGTGACAAAATACTGAGAAGAGTGCGTGAACAAAACAGGTCTTTTCTGACTTCTTTATTAAAATACTACATTATGCGGATGCATCAGATCAATGGTGGGCAGATCGGGCGTGCTTATTAAAGCAGAACTACTTGAGAGCTGAGCAGAGCGTTCCTTCCAGCAAAGCGAAATAAACAAATGATTGCGACGGAGGTGCAGGAAGTGAAACAATAGCCAGTGCTAGAAGATATGTTGAGAAAGCGATCTAGCGGCTCAAATGTTTTATTGAGGAGTGAGGGGTATTGATGGGATAGTAGTGGTGGTATTCGAATACCAAAACAGGGTTCGAATATTCGGGAGCAATATTCGAATATTATTCGAATATTTTTCGAAATTGTGGGCATTTTTGCATTAACATCCACATTATTACTTCTACCCCACAAATTTGTCAGTGATGTGTGGTTATTATTGTGTAATATGAGGCTGTATTATAAATTTTTATTCAGAAAACAAACGTGCAGTGAACATCAAACTTTTGTTTCTTTTTTAAGAGATCTTAAAATACCTATTTCAAGTATGTTCAAGCAAAATTAAAATTTTGAATAACGTCAACAGAAACAAGAGCACCGGAACGCTGCAAATCCCCTTGCCCTATGCAAAATGTGGTAAATTTCGACCTGGATTTTTACTAAATAAATGAAAAATCGGACAAAGTGAATACGAGGTGCACAACTACAACATATGAGGGGGTTTGGACAACTCGGCCCATTACCAACTCGGCCCACTACAAACTCGGACCAATTTTGGACAGCTCAGCCCAAAGTTTTTTGGACGACTCGGCCCATTTTACCGACTCGGCCAATTGTGAAAGACGACTCGGCCCATTTTTTTTGCCACTTTACTATTTACTATTTGGGTTTTCTTGCTGATTTTCATTAGAACTAGCAGCCCTTTTCTGACAAAGTTATGATTTTTAATACGATTTAATCAAACAATGCAAGACGGGAGACATTTGTTACATGAGATTATGAAACAACGGACAGACGGACGGACCCGAATCCTGTAGTCCCCCACTCCGCGCTACGCGGCGGCGGGGGATTAAAAATATATCTTAATATCTCAAACTTAGTTATACTAATTTTATCGATAGAACACATTTCCTCAACAGTTCAACCTTATTAATCAAAAACAACACTGCTAAATTTCTTGCTCATTACAAACTATAACTGGTTCCTCATCATTGCGAGCGTACGACAGAACTCCTTGTGATATTGCTAAGACATATATGAAAGAAATCCAACCACAACTGCCAGCACCACCTCTGTATACTAAATGCGAAACCAAGCAGAATAAAAATGACAGAAATACCGTAATTCTAACAACTATGTACGGATATAGACAAAAATTGCAGGCAAGGACTTCCATTACGCCCAACTGTTTTACTACATCGAACTCTAAAAGAAGTAAAAAGGTGGATTTGAAATATTTTCTGAGGTTCATGTTGGTGAGTAATTTACGTTCCTGAGCGATGTTCGGAAAACTCCAGTTTTACCTTCGGGAAGTTGCAATAATATATTTATCCCTTGGGCGTAAAAAGACGGTAGACGACATGAATAAACGACGAAAGCGGCTTCACTCATACTATTACAACGTAATGGCCCCAATGCAGTGATACCACAGCTTTTTTATAATGACATTCGTAATTGCAATACGTACTATTTATAGCAAGAATCCCAGGATTTTGTTTCAAACGACTGTTAACAATAGCCACAACTGGTCTTCTGTAATTACAGCTTCTATTTCTTAGAGTTACCAAACACGTCTTTTAACAAACATTCGAAACCGCACTATCGCAAACACCGAATAACACGAACAACATGCAAATTCTTTGCACTAAATAACAAGTCTTGTTACAACAATAACGAACACATTTTTGAAGAAATTGGACACATTTTTTTCACGTCGATTTTACGAGAATTCCTTTTGTTGTGTCGAGTTACACATCTGGCAACAGTCTGCATCCATAAGGTGGATGACCTCCGGGTGAGTATTACACTTGGTGCGCACGCGACCTGCGCATATATAACCACAAGAACAGCAAATAATCATCTGGGGAGGGCGGTTACAGAATGCGCAGTCACCCAGCTGTGGTCGATCCCGAGGCGGCGGTGTTTTTTCTTTGTGATAGTTTGCGACCACAGCCTTGAAGTAAACAAATGTTAAACATGAAAAAGTGCTTTTTAACCAAAAATTGTTTCCGTGTTAAACTGAAGGAAAGCTGTTGTACAGACCTTCCAGATGAACTAAACTAGGCTAAAGAGTAATGCCCAGTGAAACTGTGTTTGGTAGAAACCCAGTTACATTATCACTAGGAAATAAACAGCAATCAAATTCAGCGCAACTCCCGCCTACTGGCGTCTTGATAGAATGCTGCCTAAAATAATACCAATATACATGTATTGTTTAAAAAGATCTGCATCAAGAAACAGAATTTAATTTATACATGTCTCTCGTTTTGTTTCTCAGTGTTTTAAAGGATGGACAAAATATCGGAATACCTCTGGAGAATACGGCACTTTGCTGGTGAATGGTTTCTTATTTTCCTGGGTTGTTTTCTCCGGTGTCACTGAAATATCAAACATAACCCTACCAAATTTGAAGCTGATCATTCCAGAGTTATCTTTTTAACAAATAAAGTGTCTACAACAGACCCACTACACACATACAGAATGCACAAAAACAAAATCTTTCTCCTCTACGGGGGAAATAAAAGATTTACCTGATATATACTGTGAGGAGGTAATTTGGGCCGAGTCGTCTTTCAGGAATGGGCTGAGTTGTTCAAAAGCTGGGACGAGTCGTCTTTCGCGATGGGCCGAGTTGTCCAAAGACCCATATGAGGAGTAACTCTGTACAGGATTTAAAATGTGTGTGCTTACCCGTTCGTCGGACTTGTGCATACAAGACTTAGATCATGTAGCCTTTATAGCCGAAAAATATGCCAAATTTCGACCTCAATGTTGGCTAAATAAATGAAAAACTGAATACGAGGTGTACAACTACAATACATGAGGAGTAAATCTGTATAGGATTTGAAATGTGTGTGCTTACCCGTTCGGAGGAGTTGTGCATACAAGACCACTACCCAAAAGCGTGACGGACGGACGGGCTAACCAAATCCTATATCCCCTTCGAGAACAAAGTTGGGCGAGTGGGATCATAAGGTGTATCACTATATCTATGTAATGCCGAGAAACAAAACCAAGCCCTGCCTAGTTTCTGTGCAACTGAAAATCTACGAATTCTCGTTAAAGAAACTATGGATATTGATATTTTCCGGTCTCAGCTGAGACCTTTTCTTTGTAACGATGTTGCCTGCAAAGGTAAAAATTCTCTCTTCTTATGAAAAATAATTTAAAAATTATACAAAATCCAAAATATTCGAATATCAAAAAATAGGGTTCGAACCCCACTCAAATGAACGAATATTCGAATATTCGAATAATGGTCCCACCACTATGGGATAGTCATATATTTTATCATTATATTACTAAAGTTTGATGTGCCACCACCGGAGAGCGCAGTAACTCCGCATAAGAAATCGTTATGCGTGCACCCTGTAGGAGTTGAACCTACAATGACACTAAAAATATCATATGATAATATATGCACACATTTGATAATATATGCACACAGAATATGCCAACATAGGGAGACCTTTTGTATATGCTAAAAGACACTAAAGGTGTCACTTAGAGAGACCATAGATAAAAAATAGTAAATAGGGAGACCAAAGCATGGTCTCCCAAAGTTGTATTTTTGGGTTATATATCATTGATTATTATATATGATGCACACTTGGTCCCTCTATTTACTATTTTCATGCATGCTCTCTGTAAAATAATAATTTAAAATCCTTTACTATTATCTCAGTTACACTAACTTACTGGTAGTAAAAGAAAAAAGTAATAATAGAAATAAAACAAAAACAACAAAACGCGATTTTAGTTCTAAAAATGTAAAGATTTAAAAAAAATTATTTTGATACAATAAAGTTTGTCATTTTTTAGTAGTTCTTCAAAGAAATAGTCGTGTAGTAATCTCAAAGTAAATTTACATTGAGAAATGAAATGACGCGATGGATCTCCCATTGTTTTCCTGTGTATGTGCCTGTACATTTTGTTATTTGTTATGTGATGCTTGGGCGGAAAACGATTTAAATAAGCTATATGGCATCAACTTGATGTTTACTCAATAAAGATTGAAAAGCCAAAAAAATGCTTGTTTGTATTTATTTTCCCCTTCCCCGTTCCTTGGGTGCAGAAAATATATTAAAGCTCCCCCATTTCCCTCCCTCCCAAAAAGGATGGCAAATTATAGTCACTTCGAAATTAAGATTTCAAGTCTGGCCTTCAATGCGGCCGTAGGTGATATACATTCATAAGTTACTATATCGTTCCATGTGTAAACATCCGGTGGCCTTGAGGGGTCATCTGGGGTAGTATCTCGGAAAAATATCAGAAACGGAAAAATGAACCATCACTGTTCAATATGGTATGACAGCCTGTCTCAAAAACCAGGTTCACATGCTGTTGTGGCATAGTTCGATACTTGTCTTGCTGTGCTTCGCCCGGAGATTGCCAGTTCATTGCATAAAAATTGTTAGGCAAGCAACCTGTGGCAGTCGAACCCAAAAAAGCATACATGCAAAGAAAAATTCTCATCTCTGCCCTTGTTCTTATTCTGTGTTAATAAGTGTTTGAATAAACACTTAAGGAAATGTTTTATTTTGTAAAATAGATGTTTTGATACGGGATGAAATTAACTTTTCGGGAGTGGCGGTCGTGAGGTACAGTTGACGACAGTTACATTCTCTTGTATCTGTGGCCGTATTCACGAACATCTGAGTTTATTTACTTAGATATTAAACTTAGATCTCAAGATTAAGCTTACGTAAGTTTACTTACTTACGCCATATTCACTTACGTAAGTTTATCAACTTACATTCTAAGTCAATATTGCAAAATTTTCATAAAGAGTGCGACTAATCGTAATCGTATAAACTGGTTGTCAATGTAAATATCGAAGGCCGATGAAAACTTTTAGATGTTTCGGGGCGGCAAAGCTTCTTCTTGTTTCAGACTCCAAATTTTCGAGATTTTCCACCAAAAAGTGAATATCTTCTCTTGTAAATTTCAAACGGATTACTCCTATCTGTAAACACTTCCCCTCCTAAAACCCTTTCATATTCTTCATTTAATCTCAATAAATTCATTGTTGCCAAGGTAAACAAAGCACTTCATGTATTTAAATATCGCGTGGGATTGAACTTAGAAATCTAAGTGTGGTCCGAAGTAAACTTAGAAGTTTGAACTTATACTTGAGTGAAGTTTAAACTTACATTTTGTGAATACCGCTAAGTTTAACCAAAGTTTACTGTTACATTTTTGTACTTAGATTGACTCTAAGTTTAAACTGACACTTTCGCGAATGCCGCCACTGGTGCCATGATTATTGGCCCAGATGACTCTTGCGGTCTTCCTATGACAGCAAGAGTGATAGTTCCTATAATAGAATGTGTCATTGATGTCAATTTTGTTAACCTCGGCGCATGACTCGGGCCACTGGCGTTAATTTAGAAAGAGTGCATCACACAAATGACCCAATTATAAATACAACGCACAATTTCTGTGGTTAAACAACAATTTTGTACTGAGAAAAATATGTTTACTTGGGATCAGGATATAAAATCTCCCATTATCTCCCACAGCAACAATAAGTCAATTCGCACTTTGACTTTTGCCGAAAAGTTTTTGCGTTTCGGCTGAATTTAGGTCTGATAAGGATATAAAGAAATAATAGAAAAAACGGCAAAAATCAACAAAATTCCATTTTGTCAGCAACATGTTCTCATGTTGGTTATTAAAGGGACTGAATAATATGTAAAATTCTTTTTAGAAGATCATATGATGGCTTTATAAATTTGAAAGTGTGCATGTTCAAAGAAAATTAGAATTTTGATGTTTTCCCTTATCATTTCTTTATAATTTATCTTCCAACATTTGCAGTCAAAACAACACATCCACTGGTAAGATACAAAAGTGCGAATTGGCTTATGGCTCTACAATAAGCCAATTCTCACTTTGACTTTTTCAGAAAACTTTTTACGTTTCGGCTGAATTCAGGTGGGATAAAGATATAAAGAAATGATAAAAAAAACGAAAAAAATCAACAAAATTCCATTTTGCCAGCAACATATTCACAATTTGGTTATTAAAGGAACTGAATAATATCTAAAATAGCTTTTAAAAGATCATATGATTGCTTCATAAATTTGAAAGCGTGCATGTTGAAAGAAAATCAGAAACTTGATGTTTTTTCCTTATCATTTCTTTATAATTTATCCCAAAAATATTTGCAGTCGAAACAACACCTCCACCGGAAAGACCCGAAAATGCAAACTGGCTTATTACAGGAACTGTGACCATTTCTGTCCTAGGAAGATTGATCAAGTAATCTTCATGCAATAAGCCAAGTCACACTTTGGGTGTTTCGAATAATTTGCGAAATAAATTTAATTTTCGACAGCGAGGGAACCAAAAAAATGAAAGAAATGACAGAAAAATATGGAAGAAATATTGCAAAAACAGTTTATACTCGGAACATAAAAGAAATTGAAACTTGAAACTATTTGTTAAAACATTTTTAAATAGCACCTGACTGCTCTTTGGTGCAAGAGAAATTTGATATTTAGGTGAAATCTCTCTATCATTTCTTTCGTTTTTACCCGGTGACTTTTATTCGAAACGCAGAACTTTTGCACATTTTTATTGGGAATGCCCTAAGTGTGATTTGGCTTGTGGGTAACTGGGGGCATAATGAGCGATAGCAGTTTTATACCAATACATATTCTTCGATATTTAAGCTAAGTAATAACACTTTTCTAAACGGTAAAAATTATTCAAAGAGCTAGCTTCCTGGCATGTGGCAAATAGGTCAAAATGTATGCAATCGGCCCACAACAAGAAAAATACACTGCTATATTTGGTATTAAAACAACGAGAAACTGCGTTTTGCCCCCACGCAAGCACTGGTACTTTTTGATCACGTGATGAAACTGTTAAATCTTATTGGTAGATGTAAGGTTGTGACGTGAACTTGTTCTCAAGAATAGAAAGGGTCCGCTGGGACTAGTTTTACCATTGGTAACTGTAAACAAGAGGGCGATAATATAGGTTTTGTGCTAAAACATAAGATAAGAGCTTACTCTGCACGACAGTAATATGTCAAGTAGTCTTCAGGCTGCATGTAAGTTTCAAGTATTTTGTTATTTAGTTTAACTCCTTTCTTTCAAGTTATTTTCATTAGTTACTTCTCTTCGTCTCTGGCGGGTAGATGTAAGCAATACAAACAAAATTACCTGAAGTTTGTAACTACAACTCTCGCGGAAATAGACGAAACTGTGAATTGTTTTTATTCCGAATAACTCCCCTCTAAAACTTGTATAAAGTGCCAGTGAATTATTAAATTACAAAAATGCAAAAAAAAAGATTTAGCGAGTCCGCTGACGCTAAAAGTGATCATTTGGAGAACCGGGCTCATATACAAAATTAAGGAGACGGTCTCTTTTAGTGGGCGTGTTTCTGGCAAAAAAGTTGGTCGAATAAAGGAGACCTCGAATTTTTGTTTATTTGTTATTGTTGTGTTTTTTTCAAAACAACCATAACAGATAATAACAATAATGTTAATTTAACATATCTATGCGATAGCAAAAGAAAAAACACGGAAGAGAAGGAATATACATTTGGTCTCCCCATCTATTATTTATAAGCATGGTCTCCCCAGGTCGCAAGGTAGGTGTATATATATATATATATATATATATATATATATATATATATATATATATATATATATTTATTCACTGTGCAAGGTTGTATATGCCTAGGGTAAATAGTTTCGGAGAACTTGCGTGGAAACAAAACAGCAGCCAAAGTGTGACAGACGGACGGACAGACAGACGGACAGAGGGCAATCCTATAGACATTTAAAAAGCATATTTTCTCAAAATATGCTTTTTAAATGTCTAAAACCAACGAATACGTGTCTAACGTGTTTTCCAGTAACTGGAAATCATTATTTTTATCATCACTCACGTAAAACAGCGTTACTTTCGGTCATGCATACAAATATGCATGTTTTTGCACCCTAAGTAAACCGACTTTTTACATAATATCTGGACATTTGTTTACATGTTAAGTCGGATTAACAGGATTGTGCACCCTAAAAGACATTTTCACTGTGAATGCTATGCCGTAATACCATGTTGATTTTTAACGTTTTTCTTGGTTTTCTGGCACATTTACACATAAAAATTGCATTTTTATAGCTTATCGTGTTTCTCAAGCAGTGACAAATCTGGAGATACCTCATTTATTAAAATCGGTCAGACAATAACAATCAGAGACTTAAAATTCAGATTTTGCAGTTTTCCGAACTTTAAGAGCGATTTTCTCGAGTGCTGTTAACCCTACATAACAGGTTTGTGCACGGAACCCTTCAATTAACATTCAACCAACAACCAACCAACCAACCAACAACCAACAACCAGACCAACTATCAACAACCAACAGCAACCATTAAACAACAACCAACCAACCAACCAACCAACCAACCAACCAACCAACCAACCAACAACCAACCAACAGCCAACAACTACCAACAGCCAACAACCAACAACCAACCAACCAACAACCAACCAACAACTACCAACAATCAACCAACCAACCAACAACCAACCAACCAACCAACCAACCAACAACCAACATACAACCAACCACCACCAACATGTCCTAGCGGGATGGGAGGGAGGGGGCTTGATTGGTGACGTCATAATGACGTTATGATGATTGACTGCGGTAGAAACCCCAATTCCCCACTCAGGGGCGGGGCTTGATTGATGACGTCACGATAATTGATTGGTCCAGAACTGTCGTTTTGTCCCTACTCAGGGGGGCGGGGCTTATTTGATGACGTCACGGTGATTGATTGCGGTAGAACTGTCGTTTCTCAACTATTATTGTGTGTAATGGTATATTGTATCAACACGAAGGTTGGATCTGGTCCCAGTAATAATATGTTTCAAAGATATTTTCGGGCTGACCGTTATTGGCAGGGTTTTTTAACATGTTTTCTTTGTGACTTCATGACCAGCGTTTGCAAAATTCTGTTGCGCGCCACACCAAGATGTTTATTTAATCGTTTTGCGCTATTTATAACTGTCTTTGACGACTAAGAGCCTATCTGGTATCTCAGTGAATTGCCGTGTGTGTGTGTTGGGGGGATCGATATCTATATGTGTTACTATGATCCAGGAAAAAGAAAAACAAGCAAGGGATTATATTGAGGCTAGACAAAGTCCGCTCTGCCAGTTTCGTTAAAATACTAAGATGTTAAAAATATGAAGGGAGAGAGCGGATGTGTGGGGTGGGGGAGAGAGAGTGGATGTGTCGGATGGGGGAGAGAGAGTGGATGTGTAGGGTGGGGGAGAGAGAGTGGATGTGTGGGGTGGGGGAGAGAGAGTGGATGTGCGGGGTGGGGGAGAGAGAGAGTGGATGTGCGGGGTGGGGGAGAGAGAGTGGATGTGCGGGGCGGGGGAGAGAGAGTGGATGTGCGGGGCGGGGGAGAGAGAGTGGATGTGTAGGGTGGGGGAGAGAGAGTTGGTGTGCGGGGTGGGGGAGAGAGAGTGGATGTGCGGGGTGGGGGAGAGAGAGTGGATGTGCGGGGCGGGGGAGAGAGAGTGGATGTGTAGGGTGGGGGAGAGAGAGTTGGTGTGCGGGGTGGGGGAGAGAGAGTGGATGTGTGGGGTGGGGGAGAGAGAGTTGATGTGTGGGGTGGGGGACAGAGCGGAGGAAAGGGAGGGAGAGTAGGTGTGTGCTTTAGATTATGATTGACTTAAAGGCTCTTGTTTTTGCATTTCTTTTGCATAGTGCTGTCAAAAACCTGCTTATTTGCAACTAATTGGTCAGTGGCTGATATCTTGGATGATTCTGTTAATAAATAAATATTTGTTATAAGAAATAAGAGAACTTAATAATTATGAGACGCGGCGTAGTCACATTGACGAAATTGGATTCGACGGTTGAACAATTGGAAAAGTCAATAAACTGAAGATATCCATATATTTCTAAATTCATTAAATTGCTTTAAAACCGAAAATAAGGGGAAAAAAGAAAGCAGCACAGCGAAGCCATCTAGAATTGAGATGATTAATTATAAGTGATCATTAATTAGATAATAATATAGGGATAGAGTGCTTTTTATGGGATTCGAGCACATGTGGAAGGCCTGTGAACGAACCCGCGCAACGGTGAGTTCATTGGCCTTTCACAAGTGCTCGAATCCCATACAAAGCACGACTGCACCAGGATCTATCCCCATTATAACACAAACAAACAAAATCGATTCATAGATAGCGGAAAAAGCCAAATGCTCGAGATTTTGCTCAAAATTTTTCATGGTATTGTCCTGCGACACCAGTGTCGCATAGCAACTTGCTCAATGGAAAGGAAAACGTTTTACGTCACAAAGCCATCGTCATAATATCTCGAAGTCATGCCCATTGTTTTTCTGTGAATTGGCTTTGTGATTTTTTTACGTGGTTAGAGCACGCTGACGGTTTCTTATCATTCCTTTTTACAGGAGTGCATTACTCAATTGGTTTCTCCGAAACGATAATCTTTTTCTATATTTTTAATGGTTCTAATTATTTTTGGTGACAAAATGTCAATATCTTTTAAAGAATTTTCAGTTTGGTTAATTTTTCAGAAATCAGTTTTATATGCATTTTGCGATCCAGCCTTGGGGTAGGTTTTAACGTTAAGCTGTTAATCATATTCAGTGCAAGTATGTCTGTATTTCAGAGCGGACTAAGGGTCCTTTCCCAAGTGCACTCCGCGTTTCATCAAAACGGGGGTATTATTTTAAAACTTAGCACTCTGCGTTTAGAGGTGCGGACAGGCATGCCCGAACACTCGCGTAACGTCTAAAATACATCTGTATTAGATCGGCAATATCGGCAAGTTCGTCGGCCGATGTATCGGTTGCACATAGGATTAACTATGGCCCGACGCATACCAGATATAGCGGCTTCGTACATCGGATACACATCGGGCCGATATATCTTTAATACGTCGGGCCACCGTCGGAAATATCCCTACAAATTCTTCGACGTCGGATACCAACCGTCGGCTATACGTCGGTTATACGTTTATATTCCGATGCATTTCCGACGAACTTCCGATGATTTTTATACGTAAAAAAATTGTTTCTAACCTTAACAGACCCATTGAACCCTTACCAACCATTCATAATTCACATATTCATACATACACCATAGCATATTGATATACAACATAGCATATTTATATATTGCAACTGAACACTAGTACTTACTCGGGTTTGAACCGGGGACCTCTTGCGGGGACCATCCTAGGCGCGGAACATACCTCTACTCCACGGCGGCTGGGGCTGCCTCGGCAGTGTAATTAAGTGGTCTAATGTTTCTATTTCGTCCCAAAAAGTTTACTTCTTACATTTTCGTTTTAGAACCATTAAATAATTAGAACCATTAAAAATATAGAAAAAGATTATCGTTTCGGAGAAACCAATTGAGTAATGCACTCCTGTAAAAAGGAATGATAAGAAACCGTCAGCGTGCTCTAACCACGTAAAAAAATCACAAAGCCAATTCACAGAAAAACAATGGGCATGACTTCGAGATATTATGACGATGGCTTTGTGACGTAAAACGTTTTCCTTTCCATTGAGCAAGTTGCTATGCGACACTGGTGTCGCAGGACAATACCATGAAAAATTTTGAGCAAAATCTCGAGCATTTGGCTTTTTCCGCTATCTATGAATCGATTTTGTTTGTTTGTGTTATAATGGGGATAGATCCTGGTGCAGTCGTGCTTTGTATGGGATTCGAGCACTTGTGAAAGGCCAATGAACTCACCGTTGCGCGGGTTCGTTCATAGGCCTTCCACATGTGCTCGAATCCCATAAAAAGCACTCTATCCCTATATTATTATCTAATTAATGATCACTTATAATTAATCATCTCAATTCTAGATGGCTTCGCTGTGCTGCTTTCTTTTTTCCCTTATTTTCGGTTTTAAAGCAATTTAATGAATTTAGAAATATATGGATATCTTCAGTTTATTGACTTTTCCAATTGTGCAACCGTCGAATCCAATTTCGTCAATGCGACTACTCCGCGTCTCATAATTATTAAGTTTTCTTATTTCTTATCACAAATATTTATTTATTAATAGAATCATCCAAGATATCAGCCACTGATCAATTAGTTGCCAATAAGCAGGTTTTTGACAGCACTATGCAAAAGAAATGCAAAAACAAGAGCCTTTAAGTCAATCATAATCTAAAGCACACACCTACTCTCCCCCCTTTCCTCCGCTCTGTCCCCCACCCCACACATCCACTCTCTCTCCCCCACCCTGCACATCCACTCTCTCTCCCCCACCCCACACATCCACTCTCTCTCTCCCCCACCTCACACATCCACTCTCCCCCTTCATATTTTCAACACCTTAGTATTTTAACGAAACTGGCAGAGCGGACTATGTCTAGCCTAAAAATAATCCCTTGCTTGTTTTTCTTTTTCCTGGATCATAGTAACACATATAGATACCGATCCCCCCCCAACACACACACACGGCAATTCACTGAGATACTAGATAGGCCCTTAGTCGTCAAAGACAGTTATAAATAGCGCAAAACGATTAAATAAACATCTTGGTGTGGCGCGCAACAGAATTTTGCAAACGCTGGTCATGAAGTCACAAAGAAAACATGTTAAAAAAACCCTGCCAATAACGGTCAGCCCGAAAATATCTTTGAAACATATTATTACTGGGACCAGATCCAACCTTCGTATTGATACAATATACCATTACACACAATAATAGTTGAGAAAGAGAAACGACAGTTCTACCGACGGAACAAAAGTTGTTTTTGAAAAAAAATATTACTGATGTATAACCGACGCATTATAATAATCGTATAATATACAAATATATCACTGCATCGGCTATACGTCGGAAATATACCGAATTCCGACGGAACTTTATTTGTTTTATTTAAGATATTACAAGCATGTAATATGCGTATAAATATATACGTATATTATATATATAGTTATATTTGTTGGTGAAACGTCGGAAATATACCGATTTCCACTGGATCTCTAAATTTGTGTATTTCATGCATAACTTGAAATGAAAACTATATATATATATATATATATATATATATATATATATATATATATATATATATATATATATATATATATATATATATATATATATATATATATATATATATATATTGCGTTGTGTACGAGTGCTCCACATATTCCACAGCGTCGGAAAAAAAGATGCCGATATTGCCAACGCGTATTATACGTATTTTTTTAACCGTCTATAAAACGCATATTTTATAAACAACGTCGGAAATACATCGGAAAAAAGATGCCGATATTGCAATCATATATTATACGTATTTTTATACGTCTATAAAACGCATATTTTCCGATGTTTATTCGGCGTCGGAAATTTATCGATTGACGTTTTGTAGGGGACATTCTGAAGAATCAATAGTGGAGCATTATGAATATACTTGAAAATTATCATTTGCCTCAATAAACTATCCCTCAACAAACATAAAGGAGGAAAAGACAATACAAATAACTAAATTTAAAAGCGCCAGCGGTAACAAAAAACGAAAATGTAAGAAGTAAACTTTTTGGGACGAAATAGAAACATTAGACCACTTAATAACACTGCCGAGGCAGCCCCAGCCGCCGTGGAGTAGAGGTATGTTCCGCGCCTAGGATGGTCCCCGCAAGAGGTCCCCGGTTCAAACCCGAGTAAGTACTAGTGTTCAGTTGCAATATATAAATATGCTATGTTGTATATCAATATGCTATGGTGTATGTATGAATATGTGAATTATGAATGGTTGGTAAGGGTTCAATGGGTCTGTTAAGGTTAGAAACAATTTTTTTACGTATAAAAATCATCGGAAGTTCGTCGGAAATGCATCGGAATATAAACGTATAACCGACGTATAGCCGACGGTTGGTATCCGACGTCGAAGAATTTGTAGGGATATTTCCGACGGTGGCCCGACGTATTAAAGATATATCGGCCCGATGTGTATCCGATGTACGAAGCCGCTATATCTGGTATGCGTCGGGCCATAGTTAATCCTATGTGCAACCGATACATCGGCCGACGAACTTGCCGATATTGCCGATCTAATACAGATGTATTTTAGACGTTACGCGAGTGTTCGGGCATGCCTGTCCGCACCTCTAAACGCAGAGTGCTAAGTTTTAAAATAATACCCCCGTTTTGATGAAACGCGGAGTGCACTTGGGAAAGGACCCTTAGTCCGCTCTGAAATACAGACATACTTGCACTGAATATGATTAACAGCTTAACGTTAAAACCTACCACAAGGCTGGATCGCAAAATGCATATAAAACTGATTTCTGAAAAATTAACCAAACTGAAAATTCTTTAAAAGATATTGACATTTTGTCACCAAAATAATTAGAACCATTAAAAATATAGAAAAAGATTATCGTTTCGGAGAAACCAATTGAGTAATGCACTCCTGTAAAAAGGAATGATAAGAAACCGTCAGCGTGCTCTAACCACGTAAAAAAATCACAAAGCCAATTCACAGAAAAACAATGGGCATGACTTCGAGATATTATGACGATGGCTTTGTGACGTAAAACGTTTTCCTTTCCATTGAGCAAGTTGCTATGCGACACTGGTGTCGCAGGACAATACCATGAAAAATTTTGAGCAAAATCTCGAGCATTTGGCTTTTTCCGCTATCTATGAATCGATTTTGTTTGTTTGTGTTATAATGGGGATAGATCCTGGTGCAGTCTTGCTTTGTATGGGATTCGAGCCCTTGTGAAAGGCCAATGAACTCACCGTTGCGCGGGTTCGTTCACAGGCCTTCCACATGTGCTCGAATCCCATAAAAAGCACTCTATCCCTATATTATTATCTAATTAATGATCACTTATAATTAATCATCTCAATTCTAGATGGCTTCGCTGTGCTGCTTTCTTTTTTCCCCTTATTTTCGGTTTTAAAGCAATTTAATGAATTTAGAAATATATGGATATCTTCAGTTTATTGACTTTTCCAATTGTGCAACCGTCGAATCCAATTTCGTCAATGCGACTACTCCGCGTCTCATAATTATTAAGTTTTCTTATTTCTTATCACAAATATTTATTTATTAATAGAATCATCCAAGATATCAGCCACTGATCAATTAGTTGCCAATAAGCAGGTTTTTGACAGCACTATGCAAAAGAAATGCAAAAACAAGAGCCTTTAAGTCAATCATAATCTAAAGCACACACCTACTCTCCCCCCTTTCCTCCGCTCTGTCCCCCACCCCACACATCCACTCTCTCTCCCCCACCCTGCACATCCACTCTCTCTCCCCTACCCCACACATCCACTCTCTCTCTCCCCCACCTCACACATCCACTCTCCCCCTTCATATTTTCAACACCTTAGTATTTTAACGAAACTGGCAGAGCGGACTATGTCTAGCCTAAAAATAATCCCTTGCTTGTTTTTCTTTTTCCTGGATCATAGTAACACATATAGATACCGATCCCCCCCAACACACACACACGGCAATTCACTGAGATACTAGATAGGCCCTTAGTCGTCAAAGACAGTTATAAATAGCGCAAAACGATTAAATAAACATCTTGGTGTGGCGCGCAACAGAATTTTGCAAACGCTGGTCATGAAGTCACAAAGAAAACATGTTAAAAAACCCTGCCAATAACGGTCAGCCCGAAAATATCTTTGAAACATATTATTACTGGGACCAGATCCAACGTTCGTATTGATACAATATACCATTACACACAATAATAGTTGAGAAAGAGAAACGACAGTTCTACCGACGGAACAAAAGTTGTTTTTGAAAAAAAATATTACTGATGTATAACCGACGCATTATAATAATCGTATAATATACAAATATATCACTGCATCGGCTATACGTCGGAAATATACCGAATTCCGACGGAACTTTATTTGTTTTATTTAAGAACTTACAAGCATGTAATATGCGTATAAATATATACGTATATTATATATATAGTTATATTTGTTGGTGAAACGTCGGAAATATACCGATTTCCACTGGATCTCTAAATTTGTGTATTTCATGCATAACTTGAAATGAAAACTATATATATATATATATATATATATGTATATATATATATATATATATATATATATATATATATATATATTGCGTTGTGTACGAGTGCTCCACATATTCCACAGCGTCGGAAAAAAAGATGCCGATATTGCCAACGCGTATTATACGTATTTTTTTAACCGTCTATAAAACGCATATTTTATAAACAACGTCGGAAATACATCGGAAAAAAGATGCCGATATTGCAATCATATATTATACGTATTTTTATACGTCTATAAAACGCATATTTTCCGATGTTTATTCGGCGTCGGAAATTTATCGATTGACGTTCTGTAGGGGACATTCTGAAGAATCAATGGTGGAGCATTATGAATATACTTGAAAATTATCATTTGCCTCAATAAACTATCCCTCAACAAACATAAAGGAGGAAAAGACAATACAAATAACTAAATTTAAAAGCGCCAGCGGTAACAAAAAACGAAAATGTAAGAAGTAAACTTTTTGGGACGAAATAGAAACATTAGACCACTTAATTACACTGCCGAGGCAGCCCCAGCCGCCGTGGAGTAGAGGTATGTTCCGCGCCTAGGATGGTCCCCGCAAGAGGTCCCCGGTTCAAACCCGAGTAAGTACTAGTGTTCAGTTGCAATATATAAATATGCTATGTTGTATATCAATATGCTATGGTGTATGTATGAATATGTGAATTATGAATGGTTGGTAAGGGTTCAATGGGTCTGTTAAGGTTAGAAACAATTTTTTTACGTATAAAAATCATCGGAAGTTCGTCGGAAATGCATCGGAATATAAACGTATAACCGACGTATAGCCGACGGTTGGTATCCGACGTCGAAGAATTTGTAGGGATATTTCCGACGGTGGCCCGACGTATTAAAGATATATCGGCCCGATGTGTATCCGATGTACGAAGCCGCTATATCTGTTATGCGTCGGGCCATAGTTAATCATATGTGCAACCGATACATCGGCCGACGAACTTGCCGATATTGCCGATCTAATACAGATGTATTTTAGGCGTTACGCGAGTGTTCGGGCCCGTATATATATATATATATAGCTTAATGCTTGAGGAGACCTCACGTGCTGATTTATAAGGTTTAGAGAGACCGAAAAAAATCGGAGACCAGAACCAGGTCTCCTTATTTATAAGGCTTCCAGAAAACTCAGAAGTAGCCAATTCTTCTTACATTTTTAAGACGGACACTAAACTTAAGCATAATGTGTATAAGACATTACCAAAATGAAAAATTATGACTGAAAGACAAATTCGAAAAGCCGCCCTAAAGTCTATCCCATGTATATCTCACAACCATATCAAATACCACTCAGGGAGACCATTTGTAATTGTCATTTTTGAAAAAAATCGGCTGTATATGGGCAAACTAAAATTTTCCCCATATTTAGAGAAGTCTACTCTATCACATGGCAAAGTTTCATGAAGGATAGACAAAAAAGTCCTTTTTTAAATTCTTGGCCCGTAAATTCAACCTTCCTGAAAAATAACACGGGCTTCGATTTGATTTGTCGAAAATCAAAACAAAAACACAATATCAAAACAAAAACAATTTGAAGGCGCATGCGCGAAAGATCTCTCGAGACGTCATTTTTATTTTATTTTATTGCATGTTTCAGTAAGTATAAGTTATACCATTAAGAACAAGTTGTAGTGACAATCAATGTCAATAGTGGTCCACTTGACTTGAATAAACTCTGGATATGTGGTATATTAGGAAATATATTGGATGTTGCATTTTCTAGAAAGTGGATACGACGTGACAGCAAATAAGCCAATTCGCACCTTCGGGTCGTTTTTTTTTTGTATCATTTCCTTATCTCCTTATCTCAACTGAATGAAGTCGAAACGCAAAAACCTTTCGGCAAAAGTCAAAGTGCGAATTGGCTTACTGGTTGATCAACATCATTTCCTCATCATAATCAGGAAGTATCTATGTTCTAACTCTACTAGCTTAGCACTTTGAACGTTTCGAATAAAATTTGAATTTTGAATTTCGACTGCGAGGGAATCGGGCAAAAAATGAAAGAAATGATACAGTAACTTTGGTTAAATCCGCCTCTGCCTGTAGTGTCGCCACCTCCCGAAAACAACAATTATCCCGAAAATAATATTTTTTGCCGAACCTCCCGACACCTGCTACTGGTCCTAGAATGCAAAATCTTGAGCTGCTATAAGTAAACTGTTAGTACACACATATAAAGTCGGGTTTGTTGTCATAAGTAATCCTTATAAGCCAATTCGCACTTTCGGGTCTTTCCGGTTAAGGTGTTGTTTCGACTGCAATTTGGGGATAAATTATAAAAAAAAATGATAAGGGAAAACATCAAAATTCTAATTTTCTTTCAACATGCACACTTTCAAATTTACAAAGCCATCACATGATCTTTTAAAAAACATTTTACACATTTTTCAGCCCCTTTAATAACCAATGTGAGAATATATTTCTGGCAAAATAGAATTTTGTTGATTTTTGCCGTTTTTATCTATCATTTCTTTATATCCTTATCCCAACTGAATTCAGCCGAAACGCAGAAGTCAAAGTGCGAATTGGCTTATAGCTCTTAGCAGTCATTTTGAAAAGCGAGTTGATAGTCTTACAGTTTGCACTTCAAATTTGCATTTCGGGAGGATAAAATAAAGTGGCGAGTTACAGCTAAAAATCCTGCCCGAAAAAATATATCGACCTTGTATTTTCGCAAATCACGACATTTTACTTCGCGCAGAACAGAAAATATGTGTAAAATCCTTTATTTGCCACATGCAAAAGCATTACCGGCTCGCGTCTAAAACACCACAGCTATTGCGAAAAAAACCATTGAAAAGTGACAGACGGTCCTAGGTTACTGATAGAAAAATATAGAAGAAAAATCGCAAAAAACATACAAGAAACTGAACTTGAAACTATTTGTTAAAATCTTTAATAATTTTTTAAAATAGCATACGGCTTGTTAACAACATTTTTACAGGATTATTTTATTCGAAACGCAGAATTTTTGCGCATTTTAATGGGAACGCCTAAGTGTGATTTGACTTATTTTGATGTAGAATTTCGACTTTTTCAGACATTGAGTTGTCATGCTAGTGAAAAACCTGTCACCGCATGTACCTAGCTCCAAGTCAGCTCTTCATTTTTTGGCATATATTTTAAGATAAATCTGTGATATCTTATATATTGTGAGATATATCTCTATGATATCTGTTGGGGAAAGTGATTTAATTAGTGTCTCCGTGTCACTCCCTACCTTTCCCCTCCTTTACCCTCCTCTTTCCCCCCTCCCCCCCAGTTGAATGTGACCAGAGTGGTTTTTTGCTGAGGTTTATGTGCGCTGTTTTAAAGCAGACCGCAAAGCTGGCAGTGACCTATTTAGCAATATAGTGTAAACACGGCCCTGCGCTGATAATCGATCAATGTGTGAGAAGCAAGAGCATTGCAAAGTGAAGGCCTGTTGTTTAAAAAAAATCGATTCGAGAAGCCTGTTGCTTTCAGTGACGGTTATAAAATGAGAGCTGCGTTTCCCTTCAGTCAGTGTGTTTAGGTGTCGATTCACAGCAAAGGTGTATCCCAGTGTAGGGTAGATATGTTTTTTATAAAAAAAACAAGACAGTTGCTTTGGTGGTGCGTTAGGTGTTGCTTAGTCCGGTAAATTGTTTTTTTTTGCATTAAACTAAAGCGGCAAGTGACCGTATCCCCTTCTATAAAAAGCATTCAGAGGTTACTGCCTGTTGATCAAATTTAATTAAATGTTGACCTGAGGGTCAGTGTTAACCCCTATCCCCTTGTTATTGTTATTTTTTAATGTAAGCTAGAATTATTTCAGTTATTTAAATGAATTGGGTGAAGCAATGGGCTGATATACAAGAGGCGTTGCCAAGTGAAATCAATTCATGAATCCTGTGGTTCTAAGAGACGGCCGATTGGAAGGGTTGCTGGGTTGATTCCAGTAACAAAAAAAGAAAAAAAATCAAAAGTTATCGCCTGTTGATCAAAGGTAACTAGATTTTGACCGTAAAGTCAGTCGTAAACTCCCGCCCCCCCCCCCCCCGCCCCGCGTTATCGTTGTTTTTTTTTGGGGGGTGAGTTAGTGATTTCAGTGAATACATAGTGAAATATACGCTGAAGTGTGGCGGTATTATTATTATTTTTTCTTTGGTTTTTGTGAAGTTTGGAAGTGAAGTGAAACGGAAACAGTAGCAGGTTGTTTTACGGTAAAGTGTACGTGAGCGAGTAGTTTCACGATAACGGTGCCACCGAAATAAATGTGTGCTTTTTCTTAGTTTACCATTGTTAGGATTTAAAAGTGAGATCAATGCGAGAGTTTAAATCATTATTAATCATAATTAATAACCAGGTGCATTAAAAAAGTTTGCAGTGGAGGAACATACGTGCTCTGCACGTCCATACGGCCAGTGACCTATTTAGCAATATAGTGTAAACACGGCCCTGCGCTGATAATCGATCAATGTGTGAGAAGCAAGAGCATTGCAAAGTGAAGGACTGTTGTTTTATATAAAATCCATTCGAGAAGCCTGCAGTTTTCATTGTCGGTTATTAAGTGAGAGCTGCGTTTCCCTTCAGTCAGTGTGTTTAGGTGTTGATTCACAGCAAAGGTGTATCCCAGTGTAGGGTAGATGTCAGATCGCCTTTTTTATGAAAAAAAAAAACAAGACAGTTGCTTTGGTGGTGGGTTAGGTGTTGTTTAGTCCGGTAAATTGTTTTTTTTTTTGCATTAAACTAAAGCGGCAAGTGACCGTATCCCCATCTTAAAAAACATTCAGAGGTTACTGCCTGTTGATCAAATTTAATTCAATGTTGACCTGAGGGTCAGTGTTAACCCCTCCCCCCTCGTTATTGTTATTTTTTAATGTAAGCTAGAATTATTTCAGTTAGTTAACCCAATTGGGAGAAGCAATGGGCTGATATACAAGAGGCGTTGCCAAGTAAAATCAATTCGTGAAACCTGTGGTTTTAAGGGGCGGCCGATTGGAAGCTGCGTCTATCCTCAGTCAATGTGTAAAGCTGTGTTCATGCAGTGCTGGGTTGATTCCAGTAACAAAAAAAGAAAAAATCAAAAGTTACCGCCTGTTGATCAAAGGTAACTAGATTTTGACCGTAAAGTCAGTCGTAAACACCACCCCCCCGCGTTATGGTTGTTTTTTTTAGTGAGCTAGTGGTTTCAGTATAATACATAGTGAAATATACGCTGAAGTGCGGGCTTTTTCTTTGGTTTCTGTGAAGTGTGGAAGTGAAGTGAAATGGAAACAGTAGCAGATTGTTTTAAGGTAAAGTGTACGTGTGCGAGTAGTTTCACGATAACGGTGCCACCAAAATAAATGTGTGCTTTTTTTTAGCTTACCATTGTTAGCATTTAAAAGTAAGATCAATACGAGAGTTTAAATCATTATTAATCATAATTAATAACCAGGTGCATTAAAAAGGTTTAAAGTGGAGGAACATGCGTGATCTGCACGTCCATACGGCCAGGTACTGATATCTTGTGTATATATACGGTGGCGGATGTTGTGGTAAACCAAAGTCAAATATTATGGTGTACAAACTAATTTTATACGTAATTCTGCATCTATCAACTATTTTAGTATATATTTTACAAAAACCCACAACCCCTTCATTTAAATATTTGGTCACTTGACTTGGGTCACGTAACATTTAAAGGCCAGAATGTAAACAAACATTTCGCAGGTGGATGTGGAAGCTAACTTTTCTACACTTTTATGAGCAAACAAAAGATATACAACTCACTAAAAATTGTGCCTGTTTTACAAAAGGGTGTATGGGCATGAACTATCTGTAACTGTTTGAATAGTAGGGATTGGTATGCAGGATTCGTGCCTCAGAGCATATGAAGTTGATCCCTGTTAGTGGAACAATGAAATGCTTCGTAGCTCTGACAGAGAGATATACGACTATTTGCTACCTCCCAGAAGAATTAATTTCAAGCCCTGCTTCAGATATAAAAAAGCTCTACCTATGTTGGCATATTCTGTTTATGGTCTCCCAAAGTCGTATTTTAGGGTTATGTATATATGAGTGAATGTATATGATGCACATTTCGTCTCCCCATTTACCCCTTTTTCATGTATGGTCTCTCTAGCTGTTAACTCAGTGTCTTTTAAGATATACGAAAGGTCTATCTATGTTGGCATATTCTGAGTATGGTCTCCCAAAGTCGTATGTTAGGGTTATATACGAGCAAAAATAACCGATGAACATTTGGTCCCCTGTTTACTTATTTTCATATTAGGTCTCTCTTAGTGTTTTCTTTGTATCTTTTCAACAAAATTTTTGTCATATTCTCTTTGTTTTATCACAATGGGTTCTTGAGGTCTGTTAGAAGCTTCATATCGATCTTTATTGGATTGTTCTCGTTCAACCAAGAAACGAAATACTGAAATTTGCCTTTCAGGGTTACGAGGCGGTGAACTTTACCTTGTTGTTTCTACTCTTTCCATGCCATTCCCCTCTCTACACAAACTTAAAGATATGACGTTGTCGCTTTATTGGAAATAAACCATGTCAATGTCGCTGCGGAGAATCACTTTTTTATTCTCTTGCCTTTACTTTAGGTGCCGTGACCTCTCAGATTGAAACTTTCACGATGTTAACATTGTCAATAAAAACATCAGCACAGTTTTATCCAATTTGCATTTGAAACAAACGTTTTAAGTCTTAAATACTGCGACCGGGGTTCAAACGAGAGACCCAAACTTCCTAGAACGACTAATAACAATATCTGTATACTCTCTGTTGAATGTTGACAAAACAGAAAAGATCGCACACAAAATGTACCACTATTACAGAGTCTCCCTGACCTTACGAGTCGAGCATTAATTTCTGTTTATGTTGATATTGATTGTTGCTGTGCAGTTGTGAAACGATTTGATACTACACCTCCAAAAGACTATCAGTATCAAGGCCCAAATCAAATTGCTGCTCATTATCTACTTTTCGAACTGCCTGGACTGAAGCAAAATTCTCTTGTCCGAGAGTAACTGGGTTATTATATTAACCATTTTTTCCATAGCTGTCTTCCTTCAGCAAGCACTTTTCTCGAGGTTTCTTCATTTTCACACAATTTGCCAGTTAGGCCACGGGACGATCTGATTGTGCTCTCCATTGCTCTATTTTGCTCATTTTTTGTGTTCGCAGGGCCGAATGCTAGCCTCCGATTTATGCAAAGTGACAATCATAATTTGCCTTGCATCAAAGGTTTCATCCAAAATAGTGACGCACGTGTCGCGAAGACAGTGATTTGTGTATTCGTGCTTTGTGGTGTCCAACAAAACACCATACTAAGCCCCACCCCTTTTGTCATTTTCATTAATGACCTCCCACTTCGAACCCAGCCATCAGTCCGCTTGTTTGCTGACGACTGTGTCCGTTTTTGTGAGATTAGAGATGAACGTGACCATCTAATTGTATAGCAAGACTTAGAAGCCTTGAATTCTTGGGAGAACGATTGGCTAATGGAATTCAATCCAGACAATTATTTTGTGCGCACTATTTAAAAAAGCGGTATCCAAAACTAAATAAATATTCATTGAAAAACACAGTAATTTAGACAGCCGATTCAACAACCCATCTAGGTGATGGAATTTCTAAAGACTTAAAGAAGTCGCTTGTCAGGTGTGGGATCCCCACCTAGAGTGCCACATCTTCAAATTAGAGTCAGTGTAGGAGGGCAGTACGATACGCGACAAATAGGTATCATAACAACAGTTCGGTCACCGATAAACATACATTCTATCATCTTCGAACCACCATACCACACCACCCAGCAACACAATAACACAAGTGTGCTCCAAGTGTCATTCCGGATAACATCAAGTTATATTAAGCAGACACATAAGTTATTGAAAGAACATATGGAATGAGTTACCCTATTGTTACAGAGCTGACACAATATTACCTTAATGTGGTGCTAGTGTCGTTAAACTAATCAGTCAATCAAACAATCAGGACGCTGGTATATATTTCTCATCGATTTTCTGTCCTCCTTCATTATCAAATGACTGATATTGAACATGCTATTTTAATTTTTGTTTTAGAACATGAGTACTCATCCTAAAGTACGCTACATCATGTATATTAATGAAGAAAAAATTTTGAGGCCACCTTATCCTTTTGCCAGTGTTTTGACCTTGAAATTCAAAATTATATCTGTGGCGATAAGAAAGGAATTTTGTTTTTCTGCGAAGTAGATTTTCTGAAAGCTTTAGGATGGGTAAACAAGAGATTTTGCGTGCGGTATCACTCATTTTGAAAGGTAGCCATATAATTAAGGAGAATAAGACTTGGTTTTTAAAACCTAAAATTTATTGCACTAACACAAACAAATATGCTATCCAGGGGATTTTCTGTTTCTTAACATGTATGTGTTTTTTATTTAAAATCTTTTCTGTTGCAAGATCTCGCAAGTTAAGACTCAACTTCGTCTGTAAGACTGTACTACAGTTCTATTGTTAAAAAAACAGTTGTAGAAAATTGTTTACGTAGCTTCTAAAAATGGATTTTTGTAATTTGCAAAAAAAAAAAAAAAAAAAAAAAAGAACTCAGCGAAAACAAAACATGATTGAAGATACTTTGGACTTCTTTGTATATCAAAATCACCTTGTTGTATGTTGTGATGACTGTTACTTTTGTGACAAAATAATATAGCTATTGGTTGAAACAAGAAATATGTTTTCGTAGCCATCCAGTTAGGATGTACACAAAAGATTTGAAAAAGTTTCACCCCCTTTCCCCTGTACGCCAAAGGTTACGTTATTATGGATTTGAACATTAGCGCCCGCACTGGTCTAGACACCCCCTCGTTAAATCCGTCCTAAATGTATCGCCCCTTAGGCATATAATAAAAGTACTGTCATTGTACGTATCTGGTATGAAGTATTACTATTTTGTAGTTCCAGGAGAAGTCGGACGAAATGGCTCGTGCTCAGCGTATGGTGCGTTATTTATTATTTATGAAATATCTGTGCTTTTATCTTTTATCTTCAAAAGATTTATGAGATTTTTGGGCCTATAAATTAAGCTAGGGGTGGGAGAGCTGCCAATCAGAGGTCCCTCTTTATTCTTCGTACATACAAAATATGTACATACATTCATAAGAGATATAGAACGTGCCACTTTGAGAGACGTTATTTACTAATTTATAAGTGTTAGTGAGACCCAAAATTTTGGTAGACCTAAATGATGTTAACTTCGATGAGGAGGTAAGATAACATTTAAAAATTGTTATCTTAAAATATTAATTTAAACAAAATGATCGTTTATTCTTCTTCATAATTTTCAGCTTCTTGCTGCTGAAGAAAAGTATACTGGAAATATGCAGGTAAACTGAATAATGTTATTCAGAAATTGATCGTCGTTTACAGTTGCGTATAGAAGGGTATATTTACTTTACTGTTGATTGGTTTCATTAATTTAATTGGTTCAATATAGGGATTAACAGTAAGACAAACATCAAGTTCAATATTTCATGAAAGAGGGTACACTCTGTATTCCATAAAATTGAAGAGCTTTCAGTTTTTGAAAGGACAATTTTGCATCTTACTTTTATTCTACTGTACTTATTTCTACCCTTTTAAGAGAACTTTCAATATGCATATGAATATTGCATTTTACTAAGCGTACGTGCGTACAGTGGGCAGGGGCTATGGTCCAAAGCGTACGCACTGCGTACAAGGGGGGATCGGAAATTGACAAATTTTTGCGTACGTACTAAATATTCACAACAATCTGGGGTATGATTGTCTAGATTGGCTAAAAAGATGACATTATCACTATGATATATAATATATATACTGGTATGTTGTTTTATTTTTATGTAGTCAGGCATTGTGTTTCCCTTTTAGGTACTTGATCTGCTGTCAAGTGGTCTGCAGAAGATACTATTGCAGTGAAGGGCCTTATCCTAGTATGTATCTCACTCATTTACCGAACAAAATTATAAATATTAAAAGTATAAATAGTTTGAAGGACTTTTCAGGGTGATCTGTTCTTAGAAATCATTATAGCTTGTAATTTATAAGGTATAGGAAAATTGACCTGGGCGGTTTAGTTATTCTAAAATATTGATATACACATCTGTCCATTACGGTGTCAATTGGTTAAATTTTAAATGTCCATTTCTTTCCTTTCAGGCAAGGCGAAGATTATAGAATTCCTCGGCATGAAATCCACAAAGAGTATCGAACACTTACCCCAAGATGGACAGTACAAAAAGATACGAGCTAAAGTGACCAACGAAAGAAAGACAGTGCACATCAACATAAATAAAAATCTTGAGGTACTATTATCAAAGAAACAGCAGGTTAACCTAGATGATAAAGTTGAAGGGTGATGGAACACTTGTCTTAAAAGTACCCAGTCTTTCAAGTTTGCGGGCCCTTAAGTATATCGTCGCTACGCAACTACGTAGGCAGCAGGATGTCGCTCCATTGCAGTGTAACCCCTTTTTGACAACGTTCCAACGACCACATAATTCCTTCTTCACATTTTATTTGAGTACAGTATTGAATTTAAAAAAAAACAACCGAACAGAACCGAAATTTTGGAATTCGGTTTTCGGTTATCAACCAACAGAGAAATTTTGCTCGGATTTCGCTGAAACCGGCACACCCCTACTATTCTCAAATAAGAATTTTGCGTATACTTATCAACTGTGTTAGCGTAGTTTAACGTTTGATTTATTTGTAGATCCCCAATACCAGACTTAGGTAGACCATGCTCGAAAAAAGAAAATAGGTAGACCTCATGTATTTTCTTTGGATAAAAACATTTGTAAGTAAAGACATACGCAATGCTTTGTTTGTGAACGATTGTGACATTGTTCCTTCCAAATGTACGGCCCCACAAATAATTATGAAAACTGTGAAATAAAAGATAATATGTAAATTCTCCTTGTGTACCATGAATGAGTATGGCATATCTCAATCGCAGCCACAGTGTATAGATTTATATTTATTCATTTCATACTTTTTAAACTTTTGTTACTTTCAATAACAAGAAGCACTAACATAACACCCCAGAATAAATAACGACATCAGAAAGTGAACATCCATTTTCCACGTGCGCAAAAAGAGAGGGGAGCATGTCTATCCGTGTGAGTACGCTATTGTTAAACTCTATAATGAAGGCTCAATTTTTGGCATACATAGGGGAGAGGGGATAAACGAGTAACAAATTTTCGCGCACGCACTAAAGGAATGGCCCAAAATCTCAAGCGCGCTCTAAAGGACTAAAAGATCACGAAGGAAATTCACGGAAAAAGGGAATTGTACGTTTGCTCGAATCCCATAGAAGCACCCAGCCCATGGGCCATGCCTATAATAGCACTTTTTGTGATGATATTTTTTCGGGGATAGGGAGATTTTATGTATCACGTTATATATGTATTTTTGTTCTTAATATTTATTGCCTATGTGCCTGTATTTAATGGTTTGGGGTTAAAGATAAGTAACAACCAATGTGTCATTGCTTCCTGGTTGAAAAATATCTGTGTGAAACACAAATAAAAACAGTACATCATATTTCACTTCTCTTTTATTAACACTCTCAAAAATGGTAGTGGCTTGATCAATTCGACATCGGACGGATAGCACCCAGTATATTTAATCAATAAATATATGATGTCTTGCGCCCAGTCAACAATTTGACCTCACTGTGATCTCACTGTGACTTAACAACAACCACGTGCTCATGTCATAGTATGATGTCACTGTGAGCTAAATTGTCATAATGTGCCATTGGGTAGAATAACACAAGGTCCCGGCAGTGATAACTCCTGATGGTCGCACAATACACGCTCGTCGTGTCATCCCGTACTCATGACATGTCTTCGGCACCCTCATGTTGTGATGAGGTAGCTTGACGTTGTTCCTTGTCAAGCATTGCCGCCGTCTCTGCGCCCTCAAACCTTGGCGTGTCTCGCGATGATTTCGTTCTTTCCACAACTTTGGGCCTGAAATAGAACGCGTGTGTATCTATTTAGGTCTGCTACCGCTGAATAGGTTGCAAACGGTGGCTATGAAACTACACTTGAATATGCCAACAGGGTAGAGGTGTATTGAAATATCATTTTTTTAAATATAAATTCACGATTGTACTATGAATCGTTGAAAAATGTTAAAGATGAGAAATGGGTGTAGATCGTTTTGCCACCGGTCACTTTGCGACCGACCACTTTTCCACCACAAAGAAATAAGCAAAAAATTCTTACTACTTATTACTTAAAACCTAGTAGCTACAACTAATTTATAAACTTACCTTATTTGTTGATTTTAATTTACTCAAAACAGTAAAAAATTTTGGCTACTAGGTTTTACCTTTAGGCACCAGGCTTGTATGGATTGTAAATATGTGTTCGATCATTCTTTTGTATATCCATGCCTTATACTCCCTTAAGCAGCCATCTAAATATAAGCTAAGTTAAATGCTAATTTTTCAGAGGGAGACCAGGATATTAAAACAACACATATGGAGACCAAAGATATAGTTGCACAATATTTCTTTCTTAAATGAAATATAATAGTATAGTATTGCAGTTTAAAATAAATATATATAAAATATATAAAATAAAGACAATCTCCCCGAACAATTCTCTTCGTAGGACAATTCTCCCTATGTCTATTCCCCTCAATTCATTTTTATTTTTCTTATTTTTACTTTTCTTTGTATTATTTCTCTCTTTTTAAAATAAATTATTGCCTTTTTATCTTTTAATTGGAGGCCGTGTAATTGTCCTTTCAACATTGTCGCGTTTTATTTTGGAAAAAAGACAAGAGATGAGTGCCACCTTGTTTTATTATCACAGTACAGCCCATTCCCCTACTTAAGACCTAGGAGCTACAACTAATTTACAAACTTGCCTTATTTATTGATTTTAATTTACTCAAAACCAGGTTCTACCTTTAGACACCAGGCTTGTATGCATAAAAAATCTCTTACCGTTTTCGAGATAAATCATGTTTTTCTTAGCTAAGGTTTTTCGCGATTTGACCTTGACCATGAAGGTCAAGGTAAAAAAATTAACGGGTGCCTCAGATCACATTGTCCTTTATATATGTGCCAGGTGTGCCTTTTCTAGCTTCAACGGCCTTGCAGTAAATGCCTGGAATTTGATTCATCTTTCTCGCAATTTGACCTTGACCAGTAAGGTCACAGTCAAAACTTTTTATTAGATTCACCACTTCAGATGACCCTCCATACATGTGCCGAGTTTGGTTGGTCTAGCTTCAGCGGTCTAGGAGGAGATTACTGGAAACCGATTCGGCGGAAGAAGAAACAAAGAGAGGAAAAAAAAGATGAAGAATTCGAGGCAATCCATCCTCATTTTTATTTTCAATACCAAGTGGCAATAAATATATATAAAATATATAAAATAAAGAAAATCCTCGGGATTTTAGGTATGCTTGTATATCACTTACTGAATGGTCTGCGACGGCGTCGCAGGTCAACATTCAATATGTAATATGCAAGTGTACCTAAAATCCGAGAATTTCATTTTTTAGCACTTGTACTAGCAGTATTAAATTTTAATATATTGCTAAAGGAAACGGGAGAATACAACCCAGACAATTCGCCCCGAACAATTCCCCTCGTAGGACAATTCCCTGCGAGGTCAATTCCCCTCAATTCATTTTTGTTTTTCTTATTTTTTTCTTTTCTTTGTATTCTTTCTCTCTTTTATTAACAAATTATTGCCCTTTTATCTTTTAATTGGAGGCCGTGTAATTGTCCTTTCAACATTGCCGCGTTTTATTTTGAAAAACAAAAACAACAAAAGATGAGTACCACCTTGTTTTGTTATCACAGTACAGTCCATTTCCCCCTACATAAAACCTAGTAGCTACAACTAATTTATAAACTTATCTTATTTATTGATTTTAATTTACTCAAAACAGTAAAAATTTTAGTTACCAGACTTTACCTTTAGGCACCAGGATTGTATGTATTGTAAATATGTGTTCGATCATTCTTTTGTATATCCATGCCTGATACTCCCTTTAGCAGCCATCTAAATATTAGCTAAGTTAAATGCTAATAAAGAAAATTCTCGGGATTTTAGGTATGCTTGTATATCACTTACTGAATGGCCTGCGACGGCGTCGCAGGTCAGCATTCAATATGTAATATGCAAGTGTACCTAAAATCCGAGAATTTAATTTTTAGCACTTGTACTAGTAGTATTCAGTTTTAATATATTGCTAAAGGGAACAGGACAATACAACCCAGACCATTCCCCCAGTTAATTCTCCTCGACAATTCCTCCCTCCTCAGAACAATTCCCTTCGTAGGACAATTCCCTGTTGGGCCTATTCCCTCAGTTCATTTTTTTGTCTTATTTTTCTTTTCTTTGTATTTTTTCTCTCTCTTTTTTTAACAAATTATTGCCCCTTTATCTTTTAATTGGAGGCCGTGTAATTGTCCTTTCAACATTGTCACGTTTTATTTTGAAAAAAACAAACAAAACAAATGATGAGACCACCTTGTTTTATTATCACCGTACAGCCAATTTCCCCCTACTTAAAACCTAGTAGCTACAACTAATTTATAAACATATCTTATTTATTGATTTTAATTTACTCAGAATAGTGAAAATTTTAGTTACCAGGTTTAACCAGGTTTTACGGGAGTTGTTAGTTTTTACGTGTACATCGGTCGGATCCGCCGTAATGTCCGTGGTGCACCTGGTTGGCTCTTTGCTCGAGCCACCACGTCGCCAGTACGCCGACTCTGCGCAGCGCATTCTTCAAATAGCCCGAGAGCTCGAAAACCGACGGATTGTTTACTATTTGCGTGGAATTGTCAACAACATCCAGTTTTAATTGGCAGAAAAGACTTTCGCTCCATGCAGAAGAATTTTGCATTTATAATTTTAAGGTATTTTCTAAAGGAAGAAGTGACAGATACCTGGTTGTTTAATTTTTATTTTGGCATTCAAAGTAAAAAAAATTAAGTGGGGGAGGAATAGTCCTCGGGAAGAATTGTCCTACGGGGGGAATTGTTCGGGGGGGATTGTCGGAGGGGGAATTGTCCTAGACCCATTGCTATATACATGATTTTAGTCAACATAACTCTTTAGGCTAGGTACTTTTAATATCATAGTTTTAATGTCATTATATTTCACTGGGAGACCATGGTATTAAAAAACCCACATACGGAGAACAAGTAGATACAGTTGCACAAAATTTTTTTTCTTAAATGTAATGCTATAGTATGGTATTGCAGTTTAAAATAAATATATATAGAATAAAGAAAATGTTCGGGAATTTTAGGTATGCTTTGTATTTCACATATTGAATGGCCTGCGACGGCGTCGCAAACAGTCGAAACACATATGTTGCGGAAGAAGTTGCGAAAGTGCAAATATCTGACTGTTTCGAATAAAAAAAAATTAAGGTATTTTCTAAAGGAAGAAGTGACAGATACCTGGTTGTTTAATTTTTATTTTGGCATTCAAAGTAAAAAAAATTAGGTGGGGGAGGAATAGTCCTCGGGAAGAATTGCCCTACGGGGGGAATTGTTTGGGGGGATTGTCGGAGGGGGAATTGTCCTAGACCCATTGCTATATACATGATTTTAGTCAACATAACTCTTTAGGCTAAGTAATTTTAATACCATAGTTTTAATGTCATAATTTTTCACTGGGAGACCATGGTATTAAAAAACCCACATACGGAGAACAAGTAGATATAGTTGCACAATATTGTTTTCTTAAATATAATGCTATAGTATGGTATTGCAGTTTAAAGTAAATATATATAGAATAAAGAAAATTTTCGGGAATTTTAGGTATGCTTTGTATTTCACTTATTGAATGGCCTGCGACGGCGTCGCAAACAGTCGAAACACATATGTTGCGGAAGAAGTTGCGGAAGTGCAAATTTCTGACTGTTTCGAATAAAAAAATTTAAATTATTTTCTAAAGAAAGAAGTGACAGATACCTGGTTGTTTTATTTTTATTTTGGCATTCAAAGTAAAAAAAAATAAGTGGGGGAGGAATTTTAAGGTATTTTCTAAAGGAAGAAGTGACAGATACCTGGTTGTTTAATTTTTATTTTGGCATTCAAAGTAAAAAAAAATTAAGTGGGGGAGGAATAGTCCTCGGGAAGAATTGCCCTACGGGGGGAATTGTTTGGGGGGATTGTCGGAGGGGGAATTGTCCTAGACCCATTGCTATATACATGATTTTAGTCAACATAACTCTTTAGGCTAAGTAATATTAATATCATAGTTTTAATGTCATAATTTTTCACTGTGAGACCATGGTATTAAAAAACCCACATACGGAGAACAAGTAGATATAGTTGCACAATATTGTTTTCTTAAATGTAATGCTATAGTATGGTATTGCAGTTTAAAATAAATATATATAGAATAAAGAAAATTCTCGGGAATTTTAGGTATGCTTTATATTTCACATACTGAATGGCCTGCGACGGCGTCGCAAACAGTCGAAACACATATGTTGCGGAAGAAGTTGCGGAAGTGAAAATTTCTGACTGTTTCGAATAAAAAAAGTTCGGGTGTATGAATTTATGTATGATGTTGGATATAATATGTAGCAATATATGGATACTTATTTGCGACCTCTTTTCTATAATTCTATAATGGTGTTTTAGCAGAAATGTGATGGAATATAATTCTTTTTATATGCTATAGTAACGTATCGCTTGAAACATTTTGCACTAATTTATCAATGGATGTGTACTGCAACGAATGTGAAGAGTCTGATTGTAAACATCGAGATACAGAGGTTACCTGTGATTTGAATGTGAAAATTGCATGTGTGACCTGACTTCCAATATATAAGCGTTCATGTAAGCATAGGCTGAGAATATTTGCAGTGTTATTTCCTGGTAAGAGGTAGCTAGAACTATACATGGGTCGAGAGAGTGTCTGCAAGTACTTGAGATCTGTGTGCCTGAGGCCTCTATCTGTGCGCTATTGATTCGTATACTTGTTTGGTTTCCTCAGTACCCTGTGTGTTCAGTGTTTGGCATACGTGTTTCGTTACTTAAATACTCCTGTTTGTAAAGCACGCACTAGAAAGCCTCTGTTGCTGGGTTTCAGACAGGCTGTGTGTACTGCTGTCTGGATAAAATAACGTCTCTATATCAGCGGAAAAATTGGTTCTAAAAGTTTCAAGGAAATATGGATTTGTTAGGCGTGTCTCTGAAAGTGAAGGTTTCTGTAGAAATATATCTTAAACTTGGGTATTTTTACTGGATAGTA
Organism: Protula sp. h YS-2021; assembly: GCA_949752745.1. Classification (NCBI taxonomy): domain Eukaryota; kingdom Metazoa; phylum Annelida; class Polychaeta; order Sabellida; family Serpulidae; genus Protula; species Protula sp. h YS-2021. The sequence goes on along the minus strand of OX457025.1, from coordinate 98,489,515 downwards.
ACGCCAGTTGTCGTATTAATTTGTGAGTATAAATTGTTTGTACTTTTTCGGTTGATTACAGCCCCCACCCCCTCTAGAGCAGTAGCCATCACATTGCAATAGAATTTTCTTGTTGCCCTCGCCCCGTGTGTCAGTTCAGTATGTGTACTTTAAGGGTCACATTTTGGAAAAAACAGTGTCAGGAATCTGTGAAATGTTGAGGGATATTTCGCCCAGTTGTGTAGAGTTTTAGGCAGTTCAGTTTATGGTCACTTTCTCGATTTTTATAGCAGAAAGTCTAAAAATTCATTGTGATTGGTTTAGTGGATAAAGGCCCTGTTCTCGGGCTTTCGATGGCACCCACGCAAGCAGAACCTTCCCGGTGTTGACTAAGGTTTCCCGCAGATGTATCATACCGCCACCTTCCGCAATTTTCCTTCAGTGACTTTTTCCGCCAGTTCGTCTGTGGTAAAATGAGACTGTGAACTTTTGGCTTCTTTTCATGACTTCAGCGCCTAGAATTCCAACGTGAGACTCTCGAAGACCGCAGTGAAAATAATAACTGCCTAGTGCAGTTCAGATGGGTTCATGTGCTAGTAACCTCTGAATCCAAAGTGGTGTTCAGAAAGGTTCGTAATTAGTCAAAATAGTTCGTAATAGTCAATGACAGGTTTAAAATTTACCCTTTACTTTCAGTAAATATTGTTGTTTTATTCCCAGAATATTTCTCTCTTTCTACCACAGAGTTTTGATTAAAAAAAACAAAACAAAAAAACTTGTTATTGATTTCCAGTCAAATTAATGACTCCTGCTGTTGTGTAAATAACAAACATTGCAAAAGTTTTCAGTGAAAATGCCGAGTTAAAAGTTTACAATATGCCCAGTGGTCATGTATATGTAATCATGTTTACGCCAGTTGTTTTGTGAAAAACATAGTTGAATTCTGTATAATTTTTCCATGGATGTCAGGTTAATTTTGTTAGCGATCTTAAAATTCCGATGTGGTGTCATAATTTCTTTATACGGGCATGTTATTTCACTTGGAGCATGTTATAATGTTAAATAAAATATGTTTCAATAAAAAAAAATCTCCTCCCCCTCCCTACTGGTGAACGAATGTTTTAAAAACTGTGTGTAACTGTTCGATATTTGTGATAAATTTTGTTTGAAATATAGTTAAAGCTTCGGAAGCCCCCCCCCCCACCCTGCCTGTGGCAGCATGTGGTTGTCAAAAAAGATTGTCTTTTTTTAGAACTGCAATCCCAATTCCACAGGCCACCTTCAGCTCTGTGTTTATTATTGTTTTTTCTTTCGAGTTAAAAGTTTGGTCAAATGTGTACGAAATCTTTCTAGTTTCACAGCCTGGGACGCATGTTGAGGCAGAAATTGCATTTTTTATTTTTTGGTCATTTTCAGCTAAAGCTACTCTACTATTTTTTGTATAATCAGCTGATGTTTATTGCTCGCAGCTGTCTTCAAAGCTCTCTCCCTCACGTACAGTGCAGCCAAGACCACTGAGTTATCGGCCATTCTTTTGTGTGCAATTTTTGCGGCCTGGCTTATATGGTTTATATTCGGCAGTCCCCCTCACGCGTTAAACTGCTCCGTAAAACATCTTATTTTTTTTTGGAAAATTTAAAATAGTTAATCTTACGAGATCTCCCCAAAATCAGTCGTTTAAAACGGCCCCAAAACTTGAAACATATTGCGTTGAAACTTACCTAAAATACTGTATTAAAGCATGTTTCAAGTATCCTGTGTTCAACTCAAATTTATCGTGTTGTTACTTAAAATAGACCTCTCAAAATTGATCAAATCTTAAAAGGTATATTCAGCTTTCCATTATGCTCATTATTTTGATAAAACTTTATCCAGATCTATTTTAAAAGCGTTTTATTTTTACCGATAAAACTTTGCCGTGTACCGTGTACTGTTTGTCATGGGTATAGGCCAAGGCAGTGGTCTTGCTGCTTGTCAGCTGATCTGTACTGTTTCGTTATTGATCGAGTTCTTTCTCTCTTTCTCTGTGTGACACAAGCCCGGCTTATATTCAAACGAGTGCTGTCCCTCTGTCTCTGTAGCACAGGCCTGGTTTATACCTGTCTTACTGTCGTGTGTAAAATTTATTCATATTAACTGTCAATCATTTTTAAAAGGGGCGGAGTCATGTGATTAAATTGTACGGCGGTCGATGTGTCACATGATTTCAGGTTTGCGTTATGCTGTCATATATGCGTTGATTTTTTTTCGCGTTTTCGTTTCAATACCGTGTCGCGTCAAAAATCGTATTTGTGTTTTAATCCTGGTGCTATGTGCGTTAGTTTTCTCATTATTTTTTTAAACTAGACCGACTAATCGACATCTAAATAAACACTCATGATTTTTTTATGGATGACCAGCTTGAAATAATTTAGATAAAATAATAATTGCTCCCTTCTATTGGCCTGAAAGGAAACGTATATCAGTCATTTAATTTTCCATAAAGTGCGCGTGATTAAAAGGTTCTGTTTTTAATTTTGACTCTGTTTCATAGACAATATTGTTGTATTGTTAAATTATTTTTCTGAATTGTTATCGTTGTAACAATTCTTGTTGTTTTCATGCATCTGTGATAGATTTAATAATTTTTTTTAACTTGAAGTGTGTTATAGAAACATGGATACCCCTTTCGAAAAATTTTACTATTTGGTCAACTCACTTAGAACATTAGATATTCGGCGATTTTTCTGAATAATTAATTTGAAATGTCGAATATTACATAATTTAAGCAACATGTTCTTTATTGCAAGTTGCAACCAGAATGTTAAATTATAGTTTATATTTGTATAATGTTTGGTTACATTTTTTGCTGGTGCGGTGCGGTATGACTTTGTCATGCTCTTCATGAATACTTACTTTACAAAAATATTACACCAAAATTCTTATGTGAAGGGAAAAGTTGTGATTGTTTAAGATAAAAACTGTTACAATCACTAATTGTGTCCCTATGAAGCAACACTGAAATGTTGTATCCCAATTCCTTTTACTTGCGTTTTAATTGCAAAATGGTTATGGTGCCTTGGAATTTGTTTTGCTGTAACACTTGACTTTGTCTTCGACTCTGTTTTGGTGTCAATGATCGAAGTTAGATATGATAGGTGTGGTTTTGATCATGCTTACAATAATCCGTCCAATGAGCCCTCGGCAGACAATTTGGTTTACATGTCTCCTGAAGATACGTGTGGCGAATTTGTAGAACGTCATGACTTTGTTACACGTGATGTAGAGTTAAATCAATCAAAGTCTATTAGTACTCAAGTTAGGTCAGCTAAACGACTGCACTAGATTATTCACCACCACGGAATTCAAAATTAGCACAAATGAGTCTTCCGGCCATCCCTTGAAAACAAAACAAAAAAGGCCTCACCAACAAAGCAGTTATACCTACAGCAAAACTCGCAGCTTCAACTAGAAACACAAGAAACACCCACAAACATGCTTTTAGGCATCTCCAAGTAAGAACTGACATCTATAAACATAGTTTCATTGCAGCCACAATAGTAGATTGGAATAGTCTCCCCACTAGCGTATTTCAAGAACATTACCCAGCTTCAGAGCACGTTGAGGAATTTACCATTTACATTAGAAGTTCAGTCATCTAGGATCCTTGGCGCTTGTGCGGTGTTATAACATCGTGAGATGACACACCTTTAATATTGCGAAGATTTCATACTCTATGTATTTCTAGATAAATCTGAAATCTATAAAAAAAATTGTGCTGAAACGGTAGATAAACACTAAAACATCAATATACTTTGTTCTTTTTCGCCGGAAAAGCCTGGAGAAAACCCGTGTTGCTGGTCCGAGCTTCGCCATTGACTGAAAGTGTGTCAGTTTCTGCTCCATGGTGTTTTAATCTCCTTTGGCTGTAGATATTAAAGTTTTTATTCATGGAAAATACTAATCCCTGGCCGGTTTAGATGCCATAGAGCCTGGTGACTGACTAGTACTACTACTTGTTCCATGATATATTGATAGTTATAACATAGAGCACAATAGTTTTGAATAAGCCAATTCATACTTTCATACTTTTAAGGATAGCTAATTTAAAATCCACGGTGTGGGGTGAATACATGAGAGGAGGAAAAGAAGTGAATTTGACCTAGATAGGCCAAAAGTCAACTTCAGTTGCTGCATGCAAATTTACGTTCACGGTGCACTATCAGCAACTTGTTTTCATAATATTCCAAAATAATATTTTGGAACTACAGAGCACATGTATTTGTTATTGTTGATGTTGGTTAAGGTCCCTACATGTTACAGATATGACGCTGTGGCCCGCGCAAACAAAGGAGCAATAGTACTCGTACTAATTAAAAGGTTGTCAATCGCTTCATTTTTATATGTTGAAAATTATGGAACGTTTATTGGATATATTTTTGCAGGGTAACTTCAGTTGAACCTTGCATATATGCGGCCCGAGGTTTTACAAGAATAAAAAACCAGACTCCGCAGAATTCAAGTGACAAGAAAGCTTCAACAGATGTTGTCATGTCCTCAGGAGAAGCTTTAGATGTACTTTCTAATTTTCTCGTGCCAGTATCTAATGTTGTTAACAGGTATGGAATATTATATCTTTGCCAAGGTTAAAGTGTTCAAAATGTTAGAATTAATGATTGACACGTAAACTCTGTTTCAGTATGCCTAATAGGAATTTAAATTGTGACGAAAGAGATGAACTTGATGCGGCTTGTCGTGTAATATTTTATTTTTGAAGCATATAAAGATGTATGGTACTGTACTTTAATTTATTTTAGAATTACTTTAAAAGCGGTATGATAATGAAGTACATGAATTGATATTTCAGAGATTTAAATGAGCATATCAAGGCATGTTTTCCGTTTCGTAAATTCAGGGGTGGCTTCTTCCTTAAGCACGAGAAAACAAATGATGATGACGTGATTGCCAGACTAGAAACGCCAGGAAAGATCGATGTTTGCGACAAGTGAGACTTTGCCATCTTCAATGCATACCAGCTGTGAACCCAGTGCGGAAGAAGCCTCCATTCAAACTGCTGCTTTTTACGAGGGTATATGAAGTGACAAAATACTGAGTAGATTGCGTGAACAGAACAGATCTTTTCTGACTTCTTTTTTAAAATACTAGATTATGTGGATGCATCGGATCAATGGTGGGCAGATCGGGGCTTCCTTATTAAAGAAGAACTGCTTGAGAGCTGAGCTGGACAAATACGAGAAAATGGCGCTTGCTCACCACTCGCCCATTCACAAGAGGAAGGATGGCATTCACTATGACAGTCTCGCTTCGCAGTTTTGCACCTGTTCCACTTCAACTCCGACAATCTCGTCACAAAGCATGCGCTGTGCCTGATTGCTACAGAGCTGTCGTTATCCGATTTCTACAGTATGACCGCGAACTGATCATGGACGCTCATTAGACCTTAAATTTAATTTTACAGATCCTGCCATATTTTGCCGTGATCTAAGTGACAAAATACCAAATGTTGTACAGTCTTCGCGATACTCGGTTCGTTACACAAACGACTGAAACGGCTAGTTTGTGATACGCTGCCCTCGCAACCAGCGCAACACTCACTCACCCCACCCGCCCCCTCCAGCAAAGCGAAATCAACAAATCATTGGGACGGAGGTGCAGGAAGTCAAACAATAGCTAGTGTTAGAAGATATGTTGAGAAAGCGATCGAGCGGCTCAAACGTAACAAAAATGTGACGTTTACTGGTTTTATTGAGGAGTGAGGAGTATTGGTGGGATATGCATATATTTTATCACTATATTGCTAAAGTTTGATGTGCCACCACCGGAGAGCGCAGTAACTCGGCATAAGAAATCGTTATGCGTGCACCCTGCAGGAGTTGAACCTACAATGGCACTAACAAAAAAGTTGATAATATATACACACATTTGATAATATATGCACACAGAATAAGCCAACATAGGGACACCTTTTGTATATGTTAAAAGACACTAAAGGTGTCACTTAGAGAGACCATAGGTAAAAAATAGTTAGAGAGACCATAAATAAAAATAGTAAATAGGGAGACCAAAGTCCCCCTATTTACTATTTTCATGCATTCTGTCTGTAAAATAATAATTAAAAAACCTTTACTATTATCTCAGTTACACCCACATATTGGTAGTAAAACCAAATAAAAATAATAATAGAAATAAAACAAAAACAACGAAACGCGATTTTGCAAAGATTTTTAAAATAAATTTATTTTGATACAATAAAGTTTGTCATTTTTTAGTAGTTCTTCAAAGAAATAGTCGTGTAGTAATCTCAAAGTAAATTTAGATTGAGAAATGAAATGACGCGATGGACCTCCCATTGTTTTCCTGTGTATGTGCCCGTACATTTTGTTATTTGGTATATGATGCTTAGGCGGAAAAATATTTAAATAAGCTATATGGCATCAACTTGATGTTTATTCAATAAAGATTGAAAAGCCAAAAAAAAAAAATGCTTGCTTGTATTTATTTTCCCCTTCTCCCCTTCCCCGTTCCTTGGGTGCAGAAAATGTATTAAAGCTCCCCCATTTCCCTCCCTCCCAAAAAGGATGGCAAATTGTAGTTACTTCGAAATTAAGATTTCCAAGTCTGGCCTTCAATGCGGCCGTAGGTGATATGCATTCATAAGTTAATATATCGTTTCATGTGTAAACATCCGGTGGCCTTGAGGGGTCAGCTGGGGTAGTATATCGGGGAAATATCAGAAACGGAAAAATGAACCATCACTGTTTAATATGGTATGACAGCCTTCTCAAAAACCAGTTTCACATGCTGTTGTGGCGTAGTTCGATACTTGTCTTGCTGTGCTTCGCCCGGAGATTGCCAGTTCATTGCATAAAAATTGTTAGGCAAGCAACCTGTGGCAGTCGAACCCAAAAAAAGCATACATGCAAAGAAAAATTCTCATCTCCGCCCTTGTTCTTATTCTGTGTTAATAAGTGTTTGCATAAACATTTAAGGAAATGTTTTATTTTGTAAAATAGATGTTTTGATTCGGGATGAAATTAACTTTTCGGGAGTGGCGGTCGTGAGGTACAGTTGACGACAGGTACATTCTCTTGTATCTGTGGCCGTATTCACGAACATCTGAGTTTATTTACTTAGATATTGAACTTAGATCTCAAGATTAAACTTTGCTTACTTACGTCATATTCACTTACGTAAGTTTATCAACTTACATTCTAAGTCAATATTGCAAAATTTTCATAAAGAGTGCGACTAATCGTAATCGTATAAACTGGTTGTCAATATAAATATCGAAGGCCGATGAAAACTTTTAGACGTTTTGGGGCGGCAAAGCTTCTTCTTGTTTCCGACTCCAAATTTTCGAGATTTTCCACCAAAAAATGAATATCTTCTCTTGAAAATCTATGTCAAGTTAGGAGTTCATCGTCATTGTAAACTTCAAACGGATTACTCCTATCTCGAAACACTTTTCCTCCTAAAAACCCTTTCATATTCTTCATTTAATCTCAATAAATTCATTGTTGCCAAGGTAAACAAAGCACTTCAGGTATTTAAATATCGCGTGGGATTGAACTTAGAAATCTAAGTGTAGTTCGAAGTAAACTTAGAAGTTTGAACTTATACTTGAGTGGAAGTTTAAACTTACATTTTGTGAATACCGCTAAGTTTAATCAACGGGAAAGTTTACTGTTACATTTTTGCACTTAGATTGACTCTAAGTTTAAATTGACACTTTCGCGAATGCCGCCACTGGTTTACGGGTGAATATACCAAGTTGGCTACAAAAACAAAAATTATTGCCAATATCTGCAGGCAATAACTGAATTGTGTCAGTGTAATTACGGGCAATTTGGTGCCATGATTATTGGTTTTAACTTAGTCCCAGATGACTCTTGCGGTCTTCCTATGACAGCAAGAGTGACAGTTCCTATAATAGAACGTGTCATTGATGTCAATTTTTTTAATCTCGGCGCATGACTCAGGCCACTGGCGTTAATTTAAAAAGAGTGCATCACACAAATGACCCAATTATAAACACAACGCACAATTTCTGTGGTTAAACAACAATTTTGTACTGAGAAAAATATTCTTGGGATCAGGATATAAAATCTCCCATTATCTCCCACAGCAACAATAAGTCAATTCGCACTTTTACTTTTGCCGAAAAGTTTTTGCGGTTCGGCTGAATTTAGGTGGGATAAGGATATAAAGAAATGACAGAAAAAACGGCAAAAATCAACAAAATTCCATTTTACCAGCAAACATGTTCTCATGTTGGTTATTAAAGGGACTGAATAATATGTAAAATACTTTTTAGAAGATCGTATGATGGCTTTATAAATTTGAAAGTGTGCATGTTCAAAGAAAATTAGAATTTTGAGGTTTTCCCTTATCATTTCTTTATAATTTATCTCCCAACATTTCCCAACACCTCCACTGGAAAGATCCAAAAGTGCGAATTGGCTTATGGCTGTACAATAAGCCAATTCGCACTTTGGCTTTTTCAGAAAAGTTTTTACGTTTCGGCTGAATTCAGGTGGGATAAGGATATAAAGAAATGATAGATGAAAACCGAAAAAAATCAACAAAATTCCATTTTGCCAGCAACATATTCACATGTTGGTTATTAAAGGGACTGAATAATATGTAAAATAGCTTTTAAAGATCATATGATGGCTTCATAAATTTGAAAGCGTGCATGTTGAAAGAAAATTAGAAACTTGATGTTTTCTCCTTATCATTTCTTTATAATTTATCCCAAAAATATTTGCAGCCGAAACAACATCTTCGCCGGAAAGACCCGAAAATGCGAACTGGCTTATTACAGGAACTGTGACCATTTCTGTCCTAGGAAGATTGATCAAGTCATCTTCATGCAATAAGCCAAGTCACACTTTGGGTGTTTCGAATAATTTGCGAAAGAAATTTAATTTTCGACTGCGAGGGAACCAAAAAAATTAAAGAAATGACAGAAAAATATGGAAGAAATATCGCAAAAACAGCTTATACTCGGAACATAAAAGAAATTGAAACTTGAAACTATTTGTTAAAACTTATAATACATTTTTAAATAGCACAGGAGTTGTTAAAAACCTGACTGCTCTTTGGTGCAAGAGAAATTTGACATTTAGGTGAAATTTCTCTATCATTTCTTTCATTTTTTACCCGGTTACTTTTATTCAAAACGCAGAACTTTTGCACATTTTTATTGGGAACGCCCTAAGTGTGATGTGGCTTGTGGGTAACTGGGGACATAATGAGCGATATTTGGAGTTTATAGCAGTTTTATACCAATACAACTTCTTCGCTATTTAAGCTAAGTAATAACACTTTTCTAAATGGTAAAAATTATTCAAAGAGCTAGCTTCCTGGCATGTGACAAATTGGCCAAAATGTCTGCAATTGCGTTTTGCCCCCACGCGAGAACTGGCAGTTTTTGATCACGTGATGAAAATGTTAAATCTTATTGGTAGATGTAAGGTTGTGACTTGAACTCAAGAATAGAAAGGGTCCGCTGGGACTAGTTTTACCATTGGTAACTGTAAACAAGAGGGCAATAATATAGGTTTTGTGCTAAAACATAAGATAAGAGCTTACTCTGCACGACAGTAATACGTCAAGTTGTCTTCAGGCTGCATGTAATAGTTTCAAGTATTTTGTTATTTAGTTTAACTGCTTTCTTTCAAGTTATTTTCATTAGTTACTTCTCTTCGTCTCTGGCGGGTAGATGTAAACAATACAAACAAAATTACCTGAAGTTTGTAACCACAACTCTAGCGGAAATAGACGAAACTGTGAATTGTTTTTATTCAGAATAATTCTGCTCTAAAACTTGTATAAAGTGCCTGTAAATTATTAAATTACAAAAAAAAAAAAAAAAAAGATTTAGCGAGTCCACTGACTCTGCTCAAAATGATCATTTGGAGAACCGGGCTCATATACAAAACTAAGGAGACGGTCTCTTTTAGTGGGTGTGTTTCTGGCAAAAAAGTTGGTCGAATAAAGGAGACCTCGAATTTTTGTTTACTTGTTATTGTTGTGTTTTTTTCAAAACAACCATAACAGATAATAAAAATAATATTAATTTAAAATATCTATGCGATAATAAAAGAAAAAACACGAAAGAGAAGGGATATACATTTGGTCTCCCCATCTATTATTTATAAGCATGGTCTCCCCAGGTCGCAAGGTAGGTGTATATATATATATATATATATATATATATATATATATATATATATATATATATATATATATATATATATAGTTTTCATTTCAAAGTTATGCATGAAATACACAAATTTAGAGATCCAGTGGAAATCGGTATATTTCCGACGTTTCACCAACAAATATAACTATATATATAATATACGTATATATTTATACGCATATTACATGCTTGTAATATCTTAAATAAAACAAATAAAGTTCCGTCGGAATTCGGTATATTTCCGACGTATAGCCGATGCAGTGATATATTTGTATATTATACGATTATTATAATGCGTCGGTTATACATCAGTAATATTTTTTTTCAAAAACAACTTTTGTTCCGTCGGTAGAACTGTCGTTTCTCTTTCTCAACTATTATTGTGTGTAATGGTATATTGTATCAATACGAAGGTTGGATCTGGTCCCAGTAATAATATGTTTCAAAGATATTTTCGGGCTGACCGTTATTGGCAGGGTTTTTTAACATGTTTTCTTTGTGACTTCATGACCAGCGTTTGCAAAATTCTGTTGCGCGCCACACCAAGATGTTTATTTAATCGTTTTGCGCTATTTATAACTGTCTTTGACGACTAAGGGCCTATCTAGTATCTCAGTGAATTGCCGTGTGTGTGTGTTGGGGGGGGGGGGTCGGTATCTATATGTGTTACTATGATCCAGGAAAAAGAAAAACAAGCAAGGGATTATTTTGAGGCTAGACATAGTCCGCTCTGCCAGTTTCGTTAAAATACTAAGGTGTTGAAAATATGAAGGGGGAGAGTGGATGTGTGAGGTGGGGGAGAGAGAGAGTGGATGTGTGGGGTGGGGGAGAGAGAGTGGATGTGCAGGGTGGGGGAGAGAGAGTGGATGTGTGGGGTGGGGGACAGAGCGGAGGAAAGGGGGGAGAGTAGGTGTGTGCTTTAGATTATGATTGACTTAAAGGCTCTTGTTTTTGCATTTCTTTTGCATAGTGCTGTCAAAAACCTGCTTATTGGCAACTAATTGATCAGTGGCTGATATCTTGGATGATTCTATTAATAAATAAATATTTGTGATAAGAAATAAGAAAACTTAATAATTATGAGACGCGGAGTAGTCGCATTGACGAAATTGGATTCGACGGTTGCACAATTGGAAAAGTCAATAAACTGAAGATATCCATATATTTCTAAATTCATTAAATTGCTTTAAAACCGAAAATAAGGGAAAAAAAGAAAGCAGCACAGCGAAGCCATCTAGAATTGAGATGATTAATTATAAGTGATCATTAATTAGATAATAATATAGGGATAGAGTGCTTTTTATTGGATTCGAGCACATGTGGAAGGCCTGTGAACGAACCCGCGCAACGGTGAGTTCATTGGCCTTTCACAAGTGCTCGAATCCCATAAAAAGCACGACTGCACCAGGATCTATCCCCATTATAACACAAACAAACAAAATCGATTCATAGATAGCGGAAAAAGCCAAATGCTCGAGATTTTGCTCAAAATTTTTCATGGTATTGTTCTGCGACACCAGTGTCGCATAGCAATCTTTTTCTATATTTTTAATGGTTCTAATTATTTTTGGTGACAAAATGTCAATATCTTTTAAAGAATTTTCAGTTTGGTTAATTTTTCAGAAATCAGTTTTATATGCATTTTGCGATCCAGCCTTGTGGTAGGTTTTAACGTTAAGCTGTTAATCATATTCAGTGCAAGTATGTCTGTATTTCAGAGCGGACTAAGGGTCCTTTCCCAAGTGCACTCCGCGTTTCATCAAAACGGGGGTATTATTTTAAAACTTAGCACTCTGCGTTTAGAGGTGCGGACAGGCATGCCCGAACACTCGCGTAACGTCTAAAATACATCTGTATTAGATCGGCAATATCGGCAAGTTCGTCGGCCGATGTATCGGTTGCACATAGGATTAACTATGGCCCGACGCATACCAGATATAGCGGCTTCGTACATCGGATACACATCGGGCCGATATATCTTTAATACGTCGGGCCACCGTCGGAAATATCCCTACAAATTCTTCGACGTCGGATACCAACCGTCGGCTATACGTCGGTTATACGTTTATATTCCGATGCATTTCCGACGAACTTCCGATGATTTTTATACGTAAAAAAATTGTTTCTAACCTTCACAGACCCATTGAACCCTTACCAACCATTCATAATTCACATATTCATACATACACCATAGCATATTGATATACAACATAGCATATTTATATATTGCAACTGAACACTAGTACTTACTCGGGTTTGAACCGGGGACCTCTTGCGGGGACCATCCTAGGCGCGGAACATACCTCTACTCCACGGCGGCTGGGGCTGCCTCGGCAGTGTAATTAAGTGGTCTAATGTTTCTATTTCGTCCCAAAAAGTTTACTTCTTACATTTTCGTTTTTTGTTACCGCTGGCGCTTTTAAATTTAGTTATTTGTATTGTCTTTTCCTCCTTTATGTTTGTTGAGGGATAGTTTATTGAGGCAAATGATAATTTTCAAGTATATTCATAATGCTCCACTATTGATTCTTCAGAATGTCCCCTACAAAACGTCAATCGATAAATTTCCGACGCCGAATAAACATCGGAAAATATGCGTTTTATAGACGTATAAAAATACGTATAATATATGATTGCAATATCGGCATCTTTTTTCCGATGTATTTCCGACGTTGTTTATAAAATATGCGTTTTATAGACGGTTAAAAAAATACGTATAATACGCGTTGGCAATATCGGCATCTTTTTTTCCGACGCTGTGGAATATGTGGAGCACTCGTACACAACGCAATATATATATATATATATATATATATATATATATATATATATATATATATATATATATATATATATATATATATATATATATATATATATATATATATATAGTTTTCATTTCAAGTTATGCATGAAATACACAAATTTAGAGATCCAGTGGAAATCGGTATATTTCCGACGTTTCACCAACAAATATAACTATATATATAATATACGTATATATTTATACGCATATTACATGCTTGTAATATCTTAAATAAAACAAATAAAGTTCCGTCGGAATTCGGTATATTTCCGACGTATAGCCGATGCAGTGATATATTTGTATATTATACGATTATTATAATGCGTCGGTTATACATCAGTAATATTTTTTTTCAAAAACAACTTTTGTTCCGTCGGAAGTCCGTCTATGTCAGACGTTGGGCCAACATATACAAATATATGTATAATATACGTATAATTAAATACATCGAATATACGTATGCAATATCCGTTTCAATTTTTTTTACCATTGGTCGGAAGTTTATCTATTTCCAACGTATAACCAATACATAAAAATATATGTATAATATATGCATTGAGAAATACGTATAATATATGAATATAATATAAAAAAACAAATTTCCAATTGGTAGAAAGTTCGTCGGAAAAAGATGTCGGCCCGATGAATATTTGCCAACATCTATTAAACTGAGGAAAATAATCATCGGGCCAACGTCGGTAACCGATGAACTTCCGACGAATGGGGAAAAATGGAAATTCGACTATTGCCAACCTATAACCGATGCATTACCGATGCATCGAAGCCGATGCCGACGTTTTAAGACCTGATTTATACCGTTCCGACGTCGGCCCGACGTTACGCGAGTGTTCGGGTGGTAATCATATGAGGGCCCTCCCTGGTGCTATAGCAAATTTCTTACTGTCTGAATGAAGTTCACAGCTCAGTATTGGGGGAGGGGGGTGGGGTGGTTGAACGCTGGGATATCTCTATCAATCAGAACTCCCTCCCCTGGAAAGAAAAGAAAAACACGTTTTCACTGTAGAAGCTGGTTCGGAACATTGAGCAAATTTTGTTGCCACTTAGACACACTGAGGGCTTTTATGGCTAGATTAACGGGAGGAGGGGTGTTAAGTTATCTTTCCCAGACAAAGCAACATATTTTATAATCATAAAATCATAGTTCCAAGAAAAATTCCAATGGGTTTCTGTATTAATCCCAAAAAATCTTCGGATAACTAAGCCCTCTGCCAACTCCACCCCCTCCCTACCCCGTGTTAAAATGTGCCATAACGTTTGGCCGAAAGATGTATATAACAATAATTCTGGAGGTGTGGTTGATGTATTGTTTTTCAAGATATTGAAGTCACATTCATGTCACAAAGACAATCAGAACCATTTAGAATAGCACAAAAATAATCGTTTCTGGGAAAATAACGTTTGATTAGGTTTTCAGTTCATAATGACTATTATTGTCAGTATGTGACCCACTGTAGCATATTATTGTCAGTGTGTGACCCACTGTAGCATATTATTATCAGTGTGTGACAAACTGTAGCATATTATTGTCAGTATGTGACCCACTGTAGCATATTACTGTCAATATGTGACCCACTGTAGCATATTATTGTCAGTATGTGAGACACAGTAGCACATTATTGTCAGTATGTGACCCACTATAGCATATTATTGTCAGTATGTGACCCACTGTAGCATATTATTGTCAGTATGTGAGACACAGTAGCATATTATTGTCAGTATGTGAGACACAGTAGCATATTATTGTCAGTATGTGAGACACTGTAGCATATTATTGTCAGTGTGTGACCCACTGTAGCATATTATTGTCAGTATGTGACCCACTGCAGCATATTATTGTCAATATGTGACCCACTGTAGCATATTATTGTCAGTATGTGACCCACTGTAGCATATTATTTTCAGTATGTGACCCACTGTAGCATATTATTGTCAGTATGTGACCCACTGTAACACATCATTGTCAGTGGGTGACCCACTGTAGCATATTATTGTCAGTATGTGACCCACCATAGCATATTATTGTCAGTATGTGACCCACTGTAGCATATTATTGTCAGTATGTGAGACACAGTAGCATATTATTGTCAGTATGTGAGACACAGTAGCATATTATTGTCAGTATGTGAGACACAGTAGCATATTATTGTCAGTATGTGATCCACTGTAGCATATTATTGTCAGTGTGTGACCCACTGTAGCATATTATTGTCAGTATGTGACCCACTGTAGCATATTATTGTCAATATGTGACCCACTGTAGCATATTATTGTCAGTATGTGACCCACTGTAGCATATTATTTTCAGTATTTGACCCACTGTAGCATATTATTGTCAGTATGTGACCCACTGTAACACATCATTGTCAGTGGGTGACCCACTGTAGCATATTATTGTTAATATGTGACCCACTGCAGCATATTATTGTCAGTGTGTGACCCACTGTAGCATATTATTGTCAGTATGTGAACCACTGTAGCATATTATTGTCAGTATGTGACCCACTGTAGCATATTATTGTCAGTATGTGAGACACAGTAGCATATTATTGTCAGTATGTGAGACACAGTAGCATATTATTGTCAGTGTGTGATCCACTGTAGCATATTATTGTCAGTGTGTGACCCACTATAGCATATTATTGTCAGTATGTGACCCACAGTAGCATATTATTGTCAATATGTGACCCACTGTAGCATATTATTGTCAGTATGTGACCCACTGCAGCATATTATTGTCAGTATGTGACCCACTGTAACATATCATTGTCAGTATGTGACCCACTTTAGCAAATGATTGTCAGTATGTGACCCACTGTAGCATATTATTGTCAGTATGTGAGATAAAGTAGCATATTATGGTCAGTATGTGAGACACAGTAGCATATTATTGTCAGTATGTGAGACAGAGTAGCATATTATTGTCAGTATGTGACCCACTGTAGCATATTATTGTTAATATGTGACCCACTGCAGCATATTATTGTCAGTATGTGACCCACTGTAGCATATTATTGTCAGTATGTGACCCACTGTAGCATATTATTGTCAGTATGTGAGACACAGTAGTATATTATTGTCAGTATGTGAGACAGAGTAGCATATTATTGTCAGTATGTGAGACACAGTAGCATATTATTGTCAGTATGTGACCCACTGTAGCATACTATTGTCAGTGTGTGACCCACTGTAGCATATTATTGTCAGTATGTGAGATACAGTAGCATATCATTGTCAGTATGTGAGACACAGTAGCATATCATTGTCAGTATGTGAGAAACAGTAGTATATTATTGTCAGTATGTGAGACACAGTAGCATATCATTGTCAGTATGTGAGACACAGTAGCATATCATTGTCAGTATGTGAGACACAGTAGCATATTATTGTCAGTATGTGACCCACTGTAGCATATTATTGTTAATATGAGACCCACTGCAGCATATTATTGTCAGTATGTGACCCACTGTAGCATATTATTGTTAATATGTGACCCACTGCAGCATATTATTGTCAGTATGTGACCCACTGTAGCATATTATTGTCAGTGTGTGACCCACTGTAGCATATTATTGTCAGTATGTGAGACACAGTAGCATATTATTGTCAGTATGTGAGACACAGTAGCACATTATCGTCAGTATGTGAGACACAGTGGCATATTATTGTCAGTATGTGAGACAGAGTAGCATATTATTGTTAGTATGTGACCCGCTGTGGCATATTATTGTCAGTATGTGACCCACTGTAGCATATTATTGTCAGTATGTGACCCACTGTAGCATATTATTGTCAGTATGTCACCCACTGTAGCATATTATTGTCAGTATGTGACCCACTGTAGCATATTATTGTCAGTATGTGAGAAACAGTAGCATATTATTGTCAGTATGTGAGACACAGTAGCATATTATTGTCAGTGTGTGACCCACTGTAGCATATTATTGTCAGTGTGTGACCCACTGTAGCATATTATTGTCAGTATGTGACCCACTGTAGCATATTATTGTCAATATGTGACCCACTGTAGAATATGTTATTGTCAGTATGTGACCCACTGTAGCATATTATTGTCAGTATGTGACCCACTGTAACATATCATTGTCAGTGGGTGACCCACTGTAGCATATTATTGTCAGTATGTGACCCACTTCAGCATATTATTGTCAGTATGTGAGACACAGTAGCATATTATTGTCAGTATGTGAGACACAGTAGCACATTATTGTCAGTATGTGAGACACAGTAGCATATTATTTTCAGTATGTGACCCACTGTAGCATATTATTGTTAATTTGTGACCCAATGCAGCATATTAGTGTCAGTATGTGACCCACTGTAGCATATTATTGTCAGTATGTGACCCACTTTAGCATATTATTGTCAGTATGTGACCCACTGTAGCATATTATTGTCAGAATGTGAGACACAGTAGCATATTATTGTCAGTATGTGAGACACAGTAGCATATTATTGTCAGTATGTGACCCACTTTAGCATATTATTGTCAGTATGTGACCCACTGTAGCACATTATTGTCAGTATGTGAGACAGAGTAGCATATTATTGTCAGTATGTGAGACACAGTAATATATTATTGTCAGTGTGTGACCCACTGTAGCATATTATTGTCAGTATGTGACCCACTGCAGCATATTATTGTCAGTATGTGACCCACTGTAACATATCATTGTCAGTGGGTGACTCACTGCAGCATATTATTGTCAGTATGTGACCCACTGTAGCATATTATTGTCAGTATGTGAGACACAGTTGCATATTATTGTCAGTATGTGACCCACTGTAGCATATTATTGTCAGTATGTGACCCACTGTAGCATATTATTGTGAGTATGTGACCCACTGTAGCATATTATTGTCAGTATGTGACCCACTGCAGCATATTATTGTCAGTATGTGACCCACTGTAACATATCATTGTCAGCATGTGAACCACTGTAGCATATTATTGTTAATATGTGACCCACTGCAGCATATTAGTGTCAGTATGTGACCACTGTAGCATATTATTGTCAGTATGTGACCCACTGTAGCATATTATTGTCAATATGTGACCCACTGTAGCATATTATTGTCAGTATGTGACCCACTGTAGCATATTATTGTCAGTATGTGACCCACTGTAGCATATTATTGTCAGTATGTGACCCACTGTAACATATCATTGTCAGTGGGTGACCAACTGTAGCATATTATTGTCAGTATGTGACCCACTGTAGCATATTATTGTCAGTATGTGAGGCACAGTAGCATATTATTGTCAGTATGTGACCCACTGTAGCATATTATTGTTAATATGTGACCCACTGCAGCATATTATTGTCAGTATGTGACCCACTGTAGCATATTATTGTCAGTATTTGGCCCAGTGTAGCATATTATTGTCAGTATGTGACCCACTGTAGCATATTATTGTCAGTATGTGAGACAGAGTAGCATATTATTGTCAGTATGTGAGACACAGTAGCATATTATCGTCAGTATGTGAGACACAGTGGCATATTATTGTCAGTATGTGAGACACAGTAGCATATTATTGTCAGTATGTGACCCACTGTAGCATATTATTGTCAGTATATGAGACACAGTAGCATATTATTGTCAGTATGTGAGACACAGTAGCATATTATTGTCAGTATGTGAGACACAGTAGCATATTATTGTCAGTATGTGACCCACTGTAGCATATTATTGTCAGTATGTGACCCACTGTAGCATATTATTGTCAGTATGTGACCCACTGTAGCATATTATTGTCAGTATGTGACCCACTGTAGCATATCATTGTCAGTGTGTGACCCACTGTAGCATATTATTGTCAGTATGTGACCCACTGTAGCATATTATTGTCAGTATGTGAGACACAGTAGCATATTATTGTCAGTATGTGACCCACTGTAGCATATTATTGTTAATATGTGACCCACTGCAGCATATTATTGTCAGTATGTGACCCACTGTAGCATATTATTGTCAGTATTTGGCCCAGTGAAGCATATTATTGTCAGTATGTGACCCACTGTAGCATATTATTGTCAGTATGTGAGACAGAGTAGCATATTTTTGTCAGTATGTGAGACACAGTAGCATATTACCGTCAGTATGTGAGACACAGTGGCATATTATTGTCAGTATGTGAGACACAGTAGCATATTATTGTCAGTATGTGAGACACAGTAGCATATTATTGTCAGTATGTGACCCACTGTAGCATATTATTGTCAGTGTGTGATCACTGTAGCATATTATTGTCAGTATGTGACCCACTGTAGCATATTATTGTCAGTATGTGACCCACTGTAGCATATTATTGTCAGTATGTGACCCACTGTCGCATATTATTGTCAGTATGTGACCCACTGTAAGATATCATTGTCAGTGGGTGACCCACTGTAGCATATTATTGTCAGTATGTGACCCACTGTAGCATATTATTGTCAGTATGTGAGACACAGTAGCATATTATTGTCAGTATGTGAGACACAGTAGCATATTATTGTCAGTATGTGAGACACAGTAGCATATTATTGTCAGTATGTGACCCACTGTAGCATATCATTGTCAGTGTGTGACCCACTGTAGCATATTATTGTCAGTATGTGACCCACTGTAGCATATTATTGTCAGTATGTGAGACACAGTAGCATATTATTGTCAGTATGTGAGACACTGCAGTTTGTGGGGCTCATCTGTGTATTAAGAGCGATTTGCATGCATGCATTGTATGCCTTTTTTGGCATTTGAAAACCCTCCACATGGCATGTGGAGTCCTCGTAAACTGGGACTCAAATACCATGTGCCCGGCCTCAAATGACATGTGTTGGGCCTCAAATGTCATGTGTCGGAATCCTCCCGAGGCACCGAGAGGGGAATCCTCCTGAGGCATGGACAGAGGAATAATCCTGAAGAACCGACAGGGGAATCCTCCTGAGGCACCTACAGAGGAATCCTCTTGAGACACCGACAGGGGAATACTCCTGAGACACCGACAGGGGAATCCTCCTGAGACACCGACAGAGAAATCCTCCTGAGACATCGACAGAGAAATCCGCCTGAGGAACCGATAGGAGAATCCTGCCGAGGCAAAGAGAGGGGAATCCTCCTGAGGCAAAGACAGGGGAACCCTCCTGAGGTACCGACAGGGGAATCATCCTGAGGCACAGAGAGGCGAATGCTCCTGAGGCACCCACAGAGAGATCCTGCTGAGGCACCGACAGAGGAAACCTGAGGGACCGAGAGTGGAATCCTGCTGAATGACCGACAGGAGAATCTTGTTGAGGTTCGACAGAGGAATCCTGCTGAGGCACCGACAGAGGAATCAATCTGAGGGACCGAGAGTGGAATCCTGCTGAATGCCCGACAGAGAAATCCTGCTGAATGACCGACAGAGGAATCCTGTTGAGCAATCGATACAGGAATCCTGCTGAGACCGACTATGGAATCCTGCTGAGGGACTGAAAGGGGAATCCCGCTGAGGAATCGACAGGGGAATCCTGCTGAGGGACTGACAGACGAATCCTGCTGCTGAGGGATCGACACAGGAATCCTGTGGAAGGAGCAACTGGGGATTTGTGTTGAGGGATCGATAGATGAATCCTGCTGAGGGATCGATAGAGGAATCTTGCTGAGGGACCGACATGGGAATCCTGCTGAGGGATCGACAGAGCAATTCTGCTGAGAGATCGATAGAGGAATCCTGCTGAGGGACCGACATGGGACTCCTGCTGAGACACCGACAGGGGAATCCTGCTGAGGAACCGATATATGAATCCTGGTGAGGCACCGACAGCGGAATCCTGCTGACAGATCGATAAAGGAATCCTGCAGAGGGACCAGCATGGGAATCCTGCTGTGTTACCGGCAGGGTTATCCTGCCCAGATATCGGCAGAAGAATCCTACTGAAGGATCGACTGGGGAATTCTGCAGAGGGACCGACAGGGGAACCCACAAAGGAATCGATTGAAGAATCCTGCTGAGATTCCAGCAGAGAAATTCTGCTGATGGATAGACAGCGCAATGAATAGAGTATAGTCCCGTCAGCTTAATACAGGTTCCTGAAGTTTAAAATTTCTATCCTTTTATGCTGTTTTACTTCACACTCTCTGGGATATACTGACGCAAAGTAAAAACGCAAAGATAAATGTTAACTGCTATATCTGAAAAAGTATTTCCAAATTTTGACATGGTACTGTTTATGATCTTTTACTGATACCCGAAAAGTCGCCAATATCAAACGTCTTTAACTATTCTTAATTATTGAAAGTTTTTTTATATTATCACAGTTTTCAAGATTCAATATCTCGTGTGCCCTTCTCGAGTCTCAGCCAGCGCATTAACACGTCGCGGCAGAGACGTTAGGATGAAGTCGGCGTAACGTGTGGCGGTTAAATTGCATTCAATAATTGGCAGTCAAATCTGATAGCGCCCCATACCATAACGTTTCCTCCAGCAAATCTATTCACCTCGCGAACACAAGAACTCGCAAATCACTCTCCCGTTAGACGGTACACTCGAGTACGACCATCGTGTCGAAACAGTTGAAATCGGGATTCATCAGAGAATAGTACTCTTCTCCAAGATGCTCTTGGTCATCCATTTCCCGAATAACTGGCCATCCAATTCCTTCTCATACGCCGTCGACGTTCATTTAAAACTGGTTCAACTTATGCCTTACTAGCTTGTATCCCGTGATCGCGTATTCAATTTTACAATGTGTGTCGACCGATGCGTTTGTTGTGTCTCCCTGGAGTCGCATTCGCGATGGCCGTTGTGGTTAGAAACCGATTTCGAAGATGCGCCGTTCGCATAGATCGATCTTGCACTGGGGTCGTAACTCTTGGTTGACCAGGTCGTGGGCGGTCTTGTACAGAGCCGGTTTGCAGGGCACACTGTTGCAGTCTACATATGGTTGACACTACCACTCCAAACCTTCTAGCGATTTCTGATTCTAACAGGCCAGACTCTAACATACCGATCGCTCCCCACCTCTCATTTTCGGTAAATCGTAGCATTTTGGTTTCTGGAATTTCTGGATTTTTTTCTTTTTTGCAAAATTTTCGAATTTTCTTTAACTCTCCTTTCACGCGGTTTAAAAATGTTTGATTCAATTGACCAACGCATCATTTTACAATATGTGCTAGACCCCAAGAATCTACTGTAAAAGTGTTAACATATGACGTTTGTTTCATTTCCATAACCCAAAAGGAACAGGATTAAAATCACTTTAAAGCCTTTGAGAATGAGCAACACAGTGGATCTCACAAGTGTCATAAAAAAGAAGTATATATTACAACAAAAAAGAAATTTATATTACACAAAACATTCTTTTATTTGATACAACAACCTCTTGCAACGATTTATATCATGGCAACACCATGCACAGGCATTGGTTTGAATTTTACCTCTTCCCCCTCCCTCCGGCCCCCCCCCCGCCCTCCCCCCTCTCGCGATGAATAGGTCTGAACAAAATATAATGACTATTTTACATAGTAGTAGTAAGAGTAAATGTGAGTGCTCATTTGTACACAACATATTCACGAACACTACGGTACATACAATAACGAAAGCGTAAAGGAGATTTGAGAGAGGGGGTAAATTTATTGACCCTAGGGGCATAAGAAACGGTACAGAAATTAACTTTTGACGTCTGGTAAAACATAAAATAAAACAACTGTCAATGCAAAATGTTAATGGAGGGCTTTCATCCAAAATTAATGAACATAATATCCGAATGTGAATCCCTGATCTTTCTTTTTATATTTACATCTGAATAGCTCGTGAATCCGGCCGATTATCTTCTCATTTTCCCATGTATAGGATAGCTGATCATAGTAACGGGCATCTGGATAATTATCTAAAAATACAAAATTCAACGCCCCGTCATTTCAAAGAAATTGTTGCTGTCTTCCTGTGAGACCTGGTGTGTGTGTCCTCCGTCAATAACAGTGACGTCGCAGCGCACGTCTGGATTTGCCTTCCTAAAAGCTGGCAACGTTTTAGTGGAGTCACCAAATATGACCTTGAGTCGATTTGGATACTTTTGCATCAGATACTTAGCCATTGGTGCAGTACATTTATGTCGATTGATATCAAATGAGTACACTTTAATATCAGGCTTCATCAGTAGCCATTGTAGGGCACTGTGTCCTACATTGAATCCAGTTTCACAGATTGTCGTCACGAAATCGGCCCTGCAACAATCAAAACCAAAGTGAAAAAATATAACTGAGAACTGTCTTTCGGTGAGTGCATTTGAAATACCTGGTATAAGTGAGTAAACAACTAGACCGATTCTGCTACCAAGAAGCGAAATTTACACCATGTTGACCAAATCTTCAAAAATAAAAAAGTACCTTTTCCTTGACCTTGATTACCCATATCTCAAGAACATCTCTATAGCAGAAGACAACTTTTCAGTAAAAGAGTTTTCTATTTGCCAGAATTAGCTAGAATTGGCAAATTGCCAAAATAAAGCCAATCGTTGGATGGACAGATAAAAGAACCTCCAACATGTGTATAGCTTATGTAGCCGTAGATCAAATCTTTGAAGTTTTTGAACTCAAAAGTAAATCAATAAAAAGCGGCTGATAAAAACCAACTTGTTGTCATTCATTTTGTGAGTAAAACTTGATACCATATCAAAATAAAAAATCCGCCATTTTAATCTTGCTAAGTGCTTTGGCAAGCCAAGTTGCAAAAATAAAGAAGTTTATACAAGTTTTATTGTCCTAGCTTCAGCCATTTTGGAGCAACATTGCTAGTCACACTAGTAATACTTTGTATCGTCTTATATAGCACAACGTGGCCTCAGACCACAATTAATTTCCTATAGGCTTACATTATAACATTCCGTATTATCGCCACTTGCACAACATTGATGGGCGCAAAATCGCTATTACATTTTGTTATTTAGTCTAAGTGGAACTCAAAAACATTAAAATAAATGGGGGTTGGCAGATTGGATATTTTGCTATAAATAGAGCAACGTACCCTCCCTCCTCGGAATTCCCCGGAGCAGAATCACCCTAGCCATATTTTGACAAGTTTTCTCATCAAATTTACAAAGTTGTTTGGAGCTGTAGAGCAACCATTTTTGGACATCATTACAAGTATTTGTCGCAGTTTTCAAAATTGTCCTAGTTGCAAATGTTGGTTTAATAGTTTATAAATGACTTGTCAAAGTGGGGCACCATTTGTGTGTAAGTTCTTCCTTATCTTGGTCTAGGAACGCGGAATTAACTGTGGTCTGTCACCTGCCACACCTAATTAATTTTGTTATTCCCTATAAATAATATTCAGATAAACATTGAAAGAATCAAGAAAATCGAGTAAGAAATGGCTGTGCTGTGACAATTTTTAGATACCCCTAATAACTGATAAAATGACTTTTTTTCGGTTTCTAATATTACAAAATTTTTAAATTTCAAAATTTTACTAAATACATAAAAATACATAATAAACACATTTAATGGAAAATTTTACTAAATGCATAATAAACACACTTAAATAATTCTTATCACATGTATGTATGTATATATATATATCCCACTCAGTATATAATTTTGTTGACTGACCTATCAAACTTTTTTTTTTATTTTTAATACAAAATTTTTTGTTATTAAAATTTATGTGACTCCTGTTGCTAACACTGCATATTTGTTTTGAAAAAAGTTTCTCACATTGCGTTTATGCTATGTATATTGGTGTACGGTTATTGACTTAATTTTCTACTCAATTCTGTTCGCAAAGGCTAAACAATCAAAGTAAATGCTAGAAGTATTTGTTAAATACATGGAAATTATGTTATGTTATGGACCTTGAATTAATTCAAATTCAAAGGAAATAGGAAATGGGTTACAAGGTTATTATATCACTACTTTGAATGAGGTCGAAGTGCAACGATATATTGATTTTATGTAAATTTATTATCAATATTCAAATTTATAGTTCAAAATCAACTTTCTTATAGTTACAAGTTATAGACTAAAAAGTGTTCATTTATTTGCCTCACAATAATGATGTGCAGCAACGCTTAGGACATTAACTTCGATTATATCTTTACTAAATAGGTGAGTCAGTCAATCTGCGTGACATTAGTATCATCATCGTGGGATATCTTTTTTTCATTTAAAAAACATATATATAACATTTAAAATTATGCTACAAAAATCAACACAAAGAAATTTACAATTACAATTATTGAATGAATGAATACAATTTTAAATCGCACAAGCTTCACAATATATGATACATAACATAGTTGTATCGTGTATAAAGCGCAGATCTTACATTACGACGATAAATATGTAAACCAATTCAATAGGGCCAATTCAAGCTGTGACAATTGGTTAAATATTGTGCTTTTATTATCTACCAACATTTTTTCTGTAATTACTTCTTTTTTCTAGTTGCCTAAAAAAACCAAAAAAGATGGTACGCTTTTATTCAAATTATTTTTATGAATAAATATCCTGCTTTGTAATAACACAAAATTTATCAAGAAGTGTTTTTCTCTTTGACAATACAAAATTATTATTGCAGATTATGTATTTTTGCAACCAGTTTTCCAGCCAAAACAAAAAAAGATAAATTGTTTTGCAATGAACAAAAATGTGCGTAGTGTAGCGAATCTGGTTACAAGTTGAACAGTATGCCTTTTTTTGAGCTGTCGAATTTTGAAACTATGTTGCTTGCAGCGTATTGTTTATGGACTATTTTGTAGTTTATCATGGTATTTTTACGTTCTTTGTTAGTTAATTTGCATTTGTAGTCCATTCACTATCTTCAAGAAAGATAAATTCTTTTCTCCAGAGTTGAATACAGCCAGGGGCTATAAATGTGATTTGAGGCCCGCCATTTTCATTTGAAGCCGAATGAATATATCACTTGGTGAAATGGCATTTTATTAAATTTGCGCACAGGAAAATTCTTGTTTGGCCGAATAAATGAATACATTGGTTTATATGAAAATAGGATGTTTTCCTATTGTTTTCGTTTTATGGTATATTTTAGGTTTCGTGCAACAAATGCGTGATGCGTGTTTAACAAATCTGTGATAGGTGTAAATATTTAGATTTTAACACCACATAAAAGCCGCCTTAAACTTTATCAAACCTATGGCTAAACATTTCATCACCTTGTGGTGCTGGTGTGTTTAAATGTCTTGTATGTTTTTAGAACAGCTCAAATGTTACTGTTTAAATGTTGAGTAAATGAGAATAAGATATGACGCTTTATTTGAACAAATATAAGTAGCTCACGGCTCTTTGCATCATTTGTTTACCAGTCAAGCATCTATTTTATTGGTGATGGCCAAAACCGTTGAATGTCACATTTTTTGCTAAATGTTGTATTAATCACGACTGTTGTTTTCATAAATAGTATATTTCTATACAAGTACGTATTGGGCGCTTAAACTAAAAAATACAAAATTTAACCCATTTTAAAGTTTACTTAACCAAATTTTCATGATTTTATTAAAGGGCTTTTACTTTAGTTTTTTTAATAGTTTAGAGATTTACTGCACTGTTTCCTTCAAGAAAAGATTCTGAACACTTGAGACCAAAAAGAAGTAAAATTAGAAGAATCTTCAGGTAGTATCTGTTTGCTTGATTCTACTCAATTATCAAAAGGTTCCCAGTTTTTATTTACGACTATGTTCTCAGATTTTTACAACAAAAATAAGACACGTTATGTATTTCTCTGGTTCTGTGATGTTTTCTACGCTATGAAGAAGGGTAACAATAAGTCTCTAGAGTGATTGCCATTTTCGATATAAACACATTTTAGACTTCTACACAAGCAAGGTACCGTTCTCATTACGTAGATGCACTACCTCAATGGCGTTAGTCATAGCCTTGGATGTATTAACCAAACATTGCTACAGACTGTATAAAAAGTAGTACAATAAAAGGAGTATAAAAAGTGCACGAATGAAGTTTATTTGGAAAACTAAAGCTAAAAAGAAATGCACAAAGATTCTAAACAATAACAAAAGACATTTTTCCGTTCAAATGAATGCTTAACGTACATTTTGCTCACACCAAAGAACCTATGATAGGGAAGGGAAAGACAAGATAGATGGCTCGTAAGTGAGATGAAATCAATCTCGTGATATACAAAATCAAAGCAAACCAATTGATTAGATTCTTCTTCGAGTCTTTGATCATTATGTTTGAAAAGGCAAAGCCAAATGCACCAAGGAATATGCAAGCTATTTTTATACAGTAAACATAAAAACAATGCCAGAAACATTCTTATCATTTTCAAAAAAGACTTGTTTGAATAAGGTTTTCAGTATCAGCTGCAATTTACTTGAAAAATTTTCACTGAAAAATTTGACAAACGAAGGCTACTACACATAATAAATAGCATGCTAAATATACTGAAAAAATTAAGCTCATTTCATTGGCTGTTATGTTTGCTCTAAGATAAGTTAGGCCATAATGAAAATGTGTTTGGACAAAACCAAGCATTGTCATTTGCAGCTCAACGCAGCAAACATTTTTGCAGAAGGAGGGATAAAGTAAAAAATTGGAAAGGAATCCGATCAAAACTTAGGGAGAAGAAGTATTTTAAGTAAAAATTAATATGCGTACACACGTACATGCATATAGACGACAGACAGCCCTTTTATTGTTGTGAGAAGACCAACCCGACTGGCCTTAAAAGGAAACATTTCAACCATCGGCTACACAATAAGCATTGTCATATTTACTCAGCGTTTATTCGATGACGCAATATGTATTGACCAATTTTCAATCTTTCTAAAGAGCTGCAATTTTCTCTTCCCCTTTGTCACAACTTTGGAAAGATGTCTTAGTTGTGTATGAACATCGAAACAAGCTATTTCCCCGTGTTAAGATCAAAACAACGTCCTATTCCACCATTTATATTAAATAAACATAAAAAATTGCTTCGAACGTTGCATTCCTCTCCTCGGTAATGGCGCATTAGCTGGATTTTCTGTTACATAATGGACCCTCAACGGGTTCTGACGAACAGCATAACCATAATAGCCCAGTACAACAAAATGACAGATTTTAGTCTTTTTACAATCCGGGAGTTACCGTATATTTAGCATCTTCTACATTTCGATGCATTTCTCCAAAATCCCTTGGTGTTTTAATAATTACGGATCTGATTCTTTTTTGTCTGCAGTTTCGAATAAAAAAGTCATTACTTGACTTTATCTCACTCTATGGTTTGGTCTAGGTAGGGCTTGCACCCAGTGGGAGGTTGGAAGGTTGCATCAGCTTCACTTCCCGGTCCTCTCTACAACCTTTTAGTTTATGGAATCGCCTGTTCTCGGCTCTTAGACCACGTCCCTAGAAGACCTTTCTATGGAGAATTACAACACCGAGCGTAATGTTTTTCTTTCTTTTATCTTCAACCAATCTGATCACACAGAACAGAATAATAGGCTCGACCGCTCCAGTTATAGTCCCATTTAAAGGTAAAACTTCTGAAGGTAGCGAATACAGAAGTTTTTGAAACGTAAAAATGTAATTCGCCATCCTCGGTATTATGGAGCTGGCGCCACCGAAATCACCTTGAATCCCACTGAAACGATTTTTTTTTCAAAAAATTATTTTTTTCCTGGCTAGGCTTACAATAAAATTATATAAAAGGTCCAGGAGAATTTTTAAAACAATATGTAGAAGTTAAACTAGAGTTTTGGGAGGTAGACGTTCTTTTGTTTTACTTTAAAAAACAAACAATTTTACGCAGTCTACGTTTAAAAATCGTGGACACTCATTGGAACTAGTTCATGCATGGTGCTTCTTTACCAGGGGTACCAAGGCCCACATTCTCCAGCATGTTATCCTGGCTTCCGCTAAAAGTCAGTTATCGCGGTCGTAATACTGGGGTGAATAATTTATACAGGGTGACTTTAGAGGTGTTTTCTGTAGATTTGTTGTCAATTTCACAAGCGTAATAACTGTAGTCCGCAAGTGAGGACATAATGGTAGATTATCTCTACCCGAGATTAAATACGGTCTTTGTAATAATAGAGACCTTTTGTAAGAAGTTGGAAGTCTGCAAAGACGTTTGAAGAAAAAGATTTTTGCAAAAACTGTTTTGTAAGAAATAAAATGTATTTTCAGTAAAAAACTAGTCAATGTTCACCATCTTTTTCAAAAGAAGGTATGAATGAGATTTTATTACGTTTTCATTTCAAGTAGGAGATAATTTAAAATAGTTATCCAAACACTAAATATATACATTAAATAGTTATAAATACATGACAGATTTTATATCATAATTTACAGCTAATTGTTCTAATTCAACTGTGAATAAAGCATTTCACCCATGTACAAGGGATCCAGAAACATGATTAAGCACAAAAATATATCGAACGAACAATAATGAAACATATTATTCCAGAAGTAATTACTATAAAAGCGTGTTTTTTAAGTTGAAACTTATGAAAACTTTCTATTTTGCAAACGACACGAATAAGAAGTAAAATGGGACTTAAAATAAGTTTTTACTTCTTGCCAAAGGTCTCTAGGATATTTCAACACATTTTCAGGTTAGCCATTATTTACAGGGTCTTTTTAATTTGAATTAAATCGGGATCAGACAATGTTATATTTTATTAACATGTTTTTGTGTGATTTAGGGGTCAGAATTTAAATGCAGTAAGCTAGGGTACGCGTGCAAACATTTGTAGCAGTGAAACGAGCGCCCTAAGATACTAAGATACTTATTTAATGGCTTTGTGGCATTTCCCATTGTGTTTTACCCCACTAAGAGCATTCCTCGTTCAGTATCGTCTTGAAATTCCAATGTATCATATTGCAATATAAGTAAAAACACTGATGGGCAATTTCATTTAGTTACCGTTTTTGAACTCATGAACATGAGCGGTAAGTGACTGGCCTGACCGGTCTTGGATTATATTACTCCTCTTCACTATTTGGCTCAATGTGTATGTGGCTGCCCCCCTCCCCCAACCGCTACATATGTAGAGTTTGCAATTCAGTGTGGGGGATGTTATGATATCCCTATCATTCAGAATTTCTTAAAAGATATTGCAGATGAGCCTAATGAGAACCAGTAACAATGGTGCCAAAGTAATCGCTTCTGGAAAATAGCATTTGATTCGGTTTTCATTTTATAATAGCTCTCATATCAAAGGTGTACAACACAAACTAAAAAGTTGTAAGATATAGATACGGATTCTGCACTAATAACGGCATCAGAGCATGTTTCTAAAACACAAGCGCAATAGCAAGTTAAATCAGATCTCTGATTACTTGTGATCATGATCAACTCTTGCAGCGTAACTGACTGAAAAACAAAATTGATGTTGCAGGTTTCATGAAAAATGAAGAAATGTGTGGCACAACTGCACCCCAAATTGTTCTTTTTTTAATACAAGCTCTTTCAATGTAGTTTCCGTTAAACGATTTAAGCTATGACAACGCCACACAAATGTTAATTAATTTACGCGTAAAACAAAAAGTAAACTGTAAAAAGAAGATTCACACATGTCATTGCGAATTGTTCAAGGAGGCCGTTAAAGACATAATTAATGCACATAATATCCAAATGTAAATCCCTGATCTTTCTTTTTATATTTACATCTGAATAGCTCGTGAACCCGGCCGACTATCTTCTCATTTTCCCATGTGTATGATAGCTTATCATAAAAACGGGCGTCTGGATAATTATCCAAAAATACAAAATTTAAACGCCCCGTCATTTCAAAAAAATTGTTGCTATCTTGCTGTGAGACCTGGTGTGTGTGTCCTCCGTCAATAATAGCTACGTCACAGCGTACGTCTGGATTTGCCTTCCTGAAAGCTGGGAGTGCTTTAGTGGAATCACCAAATATGACCTTTAGACGATCGGGATACTTTTTTGTCAGGTACTCAGCCATCGGTGCAGTACATTTATGTCGATTGATGTCAAATGAGTACACTTTAATATCGGGCTTCATCAGTAGCCATTGTAGGGCACTATGTCCTAAGTTGAATCCGGTTTCACAAATTGTCTGTACGAAATCGGCCCTGAAACAATCAAAATGAGTAATATTTGTGAACTGGAAGCAGTCTGGGGAAATAAATGCGTTTGAAATTAATGGCGCCGATGTTTACAAAAAAACAATTGCACATATGACGCTAAAGAGTAGCGAAAATTACACTTAGGATATTAAAGTCACTTATAATTAAGATCATAAAATAAACTTTAAAAAGTATCCCACACAAAAGCAATGTTGCTATATTTGACTAAATTTCCAAAAATAAACTCGAAAAAATACTTTTTTCTTGACCTTTTTCCCCTATCCCAAAACTTCGAGTTAATTTCATAAAATATATAAGGCAAAACATGTCTAAAGTTAAAGAGAAATTTTGGTTCAATAAAATGACGAGTCTCGAAAATAAAACTGTACCGCACTGCAAACAAAATTAGTGTGGGAGAATTGGTAATTAATCAAAGTGTAGCGACAGATGGTAGAACACCTATTCTAAAGCCTAACAGAATGCATGCCAAACTCACCAACCTCAGTTTTAAGTCTCATTGATTACAAGCATAGCTTAATTTAATTATTTTATGAAGTAGACATAACTCTTTTGTACTTTTTGACAGAGAACCACAGCGAAAAGCCATTCAAACTGTGCATTGTGCTTTTAGCTAAACCAGTACGTTTGAGGTGACTGCATGTGTTAGTGCAGTATTCAACATGGTTAAGTCCAATCTTGGATGGCGAGTTTCTTACCTGTGGCATTTGTATTACTTTCATGCTGCAAAGATTAATTTGATTTAATCTAACATGGCAGAAAAAAGGGTGGAACGACTTAGATGACGATTGCAAACTAAGTTTACAAGTAAAGAAAGGCCAACTAGATATGCTAAAACATGTTTCTGCTAAATTTAACACCCACATCTGTCTCAAATTAGTTTCCTGGACCAACTGAATATGGAAGGAAAGAAATTGTACGAGATCAACCAACCTTCGGTCCATAAGTCTAATTATTAGTAACACACTCTGGTAGGGTTGGGTTGGTTGGTTTGTATTGTAGTAATTCTGATTTGGGATGGCTTGGTTTGGGTGTATGAATTGGGTTGTATTGGTTCGGTTGGTTGGTTTGCATGGCTTGTATTGTAGTGATTCCATCCCTTTCATTTTCCTTACAATGTTCTTTTGTATTTGCCCACCATTTTACCAAATTCTGGTCACATAGGTATGCCAGTGTACACGTGTACACTAATACCTAGTTTATGACCAAAAGCAGAAATAAGTTGGCTGTCATTTGGTATAATTCGAGATAGGATAATCTTATATATATATTTTGTCTAGCTAGAATTAATTCAAGATTATGCCTAAATTAGAAAAATGACTTTTGACTACCTTGTTTTACAACCAAAATCATTTAATGCAAGATCATTTTGCAAAAAATGAAATTTATTATTTTGGTGGTTAAGGCACGGGCAAACTAAATCTGGTTAGGAAATATTATTTTCAATTACATTTAGTTACTGAGCTAGCTATTCTCTTGCTTAATGAAAGTTCAAAAGAATTCTACTATGTTCAGTAAAAATATGAGTACACTAGATCTAGTGTGTGAATGCCTTCCAAGGCATTATGTAAAACATAAATTTCTTCAATAATGGGGTTTCACTTACTATTGCTAGTAATAGAAAAAGCCCCGCTTATGCATGGCCACGTGTGGGGTTAAAAGCCTATCTATCACCTGAGATACAATGGAACGTATTATTTTCGATCTTGGCAACCATTTGTTGCCTCTTTAGCTGTGATTTTTCCTGCTAATGATTATATTAAAAATAATTGATAAAATTACTTTTCAACTAATTTTTTGCTCTATAATTGCAGTGTGTTCTAACTGCACCTGTACACTGACTGTATCACTTGGTGAAATGCCGTTTTATTAAATTTGGATACAGCCAAGAAATACTAAATTGGTTTATACGAACATCGGATAGGAACCAGTTTTGACATATAAGCTTTTTGAAGTTTCGATAAGTTTCTGCCAATTTTGTGTACTACGTGGGTAATATGTGCATGATACGTGTGTTACACGTGAGTAATATGTGTAAATATTTAGACCTGAAACAACATAAAACTGCCTAAAACTTGTAGTATTGCTAAGTACGATGTCTAATAGATCTAATTAGTCTCAAGAGTAATGGATGTTTTAGGGATAAACAATTGCTTATTCCAGGATGCAGGCGACAGTATGCAATCGCGATACAGCTGGCTTAGTAAATTACATTCTTGTTCACACAAGTTGTCAAATGTTACAATAATATTTCATAGAATGGCGCCTTATCCTAGGCAGGATGGGCTGTCTGGGAAGCATGTAGCAGGATACGAAAAACGCTATCAGAACGGAGTTCATGCCACCTGTATCTCTTGCGTCCACAAAGGAAGATGTCACCGTCACTCAATCGGAATCGGCGCAATGCTTCCCCAGTCGCTCGGGTAATTCCGTGGCCTCCTCGCCCAAATGGGTCTCCATTCCCTATGCTCGATACGTAACTGCTATTGCAGAAGGACTATTTCAACATTATGCATTCCTTCAGAGACAGATTCAGAGTTACAGAAGAGCCATGCTCTCCAGAGAGGATAAGCTTAAGGGCAAACACGCCCCGTCAGCCGCCATCACGCGGAAACAGGAACCGAGCCAAGCCTCTTCTGTTGGCAGGAGCGTAACTCGGACGAGCAAGGGTCGGGGGCTGAGGGTGATAAAGATGACGACTCCCTGGACCCAGTCACTTCTCCTGTACAGCTCCCCTGCGAGAGGTCTATCCTAGTCTATCCCCGGGCAACAGTCGGCACTTGTAGAGAGACCCACAGGCAGCCGGGCAGACTTCCGATACACACTCCATTCCCATCGAACTCTTCTCCCACGCTGGAAGACTTTTGTCCCCTCCTGCTACAGCAGTCGCTCCTCCATCTTTACAGCCCTGGATGCGATTATCAAAATCGCGTGGCTGACAGCAGTTAAGTGTATGTCTCCGGGTACCTACCTAAAACTCAGCGCTTTCATCGCTCAAAGTAGAAGAGAGGACGTAGCCAACAATATATCTTTTGTAGAGAATTCAAGCAACAAGATGCTTGCGAGGATCCGTACCGTTGAGCCAACAATCCCACAGCGGCCACGATCCCACCACCTCACTGTACTACCTTTTCATTTATTAACATTTCTAGTTCTTTCAGTTTATTCTGCGTTCATCAAACCATAACGGACGTTTTTTTGACGGTAAAATGACGAAATGCGAGACCGGAGTGAAATGAACTTCTGATAGGTATCTTTTCTTTTTTCAAGCAGATTCCAGTCGATTTATTCCTAATATCGTTTCACGTTTTTTGTATGTTGTTAAATGTGATTGTAATATAAAAGTAAGAATCTTCAACTTGACAAAAGTTATATTTCAAAAGTGGACTAACTTTATAACAGTTTTGATACAAGTGTGTAAACATTTTAGTAGTCGATAAGTTCTGTTTTTGCTGTCTGTCTACTATACAAATGTGTTTACCCTTTAAATAAGTTGGTTTCGACGTGTTCTGCAATCAGAGTACTTTATTTACTAATATAACTTTTGCTATATTAGAATGCAGAATGGGCCAATCTACTCTGTCGAAGCGAAACATAATGGGATTTTGCTAAAACTAAGGTAGGGAAAGGTGATTTGGTCTCCTGCCACCCCTTGGCTCTGGTGCCACCCCCAGCTGGCGTCGCCTATCGGGGTGGCATAAAAGCAAAAGCGACGACAACCTTACCTAGCAGGCCAACGCAAGGGCAAGACAGGCGCCCCCAAGGGAGAGAACACTTGGTGGCATGTGTGTTAGCTATACGTGTCCAAAGAGAAGAGTTATGGGATGGAGGGGGGGGGGAGGGGAGAGGTAACTGAGGACAGACGCTCCTTGTTGGTTTCATTTAGAGAATTGGGATGTAACTTTTCATTGAGCATTCCTCGTTTCTCATAAAAGGAACTGCACTTTCGGGATTCGTGAAAAAGGGGAGTACTATTTCACACTTAGCCCTCCGCGCTTTGAGTTGTTTTAATAAGTCATGGTCACACGTGGTAACCAGTTTGTGAGTACTCCGCACGCACCCAGCCCCGGAAACAGGAGCACCTGAGAAATTCTAACCAAGTGACCATAGTACCAGCTCGTCCTGTAAACCAATTACACCCATTAAGAAGAAGTTTGACGCAAGGAATATGTAATCCAGTCCATAAATGTACGTGTCCACCTAAAATATCTATTAAAAAAAAAAAAAAAAAAAAAAACAAGCAAAAAAAAAATAAAAAAAAACCCGACGTTGATGCACCGTCGCGTGCGACGTCTATGCATCGTTGATGCGACATTGAAATGTTTACTGGGTAAATGGCTTTCTGTGATTCTCATTTTTGCAGCCTCCGCCCAGATGCGACAGGTCTTAATATTTCGGCATCTCGATCCTTGCAGTCTTTGCCAGTAAATAAGAGTCAAACCGCCACATTTATCTTTTCAAAAAGCAGTTTACTTTTTGAAAAATAACTTTTTATACTATATTTTGTCCTAAGTAAATCTATTTGTTTTCCCTTTCAGCTTTCATTCTTTTTCACCAGTCGTTAGCGTAATTACACCAGAATCGATATATGAAATAGACACATGCAATTAGCTATTGTATGCCTGCATGCGGAAAAAAAATCGTATTAATTTACGGCATGCGTGGTCGCCCTGTGCTTTTGTTCCACAGTGACAGCTTTTCCGGGCAAAGAACCCTCTCCGTCCGCCCCCTGCCCCCCGCACCCCGCACCCCCACCTGAACCGGCTTTTAGCTACACTTAAAGCCTCGGGTTTTGCAGCCTCAAACAGTTACGTGACAGTTAAATTATTTTAATACTTTAATTTTCTACTATAACATTTTGCATACAACCAATGGAGTTCCGTGGAAATTAGCATATACCTTTGTTATACCTTTTTTAGCATTAGTAACTGGAGAAAATGGTCCTATTTTCTATGCCTTCTCATCTTCTCCCAACACCCCTTTTCTGTATTTTTCCAGTGCTTTGCATGTAGACTGAATAACCTCATAAGGTGGACTAAGGGCGGGAGGAGGGTTCGGGGGGGGGGGGGGTGCGGGCGTTGCAAAGCACAGAATCCCTTTTTCCCTTCTTTTTTTCTTCCTTTGTTTTTTTTTTTTTGTTTGTTTTTGTTTTTTTTTTTTTTTGCTTGCAGTCATTAATCTCAGTGATCACCTTGTGAACCACTGTCCGATGATCAAGCAGAAAAAAAAAACACGAAAATACAGCTCCGCCAGAAGTGCGTTATATTCACTTAATAGACTTCAACATTTGAAACACCACTGTTTTTCTTTTTCTTGTTTTCCGACCGTCCAGAGGCGTGGATGAACAGTCCGAACTGTTGGAGTAATTAGGCTAAAGGTTTCGGGCGACGAATCCAAAACTTTAGGCGAGCAGTCGAACTTATTTGGCAGGAAGAGTGGAAGGGGTGGGGTGGGGGAGTCGAGGGGGGGGGGGGGAGTTGGCTAAGAATCCAAAAAAAAATAAGTAGGGAGGGGGGGGGGCAGTTTCCAGTGACGGGTAAACCTACCTGAAAAGAATCCAAGTAACATAGACTTCTTCTAAGTATTTAAAGCTGTAACCCTCGGAGCACGTTCCCGCCACTTCGCTCAGGTTCCGTCCCACAGCGGCCACCACCTTACTGTACTCATTCGTCTCATTTATTAACATTTCTAGTTCTTGCAGTTTCTTCTTTTTATCTACAGGATTTTTAAAAATATCTTCACAGTCATGTGTACTTTGGTCCAAAAATGAAAAATATGACGTCATATCTGGCAGTATATGGTCTTGGTTGTGAATTGTTCTCTTAGCTATGCTGTCATTTTTAGTCGAAAAGTACGAAATGCGCCCACTTACAGAACTTTGTATCGCGGAGTCGCTGCTCCAGAAGCACAACGCGATCACAGATAAAAAAACGCAGATTGCTGTGATCATAGTCCTGAATTCAACATTTTTAGCCATTCTGTCAATAAGTTGTTTCACTATTTTTTTTTTTTTTTGAATTTTAATAATGAACTTTCAAAAATATTTTCGAGATTGATCTAATTAAAATGTGTCAATCTCTAACGTTGTTTTCCTTTATAAATTGGCAGTTTAATCCACAAAGACTTCCAAATGAGATGTGCTGATGGTACATATGTAAAGTAAAAGGCTATACGTTCTAGAGCAAGACAGAAATGAAGCGAGAGAGGGAGTTTGATGCCACGTGTGGGGGGGGGGGGAGGGGTGGGGGCGAGGGTGTTTATATATGTTACTGTTGCGTTATTACGTTGTTATGACATAATCAACTACACACTTATGGCTGCACCTACCTAAAACGTATCACTGTTCTTTTTACACGCTCACTGACAGTCATAAAACAAAGGTACATCCGTCACCACATTTTTTGTCAATCCGCACCGCAACTGATACTATTGATTTTTTGTGTCA
The DNA here is from genome assembly GCA_949752745.1 of Protula sp. h YS-2021. NCBI lineage: Eukaryota > Metazoa > Annelida > Polychaeta > Sabellida > Serpulidae > Protula > Protula sp. h YS-2021. The sequence goes on along the minus strand of OX457025.1, from coordinate 98,452,009 downwards.
TTTCTCAACAAACTTCCATTTCTTGCATTATTTTGTATCGACAGTATTTTTTTTTTTAATTTTCGTCACAGCCCTGGGTGATTTTAGACACAAATGAAAACAACATGCCGCCATATTTGGCACTGTGCGTTGTTCTCCTCAGCAAACATTTTTTGAGTTTAATGTCTGAAACACAGATATTTTTTTTATCTAATTAAGCAACCAGTTAACAAAACCAAACGTTTGTGATCAGTTCTAGAAACGTTTCCCTGTAAACAGTTCTGGTTTAAGCGCTTTACAACCTTTTTTTTTTTTTTTTTTTTTTTTTTGTAGGAAACTTAAAAAAAATTCACAAAAAGAAAAAAAAAAATCAATTTCAGTTGTTCTTATTATATTTCAACCTAAAGTTTTATGATTAACAAGTGATTTTTTTATTACTCACAGGTACCTGTTTGGGATCGATTCGGGAACCTCTCGCACCCAACGCTTGTGCCTTGCCCCTACACCACGGTAACGTAAACAGTGTTGTTCAGCCATAAAACATTTCTATTTGGTCCCAAAAATAATTTTTTTTGCATTACGAATTTATTATTAACACTTGACAAGCCTTTGGCTTGCAAGGGTTATATGAATTTGTGCGAGCAGCCGTTCGTCCTTTTTTTTTCTTCTTGACAGTTTTTCGTTGTTTTTTTTTTCTCTTTTTGTGTGTCTTCTTCTCTGACACTATGGGCCCCAGGACTTGGGACTTGAAGAGCTTGATCTGAACGTTTGCATGTCACTTTTTATTTTCGTCTTTGATTTCAGTAAATGCAGTGCATTTAACGTACATCACAGAACACAGTTTGCTGAGCTTTGTGCGAGCTCTCACTGCGTAAATAGATAACACGGCGTATGCCTGATCAGTCAATAAAACCTTAAGTCAACAAAAACCAAACACTACTCGGCTTATAAGACGTATTCAAGCTGTGTTATTTGCAATGAGTAGTTGGAAAACGACAGTTCTGGAACAGTAAGTGACGTCATAATGACGTCATAGGGTGTTCCAGAACTGTCATGACAGTTTTGGAACAGATGGTGATTGATAGAGCGCGCACCCGTGTCAACGACGTCATCATGACGTTATCATGACGTCATAATGACGTTATGACGTCATGACACCATACTAAGACTCTCCTAAGCAGTATAACCCTAAGTCACCTGTCAATCATCGTGACGTCATCAGTCACGTGACCTGTCAATCATCGGTCATATGACCATAACTCTAGCCCAAACAAGACTTCCAGACCACTCTTTGACGTTAAAATGACGCCAGACCCCTAGGAAACATCCCTTCTACTATCTGTCTATCATGAGAAAACGAGAGTTCTACGCCACTTTTTTCTAGAACATTCTATTGGTCCAGAACCCCCATGGGTATTCCACGCCACTTGTGACGTCATAATGACGTCAGACCCCTAGGAGACGTCCCTTCTACCATCTGTTTATCATACCTTCAGACCCCACGACCATAACGCACTCATTCATAACACACATTTATCATACACATTCATCACGTATTCATTCATAATGTACTCATTCATAATACTCATTCATAATACACATTCATAATGCACTCTATGGTTTAGGGTTAGGCTGTCCATATCCGGACTCGAACCACCAACCTTCCAGGCATGGGTCCGACCTGGATTCCGACGCTCCACCAACTGAGCTATTCCGGACTGAACAAGAATGTATTGTAAAAACATGCCATATAAGGCTATAATGCACACATTCATGTCTGGTCCAAAAACCCCCTTGCTATAGTAGTTGGAAAATTGTGGTTCTAGACCAACTTTAACAAATGTAGTTTTTGGAAACATATGTTGTGCAAAATAAGTTTTAGCATTTTAGCGTGCTACTTATTCAAATGTTCTAAAGTCATAGTAGGGGTAAAACAATGCTTCTAGACGAACTTAAACAGATTTAGTTTTTGACAACATACGATATATAAAATAAGTTTGAACATTTTACCAAGCTACTTATTAGAATGTTTTAAAGTCACAGTTGTGGGAAAATCAGGGTTCTAAACTAACTTTAACAAATTTAGTTTTTGAAAACATATGATGTATAAAATAAGTTTGACATAAGACGTAAGTTTTTTTTGGGTGAGAAGGGCACACCATTCAAACATGTATTCGAACAAGTCGAAAGACGTGTTCGAATGGCAAGCCCCTTTCGAAATACGTGTTCAAATTTTTTTTGGAACATATTACGTCATGTTATTGTTCAACAATTTTTTAACAAGTTCAACAACTGTTCAACATATTCAACATGTTCAACATGTTGTTCAACATGTCCAACATGCTCAACATGTTGTTCAACATATTCAACATGTTGTTCAACATGTTCAACATGTTGTTCAACATGTTCAACATGTTGTTCAACATGTTGATCAACATGTTGAACATGTTGTTCAACATGTTCAACATATTTGACGTGTTGTTCAACATGTTGTTGTTCAACAACTTGCATATAAAGCTATGTTTAAAGACTTTTTCATCATCAAAGTGTAGGTTGAACCGAAAGGATGTATAAATGCAACATTTGTTCGAAATCTTACAATCGGCCACAAAGGCAAACGTGGTAAAGTTATTTCTAAACATATTAAGACATATCACTATAAAGCATATAAGGCACCCGCCCTCAGACGTAACACACATTCTGTATCAAGATACTAAAGAGTGAACATGTCTGCAGTGAATGAACAACAACTACCATCTATGGCAATGCCTGTAGAAAAGTCTGAGATAATGCCTGCAGAAAATTTCATAGCAAAGCCTGAGACAATACCTACAGCAAAGTCTAAGGCAATGCCCATGGTAAAGTCTAAGGCAAAGTCAACGTCACCAGCGTCAAACGCGACCACATCTTAGAAAGATAAAAAGAGATGAGTTACCAGCTATGACGCCGCCGTGTAAAAAGCGAAAAATTAAGACAGAGCCTAAAATGAAGCGAGAACCAGGGCGTAAAGCTGCCACCACGATGAAGAAGATGAGTGTAGACGATTTACCGGTTACGATATCTATTAATGGAGAAATATATATTAAATTGGCGAAATATCAACAGAAAGTGATATTTAACATTCGTGAATATATTACGGATCATACTTCTGGGAGGTTACATCCTACCAAGAAGGGAATTTTGTTGTCATTGAAGAAGTAAATGACGTCAGTGGATCTCATGCTTCAGAAAATGGATCTGTATAAATGGAGTGAGTGTTAGAAGATGGTTGAATAGACAGCGAGATGATTGTATACAGTTTTAACAGCACGACGAGCTTAGTGGATGCTATGAATTTATCACCCTCAGTGCAGAGGATTTAAGCGACGGTTTTGAAGCTTGACAAGAACTTGAAACTTAGCTTTGACTCATATGGACATGTACATTTGATATGTAGTTCCAATAAAATTGTCTTTATGCTTCATATGTAGACTATGAAATTAATATTATCTATGTTCATGTGAAGTCAGTTGTTATAACATTTTAAGTTAAGTTCTTATGAATCTGCACATGTATTAACATAATATGTATTTGAAATAGTTTTGTTTTTAACATAATTGTACGTATTTGTAATATTCAATAAAAACACATATGATGCTTTTCAACTTTTTAATTTTTCTCATACAATACTTGGATATAATGCATAATAAAACAATACTTGAATATAATACATAATAATACAATTCTTGAATATAATACATAATAATACCAAATTAACTATAATACATAATATACGATATATGATATATGGTTAACGGATCAATTAAAACCGCGTCAGGAACCTTACGACTTCATATGTTGCAAAGCAAGACATATATCAATACACAAGTTAAGTTAATAAAATATTGCAACATTTATAAAGTCTTTATCATAAAGTTTAGTCAAATAAGTCTATTTTTCCTCATCTGTTTCCCTCTGTTCACTCTCCATGCCACTTTCTTCACCACTGCTGTCATCCTCCTCTTCCTTATCTAGTAGCTCTTCAAAGAATGCATTGTTTTTCCTTATAGCTGCCTTTAGTGCCTTTGAATACTTGTAATGTTTTTCATCAACAAAGTAATTAAAGTCCTCTAAAATCTTTTGATAATGTTGGCTTTGTTCTAGACGCTGCGTATATTTGAATAGTCTCATAAACAGTTGTATTATTCCATGCTTATAAAGGTCATAACTTGACTCTTCAAGTCCTAGTTCTTCATATTCTGAAACCTTTTCTTGAAATTTGTCATCATAGTCATCGTAGACTTCTTGAACAATATCATACAAAACTGAGTCTATTTCTGACTCACTTTCAGAGTCTGTTTCTGACTCACTTTCAGAACTTCTGTCATCAGTATCCTCACCACACTGCTCCTTATGTCTGAGTAAAGCTTCTTCGCCGTTGTATAATGCACCACATTCTGTACAAGCATGTGTATTCTTTTCAGCCATGTTGACGCTTTGACTTTCCATAGAAGATTCATCTAAGTTTCCGTGAAAGGTAGTTTTACATTTTTTCCATATCAGCCACCGGTGCAAATAGCCCATGACTACTTAAAGTGAAAGCTAGATATAAAACTGAATCAAACGCTGAAATTTTCATGCATATCGATTTACTATAGCGAACGTGATCTCACTTTTTTACTTTTTACAAAGTTAAAATGGCGGCATGTCAAAATTATGCATACAGCCACAGACGCAAATAGCCTGTGACCACTTTATGGCAAAACTAGATACAAAACTGAATCAAACGGTGAAATTTTCATGCAAATCGGTTAGCCATAGCGAAAGTTATCACACTTTATCACTTTTTTGCAAAGTTAAAAAGGTGGCATGTCCAAATTATGTATACAGCTACCTGCGCAAATAGCCTTTGACTACTTTATGTCAAAACTAGATATAAAACTGAATGATACAGTAAAATTTTCATTCAAAGCGGTCAACCATAGCGAAAGTTATCACAGTTTTGCACTTTTTACATGACCAAATTATGTATACAGCCACCTGCGCAAATAGCCTATGACCACTTTATATCAAAACTAGATATAAAACTGACTCAAACAGTTAAATTTTCATTCAAATCAGTGGCCATCCTCTCTTATGAAATAAACACAAATTCTGTCTATGTATGAGTGTGTATAAAATAAAAGTACATGTGCCTAGATCGGATAACGAAAGTACATGAAGAAACCATGCGTCATTTCGTCTCTCACTGCTTTAACGAAATAATTTACATTCACTTCCGGAAACTGTGCTCATTCCCGCACGGTTTGAAAACAGGTGTGCTCAAACCCGTACGGGTTTCAAAACACCTGAAAATACGGTTTTGAAAACAGCTGTTTTCAAACCCGTATTTTATATCTACTGTTATGTCCAAATGAAGGGAATTAAATCAACGTTTAAGTCTAAACGTGATAATTTCGCAGTGTTTAAGTGAAAGAACACGTGCGTGGTTGTAATAAATGTAACACTCGAAACAGGCATGATCAAACAAAAGAATTACATGTCTCGCAGCAAATAAAGGTAAAAAATTGTCGACATCTGCATCCACTGTTTCTGTGGAAAGGTTTGAAACTGTATCTTTAATTTTGCTAGAGAAGAAATTAGTTGAAACCCCAGGTAAGAGTACACCGGCTTAAACTATGAAAATTAACTCGAGAAGTCTGAGAATGGCCCAAAAGAACGAAATTTCAGCTCAAACCTCCCCATTTAAACCGACGTTAAAGATTACAGGTATCATTTTGTCAATTAACGAATCAATTAGAAAGTCACATTCAAAATTAACAAAATATTGGAGATTAAAAGTAAAAATAAAATTGCACAAACATTCTGAGCCTATGGTTTTATCGCTTGAAAAGTGCTTGAGTGGACAGGGAATCAAAGTACAGGCATATCACTCCCAATCTTTCGTTGGCAATCATTGTGCATAGTATTTGATGGAAGATGTGTATAATATTCTATGTGATTCAGCTATAAATGACATAACTGTGTTACTATAGGATAGAGCAATGGCAAGCCAATAGCGGGAAAATTCAGAAAATTAAACAAGTTGTTTTCTAATGTTCACGAAAGAATCGGACATATTCAGCTTATTTCACTAGACAGCATCTGTAATATTGAAAATGCCATTCACATCTATTTAGGTTTTACAGTTTGTATTAAATCAGCACTTCTGTCAAAACATCATCTTTGGAAGACCATATAGTACCTTTCATAGAACAATAGTAATTTGGACTTTGGTTACAAGAGAAGGGATCTACTCTTCTCCATGTAAGTGTCCGTCTAGTTTTCATTCTATGTTGAAGTAACGTTCGTCCTTGTTACACCTGTACTCATATATATGTACTTTTGTGAAAGGAAATGCTATGTTTATTGAATTTAACACTCCGCGTTTAGGGGGTTAAATTTACCACTGCGTCCGTGTCTGGTTAAAATTAGGATATATTTTAAAACATACACTTTCAGGTTCGTTTTAAAATAGTCATGGACACGCATTGCAAACAATTTGTACGTGAGTGGCATTCTTGCCGGTGTCTGATTTTGAAGAGGCTGGAATTCTTGCGTATAATCTTTAATGCGGTTTTAAAAGCTATATATGTTCTCGCCATGTCTTTCAGAGATAGAAAGAGAGAGAGACTAAGAAAGAAAGAAAGAAAGAGAGAGAGAGAGAGAGAGAGAGAGAGAGAGAGAGAGAGAGAGAGAGAGGAGTGAGAGAGAGTGCGGTATTTGTATTACTACTTCTAAATATTTTTCCATGGAGAATTATTGTTCAAGGAAACATTTAACAATAATTAAACTTTTCTTTTCTAAAACTTCATTTTCGTAATAAACGGGAAGACATTTCAAAAAATAAATTACTCAGAAATTAAAATGTGGACTTGTAGTGTATTTCAAAATTATGTTAGAATGGTTGTATTAGAACTGAATGGATGAAAACATTTATTTCAATGCAAATATAGTGTCCATATATGCTTATTGAATTTGACACGCGTTTACATAGTGAATATCATTTATGAGTTTAATATTAATATCTAATATTTTGAGAGTTTAATGTCCTGCGTTGACTATGTATGCTTACGCCGAACTGCATAGATTTTTGGCATTAACTCATTTAGTTAAAATAATAAACATAGCCGTTCAAGATTTATTCTTTATATATTTTGTTCTCTATTTATTTAAACTTAACCTTTAAATTCAACCCCATTCAATTTATGACAGTATGCAAGTTGTGTATGCATATGAATTGGAATTATGCTGACTTCACGGTGTCCATTACTGGATTTGAAAGTGACTCATTCATTTACCTGTACGTATTCCACTCTGTGTTTTCGCTTGGACGACGGTTGTTGAGTTAAATTATTCCTGGAAGATGTGTATAATATTCTATGTGATTCAGCTATAAATGACATAACTGTGTTACTATAGGATAGAGCAATGGCAAGCCAACAGCGGGAAAATTCAGAAAATTAAACAAGTTGTTTTCTAATGTTCACGAAAGAATCGGACATATTCAGCTTATTTCACTAGACAGCATCTGTAATATTGAAAATGCCATTCACATCTATTTAGGTTTTACAGTTTGTATTAAATCAGCACTTCTGTCAAAACATCATCTTTGGAAGACCATATAGTACCTTTCATAGAACAATAGTAATTTGGACTTTGGTTACAAGAGAAGGGATCTACTCTTCTCCATGTAAGTGTCCGTCTAGTTTTCATTCTATGTTGAAGTAACGTTCGTTCTTGTTACACCTGTACTCATATATATGTACTTTTGTGAAAGGAAATGCTATGTTTATTGAATTTAACACTCCGCGTTTAGGGGGTTAAATTTACCACTGCGTCCGTGTCTGGTTAAAATTAGGATATATTTTAAAACATACACTTTCAGGTTCGTTTTAAAATAGTCATGGACACGCATTGCAAACAATTTGTACGTGAGTGGCATTCTTGCCGGTGTCTGATTTTGAAGAGGCTGGAATTCTTGCGTATAATCTTTAATGCGGTTTTAAAAGCTATATATGTTCTCGCCATGTCTTTCAGAGATAGAAAGAGAGAGAGACTAAGAAAGAAAGAAAGAAAGAGAGAGAGAGAGAGAGAGAGAGAGAGAGAGAGGAGTGAGAGAGAGTGCGGTATTTGTATTACTACTTCTAAATATTTTTCCATGGAGAATTATTGTTCAAGGAAACATTTAACAATAATTAAACTTTTCTTTTCTAAAACTTCATTTTCGTAATAAACGGGAAGACATTTCAAAAAATAAATTACTCAGAAATTAAAATGTGGACTTGTAGTGTATTTCAAAATTATGTTAGAATGGTTGTATTAGAACTGAATGGATGAAAACATTTATTTCAATGCAAATATAGTGTCCATATATGCTTATTGAATTTGACACGCGTTTACATAGTGAATATCATTTATGAGTTTAATATTAATATCTAATATTTTGAGAGTTTAATGTCCTGCGTTGACTATGTATGCTTACGCCGAACTGCATAGATTTTTGGCATTAACTCATTTAGTTAAAATAATAAACATAGCCGTTCAAGATTTATTCTTTATATATTTTGTTCTCTATTTATTTAAACTTAACCTTTAAATTCAACCCCATTCAATTTATGACAGTATGCAAGTTGTGTATGCATATGAATTGGAATTATGCTGACTTCACGGTGTCCATTACTGGATTTGAAAGTGACTCATTCATTTACCTGTACGTATTCCACTCTGTGTTTTCGCTTGGACGACGGTTGTTGAGTTAAATTATTCCTGTGCTGAGATATTTTTTTTCATTTTTATTGCTTAGACTGATCAGCAGCTCTATGCTACAGCCACACCAATGTTTTATACTAAATGTGAACATTTTTTGTGGGGGAGTGAGAACCCTCCCTCACATTCGCCACCTGGGAAAGGGGGGAGGGTGAGAATCCTGCCTCACATGCGCCATCTGGAGGGAGTAATAACTCTCCTTCACATGCGCCACCTGGTGGAGTAAAAACCCTCCCTCACATGCGCCACCTGGGGGAGTAAGAACCCTCACTCACATCCGCCTCCTGGGGCGGGGTAAGAACTCTCTCTCACATGCGACACCTTGAGGGAGTAAGAACCCTCACTCGCATGCGCCACCTGGGTTAGTAAGAACCCTTCCTCATATGCGCCACCTCGGGGAGTAAGCACCCTGCCTGACATGCTCCAGTTCGGGGAGTAAGAACCCATCCTCACATGTGCCACTTGGGGGAGTAAGAACACTCTCACACATGCGTCACCGGTGGGTAAGTGAGAACCATCATTCACATGCGCCAGGTGGGAGGGGTAAGAACCCTCCCTCTCCTGCGTCAACGGTGGGAGTAAGAATCCTCCCTCACATGCGCCACCTGGTTGAGTAAGAACCCTGCCTCACATTCGCGTCTAGGGGAGTAAGAACCGTCCCTCATATGCGCTACCTGGGGGTAAGAACCCTTCGTCACTTGCACCACTTGATGAGTAAGAAACCTCCCTCACATGCGCCACATGGGGGGAGTAAGCACCCTACTTCACATGCGTCACCTGGCGGGAGTGAGAACATTCCTTCACAAGCTTCACCTGGAGGGAGCAAGAACCCTCCGTCACATGCGCCACCTGGGGGAGTAAGCACCCTGCCTGACATGCTCCAGCTCGGGGAGTAAGAACCCTTCCTCACCTGCGCCACTTGCGGGGAGTAAGAACACTCCCTCACATGAGTCACCTGTGGGTAAGTGAGAACCTTCCTTCACATGCGCCAGGTGGAAGAGCTAAGAACCGTCTCTCACATACGCCACCTGGTTGAGCAAGAACCCTGCCTCACATGCCCCACCTGGGGGAGTAAGAACCCTCCCTCATATGCGCCACCTTGGAGAATGAGAACCGTCCTTCACATGCGCCACCTGGGGGTAAGATCCCTCCTTCACTTGCACCACTTGGGGAGTAAGAACCCTCCCTCACATGCGCCACATGGTGGGAGTAAGCACCCTCCTTCACAAGCGTCACCTTGGGGGGGGGGGAGGTGAGAACACTCCTTCGCATGCGCCATTTGGGGGAGTAAGAACCCTCCCTCACATGCGCCACCTGGGGGAGTAAGCACCCTGTCTGATATGGGCCAGCTGGGAGAGTAAGAGCCCTCCCTCACATGCGTCAGCTGGGGGTATGAGAATCCTCCCTCGTATGCGCTACCTGGAGGGAGTAAGAACCCTTCCTCACATGCGCCACCTGGGGGAATAAGAAGCCTCCCTCACATGCGCCACCTGGAGCTTCACCATGTCGTAATCCGATACTGCTGATCAATATTAAAATGCTACGCGTTCTGAATAAAAAGTGAAATCAGGAGTATGGTTTCATTGACCGAATACCCAAAAGAATACATTCAATTCAGTTCGTAATAAAACCTTTAGGACCCTCGGACCATGTAACAGTTCATTCTATAATTAAAACTATGTAAAAACCAGGTATGAAAAAACCTCTCGTCAAGTCAGAAAGGAGCTTTTTATTTACAGCTGCAGTAAAAAGCTTTGAAAATATGTGAATACTATGAAAAAATGTCATTTCGTGCGTGCTGATGCACAGTGTCTGGCTTGTTACGCCCCGATTAAGTAACGAATAATAATGCATTCGACACTCTCTAGAAGCATTTAGAAAGTACTGTCGCTTTATTACGAATGTCATAGCGCTTTTATGACAATAGTATTCGATGATGTGCACTTATTTACAAGAATATGTTAAGACTAACTCGTTTAGCACGAAATTTTGATAAGTAATATCTGGCGCAATTTTACACCAAATGCTCTTGTTCCATTTTGACATCTCGGGAGGCTTTCATCCAGTGGGAATTTGTTGGAGTGGGTATCAGCTGCTGTTCCCGACAATCCGTAAAGTTTTCTCAATACCAGTTCAGTTTTAGTTTCACAACGCCCGCAGAATTACACCACGCAAGGAAGTTGTTTGCGAGTATTTTTATTATCTTCGGCTAATTTGTTCACAAGGAATAGTATGTTCTCCACCTTCTTTTCTACCCCCCATTTAAAAGTGGGATTTCGGATAATTAGTCTAAAAGGTAAACGCGAAGAAGTCGAATAACGGCTTTGCTCATAAAAGCCTGTTTTACCAAACAAAATGTCAATTTGAAATGTGTGGGGCACACCGGGCACATTACGGGATACATAGGGCTGCAGGACACACACTGGGCGGATTAAGACGGAAAATCGGGCCGACTCCTTGGCGGAGGGTGGGGGTGGATTATTTGTTATCGGATGACACTTTCATCCTCATCAAACGTCTTTAAACAGCACACAAAAAACTTCTCTTTCATCGGCAATGGCAGCCATAACAGGTCTTTCAGAAAAAGTCGAAGTGATGCTTTGCAACTCCGAATTGGTGCAAGTTTAAGAGACAAAGACATATCAGTATATGTGTATCCAAAACATTGATAAGGTTAAACATTGTGAAAATTTTAATAAATGACAACAAAAATAGAAATTTAATTACAGAGAATTATTGCACTGTACAGGACTATAGAATAGACCCAACCCTTCCTCTTCCTCTTTCTCTCTTTTTCTCTTCCACTCTCTGTGTATCTGTCTGTCTGTCTCTCTTTCTCTCTCTCAATTTCGTTCAAATTGCTGTGTTTATCCCCATTTACTCTAAACAAATATCTAGGCAGTTCATACAAGAGCTCTCTCTCTCTCTCTCTCTCTCTCTCTCTCTATATATATATATATATATATATATATATATATATATATATATATATATATATATATATATATTACACAACATAAAAACGTAACACCGAAATTAAACAGTATCTTATATTTGCTTGAAGTGTATTTATATCAAAAATAATGTTAATAGGTAATTAATTAGCTTTTAATTTATACGAAAAGAATTGAGTAGTAGGGCACAAATGCGATTTTCAACTTCAGCTCCCCCATCTTCAGGTTCACCAATTTTTTGTTGGCGCTTGTTGCTTCAATCAACGCTGACACCCTTAAATTTTAACCCCTAAGAAACATAGCTTTTCACCAAATATTATTTGTGAGTACTGACGCAGCTAGAACGAACACTAAGTGAAATCTTGGAAAAAACAAACACTTACACTGATAAATTTATGTGTATAAATTGTTGGACGCAGAATCAGGTTTGCACAGAGACTCCTTTTTGCAGGAAAAGGGCGAACTGAATGAAATTTCCGGTTTTTTTTAAAGAATTAGCTGACCTCGTCTTGTCCCAAAATTACTTTCACCCCTCTCTCTTCCCCGGTATACCTACCTGAAGAGCATCCATGTAACATACACTTCTTCTAAGTACTTAAATGTGTATCCTTCACTGCACGTTCCCTTTACTTTGCTCAGATTCCGTCCTACAGCAGCCACTACCTCATTGTACATGTTTGTCTCGTTAATTAACACTTCTAATTCCGACAGTTTCTTCTCTTTATTAGAAGGGTTTTCAAAAATGTCTTCACAGTTATGTGTACTTTGATCGACAAATGAAAAATATGACGTCATGTTTGGAAGTACATGGTCTTGGTCTTGAATTATTTTAGGAAATGGTCTGTTATTTTCTGTCGAAATACGGTTACTCAAAGAGCTTTCTGTTACAGAGTAATTGCTCCAGATATATAACACAACTGCAGATAAGAAAATACAGACCGCTGTGACTAGATTCCGAAATTTAAACTTTTCAGCCATTCTGACACCAGTTTGTTTCGCTATTTTCTTTTTAAATTAAACGATGAAGCATCTCTAAGCAATCTTTTAGAGATTGAAAAATATAAAATTCGCTTTTCCTTTCTTTTTAAAATAGTTCAAATGTTGTTCTACGAATATCACAATATCGGGTGTACTTACAATCATCTGTAAATAAAAGGCAATGCCTTCAACAGCGACAGAGTGAGAGCGAGTTTGGTGTCCCGGGAAGGTGGAGCTTTATGCTGCCAAATGTGTCTTCTTGTGTGCTTAAAACAAACGAAGTGGGTACACACACCTCTTAATGTAAGTTTCTGTCTTACAGCAACGTGCGATCTAACTATATCTATGTTAGAGTTAAAGTTCTTTTGAATTTTAATGAACACGTGTTGTAACCAATATCTTCATGAATGTTCCTCCCCTCGCTGATGAGAGCAAGAGATTTCAAGGAATATCCATGGAATTCTCCCATGAACTCAACGACATTATTCAATACTCCGCAAAACCTTTATATATCTACAAGATTTTATTAATCTAAAACTTGGTACTGCCGTCAAAGGTGCCACCTAGTGATCGTTTGGAAAATCCCGGATGCCGTTTTTGTTAGCAAATGAGACAAACTGTTTCTATTGCAAATCTTTTAAGAAAACGTCAAAGTGACAATTTGCACATAGGAATTGGTGGAAATTTAAATGGCAAGGTAATATCATAGACGTCTGAACGTCATCCCCTCCCTCCCCTCCTTACCACCAATGGATGCGGGACTAATGGCCAAACGGTTCAATAGTTGCGTTAACCCTCATCCTTCTAAATATTTACCTTAATAGCTTTAGCAAATCCTAAAACACTTTCAAACTTTGCTTATTAAACCTTGACAATTGCCCATCAATATTTATTATAAAATTATAAACTGGTACGCAATTACATTGTTAAATAAAGCTACCTGAAGCACAATATTTGCAAGAAAATAAATGTTTAAGTGTGTCTTAAAAATAATTTAACTCTCATTTTCTGAAACATTCTATTTACTTAGCAAGCCTTCGGCAACGATCATATTGCATGACCGCGTTCATGTTGAGATTCAGGTTTTTTACGGCCCTAAGAAATATTGAATTCGACACACCCTAGAAGCATCTAAAAAGCACGATCGTACAATGACGAATACTTTTTTATTTTATACTGCATTGTAGAAAAGATTTTCTTATCGTAAAGAGCTGAACCGCTTCCTGCGATTTTGATGTTTTTTTAAATAATTTTTTTTCCATGCAACTACTAGTGCCTTTGTTTATATATGGAGTATAAGGTGGTTCATCTGCGAGCTAAGTACTTTTCCACCTGCCATACTTGACCGGTGATAGCTCGTTTATTTTTCCCAGTTGTTTCGAGCTTGTATCCAGCTGTATCCAGCTAAACTCACGCCGAGTTTATCTAACATACATATGTTGCACATTGCACATGAGTTTAATATTAATATCTAATATTTTGAGAGTTAAATGTCCTGCATTGACTATGTATGCTCAAGCCGAACTGCCGAAATAATAATTATAGCCGATCAAGATTGATTCTTTATATATTTTGTTCTCTATTTATTTAAACTTAACCTTTAAATTCAACCCCATTCAATTTATGACAGTATGCAAGTTGTGTATGCATATGAATTGGAATTATGCTGACTTCACGGTGTCCATTACTGGATTTGAAAGTGACTAATTTATTTACCTGTACGTATTCCACTCTGTGTGTTTTCACTTGCACGACGGTTGTTGAGTTAAATTATTCCTGTGTTGAGATCTTTTTTTCATCTGAAGCTCTATGCTTCAGACACACCAATGTTTTATACCAAATGCGAACATTTTTTGTGGGGGAGTAAGAATCCTGCCTTTCACGCGCCACCTGGGGTGTGTGAGAACCCTCCCTCACATGCGCCACCTGGGGGAGTGAGAACCCTACCTCACATGCGTCACCTTGGGAGGGGGTTGCGAACCCTCCCTCACATGCGCCACCTGGGGAGGGGAAGTGCGAACCCTCCCTCACATGTGCCACCTGGGGGGAGTGAGAACCCTCCCTCATTTGCGCCACCTGGGGGGAGTGAGAACCCTCCCTCACATGCGCCATCTGAGGCTTCACCATGTCGTAATCTAGTACTGCTGATCAATATTACAATGGTACGTGTTCTGAATAAAAATGAAATCAGGAGTATGGTTTCATTGACCGAACAACCAAAAAAATACATTCGATTCAATTCGTAATAAAACCTTTAGAACTCTCGGACCATGTAACAGTTCATTCTATAATTTACACTTTTTCATAGGTATATCATAGGTATGAAAAAACCTTCTCGTCAAGTCAGAAAGGAGCTTTTCATTTACAGTTGCAGTAAAAAGCTTTGAAAATATAGTCACGAATAATAATGCATTCGACACGCTCTAGAAGCATCTAAAAAGTACTGTCGTTTTATTATGAAAGTCATAGCGCTTTTATGACAGTAATATTCGATGATGTGCACTTATTTACAAGACTATTGTAGGATTAACTCGTTTATCACGAAATGTTTATCAGTGATATCTGATCTAATTTTACACCAAATGCTCTTGTTTCATTTTGACATCTCGGGAGGCTCTCATCCAGTGGGAATTTGTTGGAGTGGGTATCAGCTGCTATTCCCGACAATCCGTAAAGCTTTCTCAATACCAGTTCAGTTTTAGTTTCACAACGCCCGCAGAATTACACCACGCAAGGAAGTTGTTTGCGAGTATTTTATTACCTTCGGCTAATATCTTCACACAGAATAACATGTTTTGCTGCTCCTCTTCTATCCCCATTAAAAAGTGGGATTTCCGATTCGCGTAATTCGAGATATCCACTCTTAAGGAGTTTTTCTCCAACCTACCATCCTATATCTATTGTGTGCGTGAGTGTGTGCTATAAAGAATAATTAGTCTAAAAGTAAAACGCAAAGAACTCGAATAACGGCTTTGCTAAAAAAAGCCTGTTTTACAAAACAAAATGTCAATTTGAAATGTGTGGGGCATACTTTGCACATTACGGGACACATAGGGCTGCTATACATACACTGGGCGGATTATGACAGAAAATCGGGCCGATTCCTTCGCCGGGGTCGGAGGGGGCAGATAATTTCGTATCGGTTGACACTTTCATGCTCTTTAAGCGTCTTTAAACAAGAAACAAAAAAAACTTGTTATTTTATCTTTCATCGGCAATGGCAGCCATAACAGATCTTTAAGAAAAAAGTCGAAGTGATGCTTTGCGCCTCCGAATTGGTGCAAGTTTAAGAGACAGACACATATAAGCATGTGGGCACCCCAAACATTGATAAGGTCAAGCATTGTGAAAATCTTAATAAATGACAACAAAAATAGAAATTTAATTGCAGAGAAATGTGGCATTGTACGGGACTGTAATAAAGTCCCAACACATCATTTTATGGTTATTTCGACAAGATTAGAATATGTTTTTAATTGTATTAAATTGTTCATTCTTTTAAGAGACAGTACATGTAATTTAAAGTCAATTAAAGTCAGGGTTACCTTTATTTCACAATCATAGGATATCAGCGTAATCATAATTGCAATTTTACCACAATACAATGTTGCTCCAGTAAGTTTGCAAAGAAACTCATCACAAAGAATGGGTCTGTTTTATTGCTCTATTAAGGAAACCATCATTTCCCTAGCTTTTGTTTTGCCAATAATCTCCGACTCCAGACAAATATGTCTTTTCAACTCCGCGTAATAGTAATTGCATTTTCTTGCCCAACCACTTCCAAGTTATGAGAATTAACAAAAACGCCAAATTTTTTATTGGATAATGATTTCAGCAAATTAAGTAAGTAACTCCGGAGACATGGTTCTATAAAAAGGCATGAAATCTACCGAATCGACAGAAAATCAAATGAGTAAAAACAATAAGTAGCAAAAAATAAGAAATTGATATGAATGCTCACAAAAAATAAGAAAAATGGATACAGATAACAAAAGACGATACATTGATGAATAATAAAAAATTCTCTTCATTGTAAGATCGTTCAAAAGTAATTTGATACCGAAAGAAGAATTCGTTCTGCTAATAAGTGACATAATTGAAGCAAAGTAGTCAGTTGCAAAAACACAACATCAATATCACTTGCTTCGGAAATACGATCTATTACTTTGTGGTGACGTGCAGAAAGTGATAAGAAAAACATCAGCTTCGGAAGAACCCACTTTATATTATGTGGCTTTAGAAAATTTGTATGACACCATTAAGCTAGCGCTTATAGCCACATGTCATTTTGGTCGAGACAAGATGAAAAGAGTAAAACTTAGAAAAATTACATTTTTGCAAATGTAAATGTAAATGAAATTCACGTTTTAATGATAAATTTCAAATAGTGAATGATATAGTATAAATTGACTGTCATGTTTATGCACTGCGTTCAATAATAAATGTTGGAATAAAAAATCCTTTAGTTGTGCTTTTAAAACTAGCATCTAATTCTATAATTCCAGCCACAATAAGAGGAATATTTCCTATGCTTTTTCTGCTTTATCATTTCAGCTCTAAAACTAGCGGCTTTGCAAAGCCGCTGAAAATACCAGCGGCTTTGCAAGGCCGCTAAGTGAATCAGCGACTTTAAAAAATGTAACATCGAAATTTAACAGTATCTTATGATTACTTAAAGTGTATTTATATAAAAAATAAGGTCATTAGGTAATTACATAGCTTTTAATTAATACAAAGAATTGAGAAGTAGGATACAAATGCGATTTGTAACTTCAGCTCGCCCATCTTCACGTTCACCAATTTTTGTTGGCGTTTGTTCCTTAAATCAACGCGAAAAACTTAAATTTCAACCCCTAAACGCATAGTTTTATGGCTGACTTACGAAACACAGCTTTTCACCAAATATTAGTTGTGATTACTGACGCAACTAGAACGAACATTAAGTGAAATCATGGAAGGAAAAGAGACACTTACACTGAGGAATTTATGTGTATAAATTGTTGGACGCAGAATCAGGTTTGCACAGAGACTCCGTTTTGTAGGAAAAGGGAGAACTGAATGAAATTAGCTGACGTCGTCTTGTCCCAAAATTACTTTCACCTCTTTCTCTTCCCCGGTATACCTATCTTAAGAGCATCCATGTAACAAAAAACTTCTTCTAAGTACTTAAATGTGTATCCCTCACTGCGCCTTCCCTTTACTTTGCTCAGATTCCGTCCTACAGCAGCCACTACCTCATTGAACATGTTTGTTTCGTTAATTAACACTTCTAATTCTGACAGTTTCTTCTCTTTATCAGAAGGGTTTTCAAAAATTTCTTCACTGTTAAGTGTACTTTTATCGACAAATGAAAAATATGACGTCATGTTTGGAAGTACATGGTCTTGTTCTTGAACTATTTTAGGAAATGTTCTGTGACTTTCTGTCGAAACGTTCCAAATACGGTTACTTAAAGAACTTTGTATAACAGAGTAATTGCTCCAGATACACAACACAGCTACAGATAAGAAAATACAGATTGCTGTGACTATATTCCCGAATTTAAACCTTTTAGCCATTCTGACACCAGTTTTTTTTTAAAGCATCTTTAAGCAATCTTTTAGAGATTGAAAAATATAACATTCGCTTTTCCTCTCCTTTTAAAATAGTTCAAATATTGTTCTACGAATATCTCAATATCGGGTGTACTTGCAATCATCTGTAAATAAAAGGCAATGCCTTCAACAGCGAGAGAGTGAGAGCGAGTTTGGTGCCCCGGGAAGGAGGAGCTTTGTGTTACCAAATGTGTCTTCTTGTGTGTTTAAAACAAACGAAGTGGGTACACACCTGCGATCTAACTATATCTATGTTAGAGTTAAAGTTCTTTTGAATTTTAATGAACACGTGTTGTAACCAATCTCTGATGAGAGCGAGAGATTTCAAGGAATATCCACGGAATTCTCCCATGAACTCAACGACATTATTCAATATTCCGCAAAACCTTTATATATCTACAAGATTTTATTAATCTAAAACTTGGTGCTACCGTCAAAAGTGCCACCTAGTGACCGTTGGGAAAATCCCGGATGCCATTTTTGTTAGCAAATCAGACAAGCTGTTTCTATTGCAAATCTTCTATTGCAAGGAAAACGTCAAAGTGACAATTTGCACATAGGAATTGGTGGAAATTTAAATGGCAAGGTAATATCATAGGCGCCTGAACATCATCCCCTCCCTCCCCTCCTTACCACCAATGTATGGGGACTAAGGGCCAAACGGTTCAATAGTTGCGCTAACCCTCACCCTTCTAAATATTTACCTTAATAGCTTTAGCAAATCCTAAAGCACTTTCAAACTTTGCTTATTAAAGCTTGACAATTGCCCATCAGCATTTATTATAAAATTATAAACTGGTACGCAACTACATTGTTAAATAAAGCTACCTGAAGCACAATATTTGCAAGATAATAAATGTTTAAGTGTGCCTTAAAAATAATTCAACTCTCATTTTCTGAAACATTCTATTTACTTAGCAAGCCTTCATGTTGAGATTCAGGTTTTTACGCCCTTAGAAATATTGAATTCGACACGCCCTAGAAGCATCTAAAAAGCACGATCGTATAATGACGAATACTTTTGTACTTTTTTATTTTATACTGCATTGTAGAAAATATTTTCCTGTCGTAAAGAGCTTAACTGCTTCTTGCGATTTTGATGTTTTTTAAGCAATGTTTTCTCCATGTAACTTCTGGTGCCTTTGTTTATATATGGAGTATAAGGTGGTTCATCTGCGAGCAAAGTACTTTTCCACCTGCCATTCTTGACCCGTGATAGCTCGTTTATATTTCGCAGCTGTCTCCGGCTTGTATCCAGCTGTATCCAGCTGCACCCACGCCGAGTTTATCTAACATACTTATGTTGCACATTTATTTCCATGAAGTTCAGTTGTGAATTGAATGTTGTTAAGTGTTTTCGTGTATAAAATAAGGATAAACAAGAATATCAACAAAAGTTACGGCATTTAATTTATAGTTGAATGAGTTTCTCCCTCTTTTCGGAGTTTGATGAAAGACGGTATAGAAGGAATTCTTACATATACTATGTAACTTGTTCAATTCCCCATGAAAGGCCTAGAGTTCTACGAGATATCGTTGGAGGCAAATTGCGTTACCAGTGCCAGTGGTGTCGCTAAGTGGTTGCAAGTAGATGCATTGATGCCAGTTTTTTCGAGGAATCACGCAAATGGCCGATCTGGTGCTCCCTTGATTTTTTAAGTAGGTTGGGGCAGTCCTGTGCCACGCCTTAATCCTCCAGTCAATCGGAAAGCTTGTTATGGGTAATCCAGACAATCTTTAATACCAGCTTGTTTATGTTTTGAGCTGGGGAAGGAGGCAAGAGTCTTGTCAAATATGGTTTGAAAAGTGGATTTCAAGTTCCATCTCGGAGGAGATGGAACAGAGTACCCTAGTTTAAAATTATATCTATGTATAAGATAATTTTATCCAAAATACAATCAAGTATGATGTTATAAAATGAAAATACAGATATAACACACATTTCATTAACGTCAAAAGTAAAGGACACCGCTTACTTATCGCTTTGCCATTATAATATATAGTTGAATTCCTATTTATTTATCATTTTATGTTTAAAGCTTATTTTATGTTCGTTATTTCAAAGGTACCACAAATTGACATATGTCTGGCAAGCTTCTGGTCAAATTTGAACACGATTACACATGATTTGTGATATCGTCGCCAAAGTTAAGGTCATTGGGGTGTGCAAAAGTTTTCCATTGAATACCTCTTTGTTTGTCTTTATTGAATATCGATTATAAAATAATAACAAAAACTAGCATTTAGAAACAATTAAAATATACTACAACCTCTCTGGTTATATTTAGGGATGACACATAGCGCAGGGAATGCGATTTGCATAAGACAGTGAATGTCATGACTCATAAAATGTTTCAGGGTTCTTGATACGATTTTGAGAAATTAGATTAGCATTAGATTCTATTTAGTGGATTTCTCTTGAAAGTTCTCAAAACATTAAAAGTTACAACAGATTTGATCTTTTTCGGTAAAATATTGCTATAAGGAAATTACAAATTTCGTAATCAATAATGGTAAAATCTCAACCTTCTTTCCATAATACGGGGGAAGGATACAAGGCTACTATCTATCTGGACTTTTCATTATATTATGTGCAGTAGTAATCAACATAATGATAAGGTATAAAAAATATCTAGAGGGACTAAACCTTTTTTATCAAAGATAAAAAAAGTTTGCTGACGGCTACAAAAGAAAAGAGCCATACATTTTTAAAAAATTTATATCAACTATGTAATGAATTATTCAAGTTTACCCTGTAGACCTATTGTCACTGATGACTTTTTTGCGTTTTATCGACCTATTTACAAGGGATAAAATACTACTCCCAAGTAAATTGTTATTTTCTCTGGTACCACCGATTCCTCTGTCTTGTGTTGTCGTTGCGTATGGAAGGTTTGAAATGCCCATAAAAGGGGCGAAGACGACATAACGAATTGACAATTCCCGGTGAGATTATCGCCCCGTAATTTACTTTGACTGGCATGTAATCAATTATAAGATACACAAGTCTGATAGATGCACTTTGTATATTTAAATAAGCGAAAAACAGCTTTGGTAGCAAGATTCTTATTAATGTTATGAGGATAAGTGAAGTAACCCTACGGAACAGAATGTTCTCCACAACCCACAACCCATGAGTGACAACGCAGTAACACGATATAGCTGAGACTTATTTTTTGTTGTTGTAATTCTGGATAACTAATAGCAAGCCAAGATGCTGGCAGGCTTTGTATTGTATCTGAGTAAGGAAAGCCTTAGGGTAACAAAATTATTAGTTCATTTGGCATTTGATACATTATGGGAGTTATTTATGGCTGAGACTCTAGTCTGAAACCTGTATTTCAAACAGTAGCTGCTTATCTCGGAATGACTAGTCTGTCTCGTGGGATATGATTATAAAAACTCAGTGAGGTGAAGGTATATCCTTCCTTTATTTCTAGATTATGTTGTTATGCATTCGTCTGCTCAGAGACCGGCAATAAATGCTATAGCTCCATCAATTTATGGCCAGCCAAACTCTTAATATATTAATCGAAAACAGCACCTGTTAAATCAAATAAAAATTCACATTTCTGTTAGCGTTGGCCCGGGTCACGAGGAGAGGCGAGATCTCTACATTAGGCGGAAAGACTGTTAATGGGAATAATGTCTCTAAAATAGGCAAAA
This sequence comes from Protula sp. h YS-2021, assembly GCA_949752745.1. Lineage (NCBI taxonomy): Eukaryota > Metazoa > Annelida > Polychaeta > Sabellida > Serpulidae > Protula > Protula sp. h YS-2021. Next base: position 98,430,051 of record OX457025.1, on the reverse strand, counting down.
GTGTGAAAAACAGCCAGAGCAGTTTTAAATAGCTACCACTAATACGAACTTGTTGATACGACCGGGCTTACCGGTTGGGTAAAAAACTTAAAGCTTTGGGCTAAGCAAGAACACGCTTCCAGACACTTCAAGATCCAATTTGAAACTGTATATTCTTTTCCTAAAAATGTATTATTCAGAGCGACGTGTATAATAAGTGAATGTACACAGTTTAGTGGCATAAACCTGCTTATAAGACATTTCGCAATTAGCCAAAGTCCGCTGCACCGGGTCATTGTAGTTTGTAAACAATAATTCGGTACGAAAGTGAACAGATGCCAGTTCTTCACACATATTTGGGTATCGATTTGAATAGGCTTCTATCATATAATTATTATGCTGCAATGTTGTGAAGAAATTCAAATCATCCACCATATTAAGTTGAATTGGAGTGTTTGTGATGTATAAAACATTCAACAGCCTCTTGTTCCTTTACGTCAATAGGAGAAATTTATGCATGTCGCTTTTGAATAGAGCATGATAGTTAACTCTTGACTACACTTGGGGTATCAAGTGCCAAAAAGTTTTTTTGTAACTAGGCATTTCAAAAGTATCTCTTTACCCCTTTTTATACCCTTAAGACGAAGTCGCACATTACGTTTCTATTTGTATTTATTGTCGTTTCTTTTTTGCTTTTTTTGCATTTCTATTTCTAGAATCATCTAGTCATTGGAAATCATACATTCTAGTGGTCATCACTCGACATATTTATCTTAATAAACTTCATAATGTCATGAGATGATGACGTCACAAGCTTTCAATTTTTCAGTGGATCTAGAAGCAATGGTCCTCTATCCGTATTTGTTGAAAACAAGAAAAAAAAGAGAAAAAGAAACTTTTACAATGCCCGGTAACATAGTTATTATATGCATATCAACATTCATTTATAATAAATTCGACATTGCAAAGCTAAGAATTTTTCGTCGGTTGCTACTACACTACATCAAGAAAATAAGCAGTTGTGTTTAATTATTAATATGTTGTGGCTAAAAATGCATTTTAAGGTTTTTACATCTGGGATTGAAAGGTCGAACTGTTTTTTTTTTGCAAATTTTCTGAAACTTACAAAGGCTTGGAATGTTAGGTGGGGGAAAGAGACACGGGAGTGAGAGGGAGAACAACAGTTACATATGTTACGCTCCATGGGTTTGATTTCACGAAAACGACTTTTCGTGGTAACCACTTTCCGGGACCAGGATAAATACAGTACACGACAAATTAAATTTTCTGTAGCTTGGAGTCTTGAAGGTGAGAGAAATTAATTACTCAAAAGTAAGCTGTGTGATTAGTCGATATAACTGAAAATAGTTTGTCTTTATGTTTGCTATACATTCCGATACGTATTGGATCGGATGATCTTCAGGCAAATAGGCCATGCCCAATGTGTGGGCTCTGTTGACTGTCCATCAGGCTGTACCACTTATTCAATGCTAATTCTCTTACAATTTTCATTACATCCATATAAAATATTGCGCATATATGACCTACTCAGGTCGGTGTTGTGCTATTATTTGATGTCGGTCAATTTGGGGCCTGAAAGACCTCGTTTGCTAAAAATAAACTGTCTACTCACAGAAGGTTTTTGAACTTTACTTCAGATTGGGCATGATTTTCTCCCGAAACTATGGTTATAATATTGGCATTATGCCATTACTTTTAGGAAGAATCCTGTATTTTTCAGATGTCGTATTAATGATTTTGCTTTTCAGTCCAGTTTTCCATCTTTTTTTTCGCTTTTGCTCCAGTGCTTTGGAGCAGTGTACGACCACAGACTACGTGTTTTAGGGGACAACCTTTGACGGCATGATGAATAAAAATGAGATGTATAAATATAGTTTTAAGATGTTCTAGCTCCATCTAATGCGTACCTTACCAGCTCGCTCAACACTTAGCATCACAAAGCGTCTGCCTCACAGAAACAGAAAAAGGTGAGTAGAGATATGTTCGATTAGCTGACATGACGGTTTAAAGTGTATATAGCTCCCTGTTGAAAAGGACATACATGAGAGTGCCAAATAGTTATGTTTACTTCATACCTTAATAAAACTGAAGTTGTGCGTTTAATCAATTTGATTGAAAATTAAGGTAGTTGTGTTTAGCACTTTTATGCATACTCTGTATTGTGATCACAGTAAATTTTTGTTGGTCATATTCCTATTTGATTTTGGTTATTTGCCAATTTTAGCCAGTTTTGTGAATAGTAAATCTGTTTTCCTTCACAGCTGTTTCATCCAGCAAATTTTGTTAAATTTATTTGCAATTTTGAATAAGGGTAACCAAGATCGAAATATTCATTTTTAAGTCTTCATGCAAACTGCATAGTGACAGAACATTTTTACTTTAAACCTTTAGGATAGTGATTTAGAGTTACCAATGGCAACTTTCTCTATTCCGTCTAGATGTCTATTCTGCTCTGTAATTCTTTTCGTGCAACTAGTCAAAAGCGAGAATATCTAGAAGGTAAAAATGTTGTATCAGTTATACAAGCAGCCAGTGTTTGTTCCTGGCCAGCTGCATCGGAAAAGAAAAAAATAATGCTGGGTGTTTGATAGCAAGGCAGAAATAAATAAAAAACACAGGCGATTATATGCTATAACACCATTTCTAAAGCCAAAATTATCGAAAATATACATAGCTGGTCGTTTGCATTATTAAATCCTTTTTTATTTTTAGCATTTTCATAACCCTTTTAGTCTCAAGCATTATATTTTCTAATCCATTTAACGCGAATCTAACGTATTTATTGAGCAGAAAAAATAATCCGCCAGCTTTCGAATTGCCAAACGTCAGTGAACTCGGGACATGCATCAATTCAAATAAATCGTTTTAATAGGAGCGGTCTTCCTTAACTAAGCAAATATTTTCGATATTCTGTGTGGTCTCTGAGCGATCATCCGTATCAATTTGAACCCCTCACCACTTATTTAGCTACAATTTTAACAGTGTAGAAAGTTTTGCAGGTTTCCAGGTGTCATTTTGCTCAGAGAAAGCTTAGAAAAATCATCATCATCATCATCATCATCATCATCATCATCATCATCATCATCATCATCATCATCATCATCATCATCATCATCATCATCACCATCACCATCATCACAATGTCAGCTGGCAAAAGCCTTTAATACATAGATTGTATATATATAATTCGACACCACCCTTTATGATTGCATATCATTAAAAGCCCTGTTTTAGCATACAGACAACTTATAGATACTGAATACTGATGTCCTCGACTATCTTGTAATTTTGAAATATACAATTCAATTATTTGGCGTGTTGGAACAAATATTTTATTTTAATCAACCACATCCTAACACATATATACCGACGTTGTAATTTGGTTTGTTTTTGATTGTATGCGTAAGAAGCATGCGTACTGAGATCTGATCTCCATACAAAAATAGTCAAAGGATAGACAAGGACGTCGGTCGACGTCACACTGGAACAAATTACCTTTTGTTCTACAAGCGGCATTTATACGGAAATCTACTTGTCCTTACAGTAAACTCGTAATCTCTCCCAACCCCCTCCACACCCTGGAGGTGGATACGTAATTCATAGCAGCCCCCCCCTTCCCTGGCGCTGTGTACCCAATTTGTGTCACATGTGTGCTCTCGTGTGTGGGCTTCAACTATATCCATGGGGAATGAATGAATCATTTTTCAGTGTTTGAAACAAAATATAAGAAATTTTGATGTATTGCAAAACTGAAAAACCTGTAGTTTTGTAGCAGTCCAAAAAGTAAATCTTGATGTTTCAAGCTTACTTGTATGCTATAATATAAAAAACATCGATAAAAGTCACAATATTTCGATAATTATAAAGCTATCGATAAGAGGCATTGGCCAGGTTGGGATCTCGAACACCATTTAGGATAAGTCTGGAGAGGAACAATTAAAAACTGGTGTCTTTGATACATTGTTAATTTTTCAAATGTGCACATTTGTTTTTAATGCAAAATTTTGTTAATATCGATGTCTTACGAATAGCTAAAAGCACAAGACAATACGAGCCTCGGGGAAGAAGCTTCCACTAAATATGTACATACAAAGTGACGAATGACATCGACTCATGAGATAATTCCATTCGGACAAGCCAATTGGGTTAATAAAAAGCAAAATAAGTCTGGTCAAAAGTTCAAGTTTAGCAAAAATGCACTTTAATCTGAATTAGCTAATCCCCTAGCCAAAGAAATAATCCTTTTTAGACATCACATTCAAAATGGATTGTTATTGTTGTTAATTATTTAATTAGTTATATCGAAACACTAACACTGGTTATTATGTGACTTTATAGTATTATTTTGATTTATTATTTTTATTTTATACAAAGCGTGTGGAATTCTCGGGAATTTATCTCAATGCCTTTTTGTTTGGTACTTTGAATTCGTATCACTTGATGTCAACACGTCAAAGCATGCGTTTCTAATTCATATCGGTTGATATCAATCAGGAAGGTGAGCACCTACATTTCGTTACGGTTAATGTCACAGCGGACAGTTAGAATGTTATATATTGCGTAAGATTTATGTCGGTTGAAAAGAAAGCATACAGTTGACTGATGGTTGAATAAATCAAATATAAAAAATACAAGCAAAACCTCCGCGTTTTTGACAGCAATACCAACATATATGATACCACGTGCAGCCTTCCCCGGGCAAGCGTACCTGAAGAGCATCCAAGCCATACAGCGGTCACTACCTCATTGTTTCTGTTTGTCTTGTTTATTAGTACTTCCATTTGTTGCAGTTTCTTCACCTTATTCAAAGTGTTTCCAAACGTTTCCTTGCAGTCATGTATACTTCGATCCAAAAAATGAAAAGTATGACGTCATATCTGGCAGTAGATTGTCTCGCTCGTATATTTCTGCATTCGTAATTGTTCCAATTGTTTCATTTGAAAATACTCTCAGTATTTGAACCATTTCAAATACACCTTTAACAGGAAAAACTATAACTGCATATTTTAATTGTTTGGGAAAGGGCGATATTGCCATATTAACGCAGATTTATTGATCACAAAAGTCACAAAAGTATACACAACACTGGTTGTTCAAAATAAGAAAAAAATTCTTGCGCCAATGCAGAATTCTAAGTCAAAATGGTGAATGAAGATCTGAACTATCACCGGGAGGAAAAATAATAACTTTAAATATATTGCTGCCTAGTCCTGTTATCAGATAAGGCATATGATTTTAATCGCTAACTAAGACAAGAAAATACGCGTTAATACTACTCTATGGCGTTAAGCATTACCTCTATTTAGAGGCCGCAATGAATGTTACACGTTTATGCTCATTAGCTAGTCGATTCTTTAACATAATGTATAGAAATGTCACATCAACTGTAATTTTGTAAATGTGATTATGGAGCAATCAATGGAAGTACAAATAAGTCATACTGAGAGTAAGGTGTAAATTATCAACAGGTATTTTAATAATGCATGAACGCAGGTTTGCTGTAAATTGTAAAACCACTCACGGAGTAGTTGAACCTTTCTCCTGTCATTTATGCTATATTTGTTTAGAAATTTATTCAATACTGTTATTAGTATGTTAGTTCAACTTACAAAAAAGAAAGATATTTGAAAGTCAAACATTTTAAAGAGAGGTGCAGCCATGCGATGTTTTTGTTTTTTAAGTCCCGATATGTATTATATGACCTTTTTAAAATGCAAAGCTTTCAAAGTTTGGTTAAAGCTACACTGGAATTGCTCGTATTTAATTGTATTTAATTTTATTTTTCCAATTGTCTAGAGGAATAGAATATACTCAAAGCAATTTTATATTACATTAGATATCTCATGGATTTAAGCTTTCAATAAAATCGCATTATATCATAATTATTCTTTTATTGTTGAAATTATTTGTAAATTTTATGTCAAAAGGTTTATAAATAAACATTTTTATTACTTGATATTTTGATGTTTCTTCTGCTCCCTTTATGATCAGAGTTGTTATTTTGTCATAATCCATGGCATACACATTTTGCTAAATTACTCTTAAAATTTTCTCGTCTTCATTAACTTCTCCGTTGATTCTCTGTCTTTGGCATTTCATATCTGAAAAGAGTAAGGAAGAAATCGTGACTTAAATCGTGATGTAAATCAATCTTTACTTTGCTCAGTTTGCAAAGTTTGTACTTTCACGCTATTTTCTTTTTAGAACTAATATCGTGAAAGCGTTCATTAGACACTAAATCCATCACACAGCACACAGCACGTGTGCTTTGCATTTTGTTCTTAAGAATATATATATAAAAAATTGAATTTATTTTGGCTCAATACATAGTAGGTAATTGAAAAATCACAAACATCAATATTATCTAAGCAGGTGCATGATCTCCAATATACGACAATTTCTAATTCGTCAAAAGTGACACAGATATTCCTTGCAGATGAAGGTTTCTCAACTTTGTTTAAACCAACCACTTTGACAGTAAATCGTTGGCAGCTACAATGTTAGAAATTGTAAAATTTTTAGACACGATTTTAAGTCCCGATGCCGCTGAGTGTTAGTGTGTCATTTACTTGTTGTTATGTAGTGGTGCTTAGTGTTACTGTGGTAGCCCCTTGTTGTATGCTTTCACAATATCCATGCAACCGGCCTATTTCACGGCCACAAGGCGTGAAACGGGCCCGTTTCACGGGTACGAGGCGTGAAGATAACCATTCCAATCTAAGCTGTGCTTTTAACCTTTCTGTGGAGAAATTCAGCACGCCTATAAATTTGAAAAAATAAACATTTTGAAGAAAATTGTAAGGCTGTTTGCATGCGACTTATGCGTGCGTTTTGCCTTTCCGTGAAACGGGCCCTTTGCACGCTAGGATTAATGCACGACACAACGTTTGCATGCTATAGTGCTTAGTGCTACTGTGACAGCTACTTGTTGCTGCGTAGTAGCGCAGTGTGTTACTGTAGCAGCTGCTTGTTGCTATGTAGTAGCGCAGTGTGTTAATGTAGCAGCTAATTGTTGTTATGTAGTGGCGCTTAGTGTTACTGTGAGAGTTACTTTTTGTTATGAATTAGTGCTTTTTGTTACTGTGGCAGGTACTTCTTGTTATTTGATCGCACTTTGTGTTACTATGGCAGCTGTTCTTTGCTATGTGGTGGCGCTTTGCGTTACTGTAACAACTGCTTATTTCTATGAGATAGGCTTAGTGTTACTGTGCCAGCTACTTGCTGTTATGCAGTGTCGCTTAGGGTTACTGTGGCAGCTACTCGTTGTTATGTAGTGACGGCTAGTGTTACTTTGGCAGCTAATTGTTGTTATGTAGTGGTGCATTGTTGACACTGTGATCAACCAGGATCTAGTTTAACAAGTATCAAAAGGCTTTATGAAGCGAATAGGAAATGTATTCAGGAGAAAGCCCACTTAAGAATTTTTATGTAAAATCTTTCAGCAATTCTGTGGGAGAAACATTTTATTACATACCATCTTTTATTTAAGCTTTGAGGATATCCCAAAAAGTAATTTGCACGAAAGATCTAGTCCTGCCTGGGCTACTCCTATCACTTTAGAAAGCGATCAAATTTAATTTATAGGATGGGAACAATTTCTAAAAACAGATAACAGAAATTTGAAAAGGGAGGCATTTGACCACATTCAGCGGATCGATAAGCAGGTAACTTTGGAGGCAGAAAATTTTACTTGAAGAATATTCTTACTTTAAGAGCACTCATTTTGAAAATGTCGGAGATGACGAAATTAAAAATTTGACTCAGAAAATTATGAAAAATATCGTTATTTTAATAATTTTGGTAGGTCATAAACGTGTTAATTTATTTTAAAAGGCCCGCCCAAGAACCAAAACTCTGCAGGCAATCCTACGTAAAGAGTGTGAAGGGCACATTTCTGCAAATAGGTTCAATCAAACTTTAATAGATTTTTATGAAAAAATTATCTGGACAACATTCAAACAAAATTTGAATTTAGCCCATCAGAGGTGATTCACAAAATAATTAATTGCCGCCATTTATCCAGGAATATTAAAATTTGAAAGCTATCCAATCAAAAATATAGGACTAAAAATATTTGTAACATTTTCCCCACGATATCCCATTTCAGATATTTGTTACTCTCATGATTTAACGTGCATTTTACTTTCCGTATTTGACCTCCATCGTCCCACTACTTTCGTCATTTCACGACTCTTTCATTCTCATTTTTTCATATCTGTGCTACTCTCAGCATTTCACGTCCCTGTTACTCTCAATATTTCAAGGACATATGACTTTTAGCTATTTTCGTACTTATTTTCTTACCATTTCACGACCCTGTGAACATTTAACGTGCATGTTACTTTCTACATTTCGTACACATATTTCGCTCAGAGTTTTACCTCAATGTTACTCTTACCATTTCATGTCCATGTGGCTTTCAAAATTTCAAGCGTATATTACTCTCAGCTTTTCACGTTCATGTTACTCTCAGCATTTCACAAACATGTTTCTCTCAACATTTCACATGCATGTTACTCTCATCATTCCATGTCTATGTTATTCTCAGAAGTTAACGTCCATGCTACTCTCAGCAATATGTGTCCTCTCAGTATTTCACCTGAACGATACTCTCAGCATTTCATGCTCAAGATAAAAGAAGTTAGCACATTAGTTAGTAGTGTACATGGAAGGACATGTCATTTAAAATAATTATGGGCATATAAGGAACTGAAACCACTTTTTACATCTGAAACTAGCTTTATTCCGTGTTAATCAATCACGTTCAGTTTTTATTCACAGATGCCAACTCTATAAATTTAAAACTAGGTGTTTCATACTGGCCTTTCTAGAAAAGAGTGACATCCCTCTGGTGTCTTAACCAAAATTAACAGAACAGACTGTTAAGAACCTTAGTATCATCACAGACCGTCACCTCAATGTGAAGTTCAAGGTTATGCCATTGATTCAGACTTTCTACACGAACATAACATAAAAATTGCAACACCAACTTACTGAACTTGCTCTTTGAGCTCGAAAAAAAGCTTTAATTATGTCAGAAAAGTACACGATTTATCATAACTATTACAAATACAACAGATTACTGTTGTTCGAGTATTAAACAATATCAGTTAGCAAAACCATATGCACATATAATCCCATAACTAGTTAATCTTGACTGGCTATGGACGAAGGACAAATCCAACTAAAAATATCCAGGAGCGCCCACAGGAGCGCCCACAGGAGCCCGAATTCTAAAGGATCCCGCTTACATAACTGGTGTGCTGATGCTCACTTAGCCATTCGTTAAGATCGAGACACCGGCATATGCTAGAAATACCCCAATAAAATATGAACAGCGGTGGCTCTCCTTTTCAATTTCAGATTGCCCCTAGATGAATTTCTTTAAAATCTGGCTCCCTGAACACTCGCGTAACGTCGGGCCGACGTCGGAACGGTATAAACCAGGTCGGAAAACGTCGGCATCGGCTTCGATGCATCGGTAATGCATCGGTTATAGGTTGGCAATAGTCGAATTTCCATTTTTTTCTCATTCGTCGGAAGTTCATCGGTTACCGACGTTGGCCCGATGATTATTTTCCTCAGTTTAATAGATGTTGGCAAATATTCATCGGGCCGACATCTTTTTCCGACGAACTTCCGACCAATTGGGATTTTTTTTGCTAAAAATATTATATTCATATATTACACGTATTTCTCAATGCATATATTATACATATATTTTTATGCATTGGTTATACGTTGGAAATAGATTAACTTCCGACCAATGGTAAAAAAAAAATGAAACGGATATTGCATACGTATATTCGATGTATTTACTTATACGTACATTATACATATATTTGTGTATGTTGGCCCAACGTCTGACATAGACATACTTCAGACGGAACAAAACTTAATTATTTTTGAAAAAGATATTACTGATGTATAACCGACGGATTACAATAATCGTATAATATACAAATATCTCACTGCATCGGCTATACCGAATTCCGACGAAAATTAATTTTTTTATTTAAGATATTACAAGCATGTAATATGCGTATAAAAATATACGTATATTATACATATAGTTATATTTGTCGGTGAAACGTCGGAAATGTACCGATTTCCAATGGATCTCAAATATATCACTACATCGGCTATACGTCGGAAATATACCGAATTCCGACGAAAACTAATGTTTTTATTTGAGATATTACAAGCATGTAATATGCGTATAAAAATATACGCATATTATACATATAGTTATATTTGTCGGTGAAACGTCGGAAATATACCGATTTCTAATGGATCTCTAAATTTGTGTATTTCACGCATAACTTGAAATGAAAACTATATATATATATATATATATATATATATATATATATATATATATATATATATATATATATATATATAATATTTATATATTATATATATATATTATGTATATATATATATATATATATATATATATATATATATATATATATATATATATATATATATATATATATATATATATATATATATATATATATATATATATATTGCGTTGTGTACGAGTGCTCCACATATTCGACAGCGTCGGAAAAAAGATGCCGATATTGCCAACGCATATTATACTACTTTTTTAAACGTCTATAAAACGCATATTTTCCTATGTATAAACGATGTCGGAAATACATCGGAAAAAAGATGCCGATATTGCAATCGTATATTATACGTATTTTTTATACGTCTATAAAACGCATATTTTCCGATGCTTATTCGGCGTCGGAAAGTTATCGAATGACGTTTTGTAGGGGACATTATGAAGAATCAATAGTGGTGCATTATGAATATACTTGACAATTATCATTTGCCTCAATAAACTAGCCCCAGCCGCCGTGGAGTAGAGGTATGTTCCGCGCCCAGGATGCAAGAGGTCCCCGGTTCAAACCCAAGTAAGTACTAGTGTTCAGTTGCAATATATAGATATGCTATGGTGAATGTATGAATATGTGATTCATGAATGGTTGGTAAAGGTTCAATGGGTCAGTTAAGGTTGGAAACAATTTTTTTACGTATAAAAATCATCGGAAGTTCGTCGGAAATGCATCGGAATATAAACGTATAACCGACGTATAGCCGACGGTTGGTATCCGACGTCGAAGATTTTGTAGGGATATTTCCGACGGTGGCCCGACGTATTAAAGATATATCGGCCCGATGTATATCCGATGTACGAAGCCGCTATATCTATTATGCGTCGGGCCATAGTTAATCCTATGTGCAACCGATACATCGGCCGACGAAGTTGCCGATATTGCAGATCTAGTATAGATGTATTTTAGACGTTACGCGAGTGTTCGGGTCATGATGTGCTTAATGTGGAAAATGTATGCTGAGTATTTGTAAAATTTTGTCAGTGTGAATTGAAAAATGCTGATTTGAACACCAACTGGCTATCATGAAATGGGTAGTTAGATGTCACCAAGGTGCTAACCAAATAATCAAATATGCAACTATTTACCAGTAAATTTTGCCAGCATTGAACTGAGTATGGCGACAGATATCACAGGTTTATTAACATAAACCACAGGGGTTTTTAACGAAAAGAATTTGTTTATTCACAGCTTTATTTCCCTCTTTGATTCCGCGAAACTACAACATTAAATAAAGAAATCAGTATTGGAAACATGTTTTTAATCGATACATATAACATTCTGCTTAAGTAGACCCGAAAGCTTAAGAAGTACAGCACTGCAAATGCAAGAAAATGGTGTGTAAAATGCACAACCACGCATAATTCCTTGTAATTCATTCTTTGAATAAAAATTTAATTTTATATCATATTATTTTTAAGACAAACAAAGACAAATGTATTAAAGTAATTTCTTACCCATTGCGTTATGTGTAAGATTTAAATCTAAAACCATCCCGGAATTAGGCCCGCTACTAACCGCGGCTAGACTTTAGCTAACGAAAAGAGCGGTATTTATTTCTTTTATAGTAGATCAAAGCAAAAGGTTTAAAATCAGTCAACCGGAGTCCTTTAAAATCGCGGACTTTCGCCAAGATTCCCAAAAATTGCAAACAACGACGAACCGCACGTATCACAACATTGGTCAAAATCAATTAATATGACAAAAAAAAAAAAAACAAAGAATGACATGGAATCCATTCTTTGCACCGAGTAAATAAACCAACGACACGTTATTAAACGGTTCTTGTTTACTATCAAAATCAGAGGACAACTCGAGTGGGAAAACACTCTAGAATTTGTTAAATCAGCTCTGTCCGTAACTAATGCCTGTGCCATATTGTATATGTGTCTTTATCGCACACTTTGATCCTAAAGGGAAATATCTACAATAAACAGGGCATGAACATAGTATTCTTGGTCTGTGTTAATTAAGAGAAATAGAACCTCCCAGAAGTAATTAAAATTTAGAAGTATTTAAAACATAGGTTGCCGTAGTTCAATTATGGTTTTTCAACTATGCAACCTCCTCCAATAAAAATCAAAGTTGGGATGTCATTATATTCATTCTCTATTCCATTTATGTACGCAAAACCCTAGATCCCCATCGCAAACATGGTATGTTCCTAGTGAAGTATTGATTTAATGAACATAATATCCAAAAGTAAATCCTTGGGGGTTCTTGTTGCCATATTTACACCTAAACAACTTATGAATTCTACCGATCATCTTTTCATTTTCCCAAGTGTAAGCTAATTCTTTGGACATTCGGGAATCAGGATGATTGTCCAAAACAGCAAAATTCAAGGGACCAGTCATTTTAAAGAAGTTATCGCTATCGCTCTGTGATACTTTGTGAGTGTGGCCTCCGTCAATTACTGTGAGGTCACAGCGGACGTCTGGATTTGCTTGCATGAACTGTGGCAGTGTTTTGCTCGAATCTCCAAACATAACTTGAATTTATCAGGATAGTTTTTCATGAGGTACTTAGCCATAGGCTCAGTGCATTTATGTCGATTAATGTCAAATGAATACACCTTAGTGTCTGGTTTCACGAGTAGCCACTGTAGAGCACTGTGTCCCAAGTTGAACCCTGTTTCACATATGGTATGCACAAAGTCAGCCCTGCAAAAAATCCAATAAATTAAATTCAACATATATGCAGCAACACATCATGTTGCATGTCAGATCAAAATTCCACTTTTGTCACTTCAAAAGTCTATTAATGGTACTTCAATAAACTTAAATTCAAATGGAATTCATGGGCTTAAACCATTCAACGGTAAAATCAGAAGTGTAGTGACGTCACATGCTGAAGACGCCTTAAAAACTAAAGCTTCATTCATCTGCTTTCATCGGCCTGAAAAATAATTGGACAATAGGGTAATGTCAGTAAATTAGTGTAAAAAGCATAGTGGAGAGGTGGAAAAGTACATCTGTACAATTCAGAAAAGAAAATCAAAATTTTGTTTAAAAAGTGGGGAATTGTCCCGGTAAGGTATTGTCCCGAACAGGGAATTGTCCAGTTTGGTATTTCCGGTATTGATCAGTAGGGTATTGTTCATTAGTGTATTTTCTTGTTTCCCTTTTACAGATATAACAAAACACAAACAAACACGAGAACACTTTTCATATCGAATATTATGTGAACGTTAGGATACACAAACAAAACACAACAAAATAATGTGCAAATAAGTTCTTATTTTCTACTGGCACTATTTTCTATTCATTGTTACGTTCTTATTTATGTTTTGTTTGTAAAACAATATCTGTATTATTTTTTGAAAGAAAACTGCTTTCGTTCTTTACATTTTAGTGTGTCTACATTTATTAATATGAATATAGTGTGTTACAATACATTTAAGCACGGTACTGGTTTATTGACTTGAATGATACAACAGGTGAACTGTTGAAACGTGATACGCCGCTTCGCCTGACCTCATCACCATATTCTGTCGTGGGCTTGTATCCCGTCAGTCCTGGTTAGCTAGCAGTCAAAACCTTTTGCGAACCTTACAGGAATACTATCATATAGAAAGATGCAAATTGTACATGCTTTGTTAAACATATTTTGATAATAACATATTGTGAAGCAATAAAAACATACCATCACCTATAGCATTGACAGCTCGAGCCTGAAAGGCGAATGTGAACATTACGCGGTGCTGGGGTTTTCGGATTAGTACCAACGCATTTTTTTACCTTTTTACATCTTTACCTTCCTATATTGACGTGACATTTTATTTAATGGGAGAGCAGGCAATACAGCTGTGCTTATCTGTTCACCATACGCACTGCAAAGATACTACTGCTCCCTTTGTACCCGCAGTTATGAAATAAAAGAGAGCTCCTTAAGTACGGATAAACTAGTGTTTAAGTTGTGATTAAATAGTCTTTATCCGTATAAGAAATAAAAACTGGTCCATTTGAAACGTTTTCACAGCTGTATTGCAGAAGATAAAATACGATTGTAAAGATTTTATACTGTGATACTGTGAAACTTTAATAATATTAACAAACAGCACCTTTCAACCTGAGTGTTTATGTGCAGTTGCCACGTATGACTTGTTCACATTTATGAGTAGATTGTCATGTTTGACATCTGATTACGTTTATACAAAGCTAGCCCTGAATACGCATATGCACAATTCGCCACGTATGACGTCAGATGACCTTTATGTGCAGATCGCCATGCATGACAGTCTACTACGTTCATGTGCAGTTAGTCATTGTCCTTATTACCGGGAGTTTCCGAAAAGAAGCTCCCCCCTTATAAAAGCCCCGGAGCTCTTATTAGGAAACTGTTTCCCAATAAAAGCCCCGGGGCTTCTATTTCGAGTTAAAATAAAGACCCGAAAAATCGTTTCCTAATAAAAGCCCCCCCCCCCGACCTTCCCTGCAAGTCTTTTTAGAACTCGTGTTTACTCGCAAAGCAGACACGGTGCATTTAATCCTTTGCTATGAGGCAGCCCCTAGACATGTTCTGCGTCGTTGCTTAATCCTGTGCTGGCGAACAGACACCCCCCTCCCCACTGCTACCTTTACTCCGGAGTATTACTGGAAATATAACGGGCCGAATACTGAAACGGGTGGCGTGATGTTGCCCCTCCTCCCCTGCAAGTCTTTTTAGAACTCGTGTTTACTCGCAATGAAGACACGGTGCACTTAATCCTTAAATGTGAGGCACGTTCTGCGTCATTGTTTAATACTGTGCTTCGCACAAAGCACCCCCTTCCCCACCTTATCAGACTTTTTTAGTTACTATTGTTTTTGTGTGTTTTGTTATATTTTGTGCGAATATCCGCAGCATATAGCGCTTTAATAGGAGGTTGATGGTAAATTCTATTTTTTCCAATAAAAACTTATCGACAACCCTCCCTCCTCCACAATCTAAAAAATAGAAGCCCCGAGGCTCTAATTAGGAAACTGTTTCCTGATTGAAGCCCCGGGCTTCTATTTGGTTTCTAAATGAGCGCCTGAAATTGGCCAGTTTCCAAATAGAAGCCCTGGGCTTTTTTTCGGAAACCCCCGGTTGTAATAATTACTGGTCTTTAGGCCCTTCACAAGTACCGATTTCTGGGTAGTTTTACTCTAATACTTAGTTAAGTTCACCACGTTTGTCATCTTCGCTATTATGACCTCTGACGCTAAAACGCTGATTACTTTGATGTGCTGTTCATCACGTATGATGTCAGATGACGTTTATGCACAGTTCACCACGCAAACGGAAGATTACGTTTAACGCAGTTCGTCACTAGTGCCATCTAATTATATTTATGCCCACAGATTGTCGCGGAAGAGGAATGATTACGTATATGCGCAGTTCATACCGCAAGACGCCAGATTGCGTTTATGCGCAGTCTGCAGTGTATGACGTCTTATAACGTTTATACGAAATCCTTTAAGCATGATATCTCATTAATTATTTTGCCTCACCACGTATGATGTCTGGTTAGGTTTGTTCAAACTTATCACTTTAGAATTCAGATCGCGGTTATAGGATTTTCATCAAGTATTGCGTCAGAGCGCATTTGTGCACTGCTGGTAACGTATGATTACGTCTATGCAGCTGTTCGCTAGGTATGACGTCAGATGACTTTTATGCGTACTTTACCACATATGACAGCTAAATTACGTTTCTGCACAGTTCATCACTCATGACGTCTGATTACGCTTCTGCGCAGTTAGTAACGAATTACGACTGACTACGCTGCTGCGCATTTTGTATCACTTCAGATGGCATTTATGCTCAGTTCACCAAGCATGACATGAGGTAACGTTTATGCGCAGTTCATTACTGTGCCATATGATTCCCTTTTACGCTCAGTTCTCCACTTATGATGCTGGATTACGTTTATACTTAGAGCCATGCGAAGTTTGTCAGGCATGAATTCTGAATACAATTGTGCTCAGTTGTCCCTGTGTGACTTCATATGGCGCTACATACGACGGTTGCATTACCATTATGCGCAGCTCATCAATTATAACGTCTGATAGTAATCATACGCAGTTCATCAGGTATAAAGTCTGATTGCGATTATACGCAGTTCACAGCATGTGAGGTCTGTTAATATTTATACGCAGTTTGGTACTTGTCAGTGTCAATGTCAATGTTCACTATTACCGCGCTTATTAAGCGCTACAATGAATAAAATTTATCCATATACAATATCGAACAGATGAGTCTTAAAGAGTTTTTTTAAACAGATATCGACTTAGCGTATCTTATAGTTTCTGGCAAGGCATTCCATATTGCCGGTGCGACATAGCAAAACTGTCTTTCTCCATATCGTAGTTCACGTTTAGGAATGACAAGAAGTGTTGACGAAGAGGATCCGTGCAGGCTGAGATTCAGCTAAAAGATTACAAATATAAGAAATTGTGTACGTAGATTTCAACAGCTGTTGCAACAAGCTAGACTTTACAACATAGCTGTTAAAAGCCAATTTTGAGTCTTTAAAAGTTTTATCATTGTAAAGGCAAAGCCTTTGAAATGTTCCAAGACCATTTTTATGCTACTTTTTTCTACTAAATCAATCTGTAATTAGAATAGCAGACATTTTTAAGGATTAAAACAAAAAAGCATGAATAAAAGAACGGAGTGTTATTACCGGTGTTCATTTCTTGAAATCCCTGCTTGTGAGAATCTCCCGAAGGTCTAAAGTAATGCGCATAGATGCGCATGGACATTTCCACTCTAGCAGATTTGCAGATAAAAGAATGCTGTAAGTAATTGTCATAACCTGGATAACGTGGTTTGACTGGCTGGTGACGACCTCGGAAAGACGGACGATTTCCACAAGGGCGGATGGCAGGCCTGGTCACAGAACAGTTCGTTGGTTTGCGGTAGTTCTCAGGCTACATGTGCAGATAGAGAACAACATCCCATGGTGGCCCGAGAGGAGAGAGAACGAGCCGAACTTCAGGAGCTGATAATAGCCTCATTGCCCAAGCGCATAGTGATGCGAAGTTAAGGCGAGTGTGGTAAGATTTGCAACAATAAAGCAAGTGTTAAAGATTCACCAGGCGAGAATGATATGTCAGAAAGGGCTTTAACAACTCACTGCACAAGGTCACAATCCACAGTGCTCAGGAGTCCCGCGCTGAAGTACAAAATGATTGATATGGGTCGAATCAGAAAGCTTAAACTAAAATGATCGAAGGGGAAGTATGGGAAAAAATGGCAAGAACTAGACAAAGAATTTTGTACAATATAGTTAGAATAAGGAAAATCTATAATTCAGAATGCGAGCCTTTATGGAAATTTTCAGGAGAAAAGGATTCGGAGTGGTGGAACGAAAGGATTAAAAGCTTCATCAAGACAGTGGAAAGCGACTAACCGAAAAGAGAGGGAAGCTAGAAGTGACACTCTAAACGCAAGTAACATCGGATACAGGTTCTAATCAGGAAAATCCACAATGACGGCTCGAACAGAACGTCACTGGATGATGGGCCAAGGCTTCAATAAAAATACTCCACAGTCCATAGAAGCGTGTATTTAAGTGAAATGAGCAGAGAGAAGAACAAGCAATTTTACGAAAGACAAGAGCGAAAGCGACAATCCGAGAAAGCATGGTTAGGTTAGAAGAAATGTCTGGATTTGTAAGGATGGCTAAATGCTGCTTACTATTGTGTCGAGAAAAGGTATTACTTTAGAAGGACAAATGTCGAAGGATACACTGGATACAAAGGAGGTATGACAATAACCAAAAACTGATTTGAATAGATCTAGCAAAGACTCAGGGCCACATGAGCTGGTGTGTGAGGCTGGTAGAATGCACAGAATATCAGGAATCAAGTTGGCCTGGTCACATGCACAGCTAAAGCTCAAGGAAGTCGATGGATCCTGAGCAGAGTACGCAAATTAATAAATTGGACAAAAACGTTATTCGCGGCTCAGAATCAATGTGTATTTTTCAAGGCCCAAATAACGAGTACCATTATTTCTACTTAGAGGCAGAAAGGATACTAACGGTCTGCAAGCAGTGGTGAAATGCCAAGGATTGGGGTGTGATGACACGTTAGTTTGACGACACAAAGCTTTGTGTTTTAGTGTTGTATTCTTCTCTGACTGACACAGCCAATGATGATATATGAAATTACGATGAGAAGAGTAAACTGATGAAAAACATAGTCAATACCGAATAAACAAACAAACCTTATAAGCAATATTTCATTGCTACTTATAAAGAAAGGAGACAAATAATGAAGAATAAAAACTACAATGTTCCATCTCTTAAGTGTCTGCGTATTGAGCCATATTTATCACAGGCAACATGTGCTTCAGGATCTTTTATTGAATGCTTAGAAAAGCTATTTGGGTCATAATTCATAATGTTACGTGCACATAGATCATACTTTTTTAAGAGATACCAGCTTTGGCGATAAGCAACAAATGTATTTACCCGTACTCTTCGTCTGTTGACTGAAAGATACGCAAAATTCCAAACATGCTAGGTTTACATTTCAGTTTTAAAGAACGGGTTGCCCCGCCCTGGTTTGCTTAGCCCCGTAGCATCCTAATATAATATATTGTGTTTATAGTACAGAATAAATAACAAAATTTAAA
The DNA here is from genome assembly GCA_949752745.1 of Protula sp. h YS-2021. Lineage (NCBI taxonomy): Eukaryota > Metazoa > Annelida > Polychaeta > Sabellida > Serpulidae > Protula > Protula sp. h YS-2021. The sequence goes on along the minus strand of OX457025.1, from coordinate 98,411,032 downwards.
AACAGCTAAACATAGAAACAGAGACAAGAAATGTTCAAATGTTTTTACAATGTACAGTACAACAGAAACTTACAGTAACAATTATTTGACAATTTTATAATTTTGGTTACGAATACATTTTCTTTTCAAAAATACCTGCACATACAAATAATAATAATGCAATTTTATCTTTTTAGAAAATATTTTGTAGTCTTACTTGCTGAGTTCCCAAAGCACATAGGCTTCTTCTATGGATTGAAATGAATATCCTTCGTTGCAACTTCCTTTCGTTTGACTTAAATTCTTTGCAACCTCTGCAATGACAGTGTCTAACTGCTTCACCTCATTTAACAGTGCCTCTATTTCTCCTAATTTCCGCTTCCGGTCCTCTTCATTTTTAAAAATTGTGTCACAGGTAGGTGTATTTTGATCAATAAATGTTAAATATTTGAGCATATTTGGAAGATGAATGCCGGTTGTTGGAGTTGTGCTGTTGTTTCTTTCAAATTTAGAAGACCGTTGTACAAGACTGCTGCTGAATTGTGTAGATAATTTCTCCACATTCAAACTACCGATCACAAGTAAAATCATAGCCACGACAACCACACTAGAAACAATATTTATGATTACTTGCCTTAGTGCCATTTTAAGACTTCTGTTTTTCTTGATGAATTTCTAAGTTTGTCATTAAATGTAACAATCTTGCTCGCTTACTAAATTTTCAAGTGTTTGTTTATATATTGCTGTAGTCAATTCTTCTATCAACTGAGTTTATGAAGTCTCGCCCCTTCAAGGCTCGTGTCTTCAATTCATAATGTCAATATCCCCTCTGTAGCTTTGCAAGATAATCATTGCTGGTACATAAACTTTTTTCTACGCTGAGATTGATAACATGTTTTGTGGTAGCAGTAGTAGTAGAAGCGGTAGTAGTAGTATTGTATGCCTACAAGATGGCAGTGTTCAGGTCGATTTACTCTCAAATAATTTGACGTATTGTTTGTAGCTGAATAAAATCAACACATTGGCGAAGTATTTCATAAAACAATCAACTCGTACGGATTGCTACGTGGTTTATGAGAAAACCGACTAATCAACCCTTATGATTAATAGTTGATTTGTTTTAATTACACGTTATTTATTGATGTTTATTCTCTTTCATTCTCAATACAATGTTGACTTCCTACATACAAAACGATGACTTCCTATACATCTGAGAAGGCATCATTGTATGCAATGATGCCTTCTTAGATATGCAGTGATGTCTTCCTGGATATATATCTATGACTTCCTACACATATGATGAATTCCGACTGATACAATGATGACTTTCTGCATGACATCCTATATATATGCAATGATGATTGACGTTTGTCCGGTCACGTCACCGCAACCACGTAGGCGATGAAAGGATAATAAAAAGTGATACAGTATTGAGACGGATAAGACGTGTTTTAATAAATATCTGCCATTTTAGTAGATATTTGTATTTTCGTCCGTGTCTCAACCAGAAAAGTTAAATAATCATTTCTGTCACATTGGTGGCAGGGCAAAGTTTTTATTTTGATTATTTACGGGAATTTGGTGTTAGTAATTCTGCTTGGAAAAAAATCGAGTAAAAGTATTGTTTCAGGGACAATTTCATTCGTCTTTAAAAAAAGTAAAAGAGAAAGGGGAGAAGAAAATTCGAATTATGGAATTACAAAGCGGTGGTTTTGTAGGGAATAATCCTCGTGAAAAGCAGAATTCAAATTTGGCGTTTGAGGATGAGAGGCAAATTGAACCGTCCCAGAACGACTCAGTGGCCAAAAGAGGAAAAGCTGAGGAAAGCTTAGGGGATCAGGTTAATAATACTGAGAATGACTCAGGGGATTTAACATCAGACCCTGTATTGCAAAGATTTGAAGAAAAAAACTTACCGATGATTGATACTAGAAAATGTATTGGCCGAAAATATGGCTTATCCCCGCGACATGATACTGAGAAGGCATGATAGCGTGGATAAAGCACAACAATCAGGCAGGCATTTACATGATTCACAAATTCAAACCTTTCCTGTTGCTTCGGTTTGTTTTGAATCGAATGTGGGTCAACCAATCACAGACGATCACACAATTAGTCAACGAAACTTTCACAATTTCAGGAAAATACCCGGAGAAAGTTACAGTCGTTGTAATGTTAATTCACAGGAAGCAGCTGTAAACACAAACACTATTTTCAGTGACCTAGAACATAGAAATTATGAAGAAAACACTAGTCGATTATTGAGAACAAAGGAAAATTTTCAAGTACCTTCAAACGAAGGGTGTATCGTGAAAGACTCGAAGTACTTGGTTATAATTCCTACGATTTTGGCGCTTCTTCACGAGTCGGAGGATGAGAGGCAATTTCGGATATAATACTTGGTTTTGAGAAGGCTTTTTAGGTAGATGTGATCAGGGGATTGTCGCAATAATAAAGTAAGAAAAGTAAAAACAAAGCGTTATACCAAATGCCCAACTTCATCTTAAAACGCACAGACAAATATGGAACCTTTGATGACCTCTGATATTATGCTATAGAATCTGAATCGCAGACTTCTGTATATATTGTCTCATGGACATGGGTACAAACATTCTCCGGCGAATTTGTTTGCTTTTCACTTCGCAACTTTGTTTACTTTTTACCCTTGCTAAAACCCCACAGACCTATCAGGGGATTAAGTCTCAGCACAAGACTCATATGATATAAGGGGAATCAACAAAATGATGTAACCAGATCGACAATTTATCATCAAGAAAACTACCGCTTCAACTGCAATCAGTAGCCTAGAATTTAGTATTCGACTACGTCAGCCATGCATTTTGCCCCAATAATGCCGATCGTCTTTTGCGCATCAGTACCGTAACGTCAGTATTTTGGACTGACCAGCGCACTCTTAAGGCTAGAATCTGACCGAACAAATAAGAGATACACTCGATAGGAAATTCCGAGTCGAACTCTTACATATCAGAGGCATGCGTACCATATGAATGGACAATCATGGAGGAGCAAAACCGAATTTTTCAGTTAATGTTCAATAGAATTATTACGTTGATGCAGAGGCGAGTGCAATCTTTCATTTTCGAGTGAAGAATTTGTGTGACGATTACGTGGCTTTTCGAAATGCTGAAACTTTATATCTTCATTAAACCTGTTGATTGTGAAAGACAGTATCAGTGCAGAAATCTTCAAATTAGACTGGAACAAATCTGCAGATCCTCTCTTGAGATATCACATTTCGAATTTCATGTTACGTTCCCGCTCCCCTTAAGTATATATAAATGTTATTCCTCACAACTTTCTGCAGTAATTATTTGTTCTAGAAAATTGCTTTGAGTTAGAGTTCCTTGCATGAGTTTCTTTTTCCCTTAAACAGGTACGGATCCAAGTTTTTCAAGAAAAGTGGGGAATGCAGCACCCATCCTTTCAATACCTGGGCAAAGAGACATATGCTTTCGATAATATACGACATTTGCCATAGCATTACCTTCCTCACAAAAAGGGGGTGGGTGTCAAGATACTATTTGGGGGAAAGGCGCTGAGCAAACAACACACCCTTGGATCCGCTACTGTTCAAGACCATTTCATTTAAAAGACTGAAAAACTTTTATCAACTGTCCGCTTCATAAGATATCCCGTAACTGACATTTGTAATGATAATAAACAACTAAAGTAAAACATCATAAAGTAAAACATCATAAGATAAAAATAAAGACATAAAATAGTAAGAAAAATCATGACATAATAAAAAAGCTGTCTAATATTAGAGAAATAATCAGTTTGTAATCTGTAAATATTGTGCGACGATAATTGTGAGGATAATGTGATGTGTGTAGTAGGAAAATAAAGGGACAGTAAAGATACAAATGAAAAATAGGGGATGTCTCGACACAAGAACAAAATGAAAGATTATCCCGTTCTGTCTTAACTAATTTTCCCACGAGTGTTATTATATTCCTTCATTATGCAATAGGAAAATGCAAAAGCAAACAGGGGTGTATCTTTTGTTCGTTTACACAGCCCAGCCGCACAAAATGACACACAGTTCCGAAAGTTTCAGTAACATGGTGTAACAGGAACATATCCTCTGTAAAACAACATGTGTGTTTTTGAGGGGGGAGACCAATCCCCAGTAGGTTCATTTACATAACTCAGCTATGCATAATGACACACAGTTTTGAATAGCCTCAGTAACATGGTGTAACATGCGATAAAATCAACAGAACTTCTATAAAATAATCTATCTTTGTGTATTTTTTAAGAACGTTTATTCATGTATTCTTTTAAACGCTTTTCTAGTTTACTCCTGTTCTCTACGGAGCACTAAAGCAGAGTACTCTTCATAACCTAAATTTGATATGAGCAATTTAAACACAACGTATATCTGTCTCATGAGTTGATTTACTTGAAAATGAAATGATTTCTTTGTTGAAGTTGTAAAAAGAATTAATCAATGTGGTTATTGAAAAAGAAATTTCTCGTTTCAGTTGAAGGTATCTTTTGTCCTTTTTAATTCTCCCATAAGTCAGCAAAAATTAATTTGCTTAAATTTAACTTTTTTCCTTGTCCTAGCTGATACGAACAGAGTGTATTACTAAGTATGTCAAAATTACCACTACATATATCAACAAGAGTTTTTCCATGAATCATATTGCCTTTTGCGAGTCTTTTCTATTTTTGTGTCTGCATTGTCATTGAGCATTCTTTTTTGCATAAATATTTCTATAAAATTAATGATATTTAATTTTGTTTAAAGGAACTTCATCGCAGCTGTGCAAATATATTAACAATATTATGTTATCTCCTCTTGTCTATTGCCACTTTATTGTCTAGCTAGACTTAGTGGTGACGCAGATGACAATTCCGTGTACTGTCAAATCTTCCCTAACTAACCGGCAGTAGCCAGACACTCGTCAGCATGCCGGTCACCATCTCCGCAGGAGTTACCAAACAGTCGCTGTGTGTAAGACCACTAATTGCAGATTTTCTCATGTCTGCATCATGCTATGATGTCTATAAACAACACCCAAAGTCCCGTCACTGAGAATTATGCGTCTCTCGCCCACTCACATATAACCTGCTAAAATGGTCTCGTGAACTTATAAATGACTGCAACTACGATTTTGATTAATGGGCCCAAAAACCCTTTCGATATGATAACCCCTGACAGTCCTTTTGTAATAGCTGAGGTTCCATACAGTAGAAAAGCAGAAATAGCGTTTCCAGTCAAGGTTCTAAAACAAATCCGCGAAGAATTAGAGCTTTTTCGACATGCTAAAGTGAAGCGTAAACCTCAGATATAAAGACCCCTATCCTGTGTACCTAAAGAAGATGGCGCGGTACGCTTAATACATAATTGTTCACAACCCGATGGTTCTAGTGTGAATGGTTTTGCCCGTACAGACATGCACACATTTTTAACAGTTGATACTGCAGTTAATCTCGAGGATAAAAACAGGTACATGTGGAAAGTAGTCATAAAGAGCGCCTACAAACATGCACTCATTAACATTGATTAGAATGTCGTTTTAGGGGGTAAATATTACATTTACATGCTTGACATACGACTATCGTGCGACGCTTCTTTAATCCTGGGGACAGTACATCTCGAAATGCAAAGCTTTGTTCGCATGCTTCGCAGACGCGGTATTGCTGCCAGTATTTGCCTGCTCAACAACTTGTTTATCGCTGCACCAACTTACCAAAAATGTAAAAGATCTATGGACACTCTTCTTTCACCTTAAAGACCGTGTTATCAGAACTTGTTTACATTTCAATCTCTGTTGGTTTTTACTCATAATCAAATGTATAATTATATCATAACGTGCTTTGGGTGGACGGTGCAATGCATTCACGACCCATATAACATGTGCTCTTATAGGTTCAATTTCAATTCCTATATTGTAAAGTTGAACCCTGTAAAGATTGTGACGTTGCCTCAACTTTGGCTAGATACGTCGCACCTGAAATCTAAGCAACGTTGGGTTTTGGTTGATTATGGACATCAAAAGAACGCTTACCTTCCCACTTTGTATGAACGTAGAGGTGACCGACGAGGTATAGCCATTTTGATTTTGGGTTTGCTCCTTACTATGCTAAAAACATAAGTTTACGTCAGAAAAACCGAATGTTTTAAAGAGCAAATCGTTTTTACGAAAGTTTGACCATTAGCACCGTACCCAATTTTATATCACATGCTTTTATATTATTTTATACATAAATTTTCAAGGCAATTGTGAAGATTTTGACATGTCGAACATTGGTCGATGTGTATCCTAGTTCTTCTTTTGAACTTTTTTATGCATAGCCAATATAAAATTACAAATGTGTACGTATCAATTCACTGAGAATAAACACAGGTTAAGATGCAGCGACTTCCATAAAACTGTCGCAAACCAGACCATAAACACTTCACCGCCGACGTGCTTCAATGCCGCTGGTGGCATAATACTGCTGTTTACAAGCTGAGGAGGCGTTATCAAGACACATGACACACCCAAAAAAGCGATCGTCTTCGCGTTAGTACTCCTCGTCAGGATATCCGTGATTACTTTTCGCAGTGTGACAAGGGAGACACCCAGATGGACAAATAGCTCCAGATATAGGTGTCAACATTAGCGCACATGTATACAGACGTATTGATGAACATTACACCTCAGTTTGTGTCCGTCAGTATGTATTACTTTGATGTCGGTGGCGTAATGGTTTGGGGCGCCAAAAAGGTTGCGAGTGGCGCTCACAACTACGATACAATTTGCGCTCTTGGACAAGCAAATGGTACATGTAACGGCACACATCGCTGAGGGATACTGTAGAACATCAAAATTCTGTGAACGATAGAAATCTGACCTGCGTTTTGTTGCGGTTGCACTTGCGTTGAACTGCGGTATCATGAGTCTGCTTTACTTAGAAGAGATTTGGTGACTAAAAATATTTTTTTATGTTTTTTTCATTAAGAGTACACATTATGTAACCTTTGCTTAGTTGTTTCAGTTGAAAATACTATCAGTATGTACACAATATCAAACACACCTTTAACAGGAAAAAATATAATGTATATTGTATTTATTTGGGAAAGAAAAATGATGCCATATTTACGCAGATTTATTGATCACAAAAGTCACAAAAGTACACACTTCACCGTTTATTAAAATAAGAAAAATTTCTTGCGCCATTGCGATATTCTAAGTCAAAATGGGCTATCATAGGGAGAAAAAATAATAACTTTAAGCATACTGCTGCCTAGTCCTGTTATCAGATAATCAGATAAGGCATATAATTCTATTCGGTTACTAAGACGAGAGGATACGTGTTATTACTACTCTATGGTGTTAAGCATTTTCTCTACTTAGAGGCCGCAATGAATATTACACGTTTATCATAAATTTGTGCTCATTTGCTCTTTAACATAATGCATAGAAATGTCACATCAACTGTAATTTTGTAAATGCAATTATGGAGCAATCAATGGAAGTAGAAATAAGTTATACTGAGAATAAGGTGTAAATTACCAACGGATATTTCAATAATGCTTAAAAGTAGGTTTGGTGTTAACAGGAAAGCACTCACGGAGTGGTTCAAACCTTTCTTCTGTCATTTATGCCATATTTGTTGAGAAATTTAGGCAATACTTTTATTAGTATGTTAGTTCAACTTACAAAAAAAAAATATTTGAAAGTGAAACATTTTGCAGAGAGGTAAAACCATGCGATGTTTTTGTTTTTTCAAGTTTTGTTTAAAGCTACACTGGAATTACTCTAGAATCGCATTTAATTATATTTTTAAAATTGTCTAGAGGAATAGAATATACTCAAAACAATTTTATATTACATTAAATATCTTATGGAGTTAAGGGTACAATAAAATTGCATTATATCATAATTATCTTTTTATTGTTCGAATTATTTGTAAATTTCATATCAAAATGTTTATAAATAAACTTTTTTATTAATTGATATTTTGATGTTTCTTCTGCTCCCTTTATGATCAGAGTTATTTTGTTATCATCCATGGTAGACATATTTTGCTAAATTACTCTTAAAATTTTCTCGCCTTTATTAACTTCTCCATTGATTCTCAGCCTTTGGCATTTCATATCTGAAAACATTAAGGAAGAAATCGTGACTTAAATCGTGATGTAAATCAATCTTTACTTTGCAAAGTTTGTACTTTCACGCTATTTTCAACATTAGAACTAATATCGTTAAAGCGTTTATTAGACACTAAATCCATCACACAGCACACAGCACGAAAACTCGAAGCATTTTTATCTTTGTGTGCTTTGGATTTTGTTCTTTAGCAGAATATACCAGTTTTCATTAACTCAAAATTGTATCTCAATGTGCTTCTTGTATTGTTGTTATATTTTAGTCTATATGTATTTTCAACATTGTAAAAGTTAAGAAACTGATTACCCGTAAAAACAGTGTATAAAATGAAGTAAAAGTATCGCAAAATTGAATTTGATTTTGCTCAACACATAGCAGGTAATTGAAACATCACAAACATCACTATTATCTAAGCAGGTGTATGATCTTAGATATAAGGCAATTTCTAATTCGCCAAAAGTGAGACAGGTATTAATTGCAGAAGAAGGTTTCTCATCACTTGCTTAACCAACCACTTCGACAGTAAATCGTTGGCAGCTACAATGTCAGAAATTGTATAACCAATCAGGAACTTGAACAACTGGACCCTCGTGTTGGTGCATTGTGGGCGCTTAGTGTTACTGTGGCATCTTCTTGTTGTTATGTAGTAAGTGCTTAGTGTTACTGTAGGAGCTGCTTGTTGTGATGTAGTTGTGCTTAGTGTTAATGTGGCAGTTACTTGTTGCTATGAAGTTCGGCTGAGTGTTAGTATGGCATTTGCTTGTTGTTATGTAGTGGTGCTTAGTGTTACTGTGGTGGCTCCTTGTTATTATGAAGTGGTGCTTAATGTTAGTGTGACAGCTACTTGTTGCTATGTCATAGTGCAGTGTGTTACTGTAGCAGCTACTTGTTGTTATGTAGTGGCGCTTAGTGTTACTGTGAGAGTTACTTTTTGTTATGAATTGGTGCTTTTTGTTACTGTGGCAGGTACTTCTTGTTATTTAATCGCACTTTGTGTTACTTTGGCAGCTATTCATTGCTATGTGGTGGCGCAGTGCGTTACTGTGACAACTACTTATTTCTTGGAAGTAGCGCTTAGTGTTACTGTGCCAGATACTTGCTGTTATTCAGTGTCGCTAAGTGTTACTGTGGCAGCTACTCGTCGTTATGTAGTGTCGGTAAGTGATACTGTGGCAGCTACTTGTTGTTACGGAACAGGGCGTAGTGTTTTTGTGGTACCTACTTGTTATTATGTAGCGGCGCTTAGTGTTACTGTGGCAGCTACTTGTGGTGCATTGTGGACACTGTGATCAACCAGGATCTAGTTTAACAAGTATCAAGAGGCTTTATGAAGCGAATAGGAAATTTATTCAGGAGAAAGCCCACTTAAGAATTTTTATGTAAAATCTTTCAGCAATTCTGTGGGAGAAATATTTAAAAAAATGATTTTATTAAATGCCAGCTTTTGGTCAAGCTTTGAGGATATCCCAAAAAAGTAATTTGCACAAAGGTCTAGTCCTGGACTACTCCTATCAAATTAGAAAGCGATCAAATTTAATTTACAGGATGAGAACAATTTCTAAAAACAGATAACAAAATTTTGAAGAGGGAGGCATTTGACCACCTTCAGCGGATCGATAAGCAGTTAACTTTGGAGGCAGAAAAATTTAAATTTACTTGAAGAATATTCTTACTTTAAGAGTACTCATTTCGAAAATATGGGCGCTGACGCAATTAAAAATTTGACTCAGAAAATAATGAAAAATATCGTTATTTTACTAATTTTGGTAGATCATAAAAACATTAATTTATTTTAAAAGGCCCGTTCAAGAACCAAACCTTTGAAGGCAATCCTACCAAAAGAGTGCGAGGGGGGCATTTCTGCAAATAGCTTCAATCAAACTTTAAAAGATTTTTATGAAAGAATTATCTTGACAACATGCATACAATATTTGAAATTAAACCAATAAAAAGCGGTTGGTTCACAACACAATAATTAAATGCCGCCATTTATCCAGAGAATACGCTATCCAATCAAAAATATAGGACTAATAATATTTTTAACATTTTCCCACGATACCATACCAATCACGTGCTCATTACTCTCAGTATTGAGTAGTGTCAATGCTGCTGTCAATATTTCACGTGCATTTTATTCTGAGTATTTCATATCCATATTACGCTCAGAATTTCACATATTTGTTACTCTCATGACTTAACGTGCATTTTACTCTCAGCATTTGACCTCCATCGTCCTCTCAGTATCTCACGTCCATGTTACTCTCGGGATTTAATGTCCACCACTTTCGTCATTTCACGACTCTATCATTTCCATTTTTTCATATCTGTGCTACTATCAGCATTTCACGTCCCTGTTACTCTCAGTATTTCAAGGACATATGACTTTTAGCAATTTTCGTACTTAATTTTCGTACCATTTTACGTCCCTGTGAGCATTTAACGTGTATGTTACTTTCTACATTTCGCATACATATTTCCTCAGAATTTTACCTCCATGTTACTCTTACCATTTCATGTCCATATGGCTTTCAAAATTTCAAGCGTATATTACTCTCAGCTTTTCACGTTCATGTTACTCTCAGCATTTCACATACATGTTTCTCTCAACATTTCACATGCATGTTACTCTCAGCATTCCATATCCATGTCATTCTCAGAAGTTAACGTCCATGCTACTCTCGGCTATATGTGTCCTCTCAGTATTTCATCTGTACGATACTCCCAGCATTTCATGCCCATATTACTCTCAGTATTTCACATTTATGTTACTCTCATTATTTCACGCCAATGTTATTTTCAGCATTTCCCATGCATGTTACTCTTACATTCTCAGCATTACTTTCCATAATGTTCTTAGAATTTTAAGTCGAGGTTACCTCAGCATTTTGCATCCATGCAAACTTAGATAGTTTCATTGTCAGTGTTTATGGTGGAATTCAAGCAGTGCGACTGCCACTCATACATTACAATAACCATAAATTGCAAGTCTACATAGACTGATTGTTTTGTTATTTACATCTAAAACAACACAGTAGGAGCGCATGGAAGTGTTTGACTTTGCAATCCGATGAACTAGTAGTGCAATCAGAAAGTTTTTATTCCAGATGAAAGAAGTTAGCATATTAGTTAGTACTGTACATGAAGAACATTTCACTTAGAATAGTTATTGGCATATAAGGAACTCAAACCACTTTTGAAACTAGCTTTATTCCGTGTTAATCAATCATGTTCAGTTTTTATTCACAGATGCCAACTCTATAAATTTAAAAATAGGTGTTTCAAACTGGTCTTTCTAGAAAAGAGTGACATCACTCTGGTGTCTTATCCAAAATTAGCAGAACAGACTGTTAAGAACCTTAGTATCCTCACAGACCGTGACCTCAATGTGAAGTTCAAGGTTATGCCATTGATTCAGATTTTCTACACGAACATAACATAAAAATTGCAACACCAACGTACTAAACTTGCTCCTTGAGCTCGAATAAAAGCTTTAATTGTGTGAGAAAAGTACACGGTATATCATAACCATTACATATACAACAGATTGCTGCTTCTCGCGTATTCAACAAAATCAATTAGTCAAACCATATGCACATATAATCCCATAACTAGTTAATCTTGACTGGCTATGGACGAAGGACAAATCCAACTAAAAATAGCCGGCAGCGTCCACAGGGGCCAGAATTCTAAGGGATCCCGCTTACATAACTGGTGTGCTGATGCTCACTTAGCCATTCGTTAAGATCGAGACACCGGTATATGCAAGAAATACCCCAATAAAATATGAACAGCGGTGGCTATGTTATCTGGATGAGTCTCTTTTTCAATTTCAGATTGTCCCTCATAGATGTATTTATTTAAAATTTGGCTCGCGATGTGCTTAATGTGGAAAATGTATGCTCAGCATTTGTAAAAGTTTGTAAGTGTGAGCTGAAAAATGCTGAACACCAACTGGTTATCATGAATAGATAGTTAGATGTCACCAAGATGCTAACAAAATATATCAAAACGTGCAACTATTTACCAGTAAATTTTGCCAGCATTGAACTGAGTATGGCGACAGATATCACAGGTTTATTATATAAAACCACAGGGGTTTTTAGCGAAAAGAATTTGCTTATTCACATCTTTATTTCCCTCTTTGATTCCGTGAAACTACAAAAATAAAATAAAAAAGCAACATTAAAATCGTGTTTTTAATCGATACATATAACATTCTGTTTAAGTAGACCCGATAGCTTAAGAACCGCATTACAAATGCAAAAAAAAAATGGTGTGTAAAATACACAACCATGCACATTTTCAGTAATTCCTTGTAATTCATTCTTTGAATAAAAATTTAATTTTATATCATATTATTATTAAGACAAACAAAGACAAATTTATTAAAGTAATTTTTTCCCCATTGTGCCCGGTGTAAGATTTTAATTTAAATCTAAAAACAAGCCCGAATTCGGCCCATCAGGAACCGTGGCTAGCCATTATATAACGTAAAGAGCGGTATTTATTTCTTTTATAGTAGATCAAAGCAAAAGGTGGAAAATCAGTCAACCGGAGCCTCTAAAATCGCGGACTTTCACCAAGGTTCCCTAAAATTGTGAAACAACGTCGAACCGCACGTATCACAAAATTGGTCAAAATCGATTAATATGGCAAACAAAAACAAAGACTGACAAGGAATCCGTTCTTTACACCGAGTAAATAAACTCAACGACACGTTATTAAACGGTTCTTGTTTACTATCATAATTTAGAGACATCAAATACAGATAAATAGAAGTGTTTGAATGGTCTTTATTAAATGATTTCTGCATTAGGGTTGAGAGATAGCCTTACAAATTCTTTAGCGGTCATTATTGTAAAATTACTGTAAATGTAGTAGAGATTTTTATAGCTTTAATGTAATGAAGCATATGATATGATTCATCTGAAGGATGACATACTAGAAGCCTTAATGTGTAAAACGGACTTCAAGACGCCTTACTTCTGCCAAAACTTGAGTGCTTGATAAGGGTATTTCGTCTTAGGGACTAGATCCTTAATAACAGTCCTAGTCATGGCAACATCTAGTGACATTTAATACACTGGTTGTACAATCATGAATATTAACTGCACTTAGTGGGAAATAATTACTCATAATGAACAGCAAAAGACACTTCACTTATTGCTGAAACACATATATAGATATATAGATAGAGAAGGAGAGTCAGAAACTGCTATGTAGAAATACTGTCCTGCTCTCGTGCAAGTATATCTGTCACACTCATCCATTACAAGTGCGAACTCAACCGTCTGAGCTGCATTCCAGCGGTTTTAACATCAATGAAATTTTAAGTGAAAATACATTTTGCAAAGGATAGACGGAAAATGACATCGGTATGTGTATTCAGTATTTATCATTATCTATCATCTATTCAGTATCGTATCGAAATCGGTGACCTGTGCAATTTCACAGTGCATTTATCTTTAGGTGATGTATATGTTTGGGATGGGGAGGGGGCTCACAGGCTCAGTTGTTATTTGAAATTTAGTCCGGATGCATGATTTTCACTATTTAATTGCTACAATGTTGAAGTGCACTTTTTGTAAAACCGCTATGTAATCAATATTTGCAGGTGGGTGAATATATGGTGCAGGTTTATCCGTTATCAGAATCTAGTCATTGTTCTGGTAATCCTAATTTGCTGGTATGTTGAGGATTTGTTGCACGCACAGAGTATTAATGAATCGTTGTTCAATGCACTGTTCAGAATAGCTCTTGCATTAGCATGGATAACGCACTCTAGCACCAAACTAGCATAAATTTCTGGATCTTTAAAATATACAAAATGTGATTGCTAACAGAAACAAGTAGAAAAGAGGAACGTTAACTGTTTGGTTTAAAAGTAACATTAAGTCTTGATTATGATGTAGTTTCCTTTCACGACGTGAAATATTTATACTTTATTTTACTGATATTTTTAGCAGACAGATATGCATCTCTTTTAATTAAGCTTAATTAATAACCAAAATACAAAATAACACAAGATTTGTCATGTACCATAACAATGTAATCTCGTCATTGCGTTAAGGATACTTCGAGTTTGAAATTTTAAAGGTTTGCAAGCAATTGAATTTTTCTTATTTAATTACTGTTCTGTTTGCATATTGAAAAAGGGATTTGCAAACAAATACATCACCATGCATCATGTTCAATCGGGTAGGGATAGCTACTGAGAGGATGCAACAGGGTGCAAGAATTGATAAAATCAATCGTAATCTGCAAGTATTTATCATGTAATCATTTTACATCATCATTAACCACTCTCATCAAAACATTGTCATTTTAGAAAGATGTGTTCACTTTTATATGTTACAGCAAAATAATTGCTCAAATTATAGAAAGGTGAAATATTAAAGCCTCTAACAACTGGATAATCCTCTCAGGCTATTGCTGTTCTGTACAAATTAATTAGGAAACAAGAAAAAAGGTATGCAGTTACCATTATGCAAGGATTTTATATTATTACACCCGCGAAGTTGCAAAATTATTATAATATTCACAACCATTAACTGAATTTGAGATGGCAACCAAATGTGTATTTTTTCTGTTTTTGTTTATGTTTACTATTTCTAAAACTCTATTAAGCTTACAAAATAATAAAAGCAAAATAATTGAATACTGCCTTTACACAGGAAATTAAAGTAGAAAAATAACAAAAAAGCAAAAATTTAATCAGAATAGAAAATTACACCAAACTAATTATCAAAATCTGATGAGTGATTGAGCTAATACCGAACATTGATATTAGAAATGTTACACAGCTTAACTGCAGCTAACACAAACGAGCTGATATTCTCCAATCAGTATGTAACTTCGCTAGGCAAGACTATGACGCCTTGTTTTGTTACGAAACCATATAAGTTCCCCTTTGCGGCACACAGGTGACGACATAATAACGTGAAACATCGAAAGTTTGAGAAATATGTTCAGCTCTATTCGGCTAAGAGATGGTTTGTGCCTTTTCTTTGTATAGACCATGGGACTTGTGGAAGGTCAATAATTCGCTGCTGAGTGGTTCACAGACTTTGCACGTGTAGCCGAATCCAGTATAAAGTACCCTAGCCCAAAATCTATTCCTAAGAAATTGCATGTGATGCCTGAAGGGTGTTTGCTTTATTTATATTTATTTATATTTGTAATATGTGATACTTTTGCAGTTTAGCAAAACCTTAAATAGTTTAAAACCTTCCTGTGTGGAAGTGTTTCCAACAAACCTTTGTATAAATCAGATGACAAGTCAAGTGAGAAAACACTCTAG
Source organism: Protula sp. h YS-2021 (assembly GCA_949752745.1). Lineage (NCBI taxonomy): Eukaryota > Metazoa > Annelida > Polychaeta > Sabellida > Serpulidae > Protula > Protula sp. h YS-2021. The sequence continues at coordinate 98,395,627 of OX457025.1, read as the reverse complement.
AATTTGTTAAATCAGCTCTGTGCATAACTAATGCCTGTACCATATTGTATATGTGTCTTTACCGCACACTTTGATCCTAAAGGGAAATATCTACAACAAACAGGGCATGGACATAATATTCTTGGGCTATGTTAATTAAGAGAAATAGATCCTCCCAGAAGTAGTTAAAATTTAGCAGTATTTACAAACATAGAATGCCGTAGTTTAGTTCAATTATGGTTTTTCAACTATGAAACCTCCCCCAATAAAAATCAAAGTTGGGACGTCATTACATTAATTCTCTATTCCATTTATGTATGCAAAACCCTAGATCCCCATCCCAAACATGGTATGTTTTTTATACATGGTTCCTAATTAAGTGTTGATTTAATGAACATAATATCCAAAAGTAAATCCTTGGGGGCTGTTGTTGCCATATTTACACCTAAATAACTCATGAATTCTACCGATCATCTTTTCATTTTCCCAAGTGTAAGCTAATTCTTTGGACATTCGGGAATCAGGATGATTGTCCAAAACAACAAAATTCAAGCGACCAGTCATTTTAAAGAAGTTATCGCTATCGCTCTGTGACACTTTGTGAGTGTGGCCTCCGTCAATTACTGTGAGGTCACAGCGGACGTCTGGATTTGCTTGCATGAACTGTGGCAGTGTTTTGGTTGAATCTCCAAACATAACTTGAAGTCTATCAGGATAGTTTTTCATGAGGTACTTAGCCATAGGCTCCGTGCATTTATGTCGATTAATGTCAAATGAATACACCTTAGTATCTGGTTTCACGAGTAGCCACTGTAGAGCACTGTGTCCCAAGTTGAATCCTGTTTCACATATGGTGTGCACAAAGTCAGCCCTGCAAAAAATCCAATAAATTAAATTCAACATATATGCAGCAACACAGCATACTGCATGTCAAATCAAAATTTTACTTTTGTCACATCAAAAGTCTATTAATGATACTTCAATAAATTAAAGGGAAATGGAATTTATGGGCTTAAACAATTCAACAGTGAAATCAGACGTCTATTGACGTCACATGCTAACCACACCTTAAAAACTAATGATTCATTCATCTCCTTTCATGCCCCTGAAAAATATTTGGACAATTATCAAGCAGTGTATGACGTCTTATAGCGTTTATACGAAGTCCTTTAAGCATGATATCTCATTAGTTATTTTAGCTAACCACGTACGATGTCTGGTTACGTTTGTTCGGTTTTGTCTGGTTATACGATGTTCATCAAGTATGGCGTCAGATGGCATTTGTGCACTGCTGGCAACGTCTGATTACGTCTATGCGCAGTTTGCTAGGTATGACGTCAGTTGATTTTTATGCACACTTTACCACATATGACAGCTAAATTACCTTTCTGTGCAGTTGACGTCTGATTACGCTTATAGGCAGTTAGCAACGAATTACGACTTACTACGCGCATTTTGTATGACTTCAGAAGGTATGTATGCTCAGTTCCCCAAGCATGACATAAGATAACGTTTATGCGCAGTTCCTTACGCATACCATATTCTCCACTTATGATGCTAGATTACGTTTATACTTACAGCCACGCTTGTCAGACATGAAACATAAATACAATTATGCTCAGTTCTCCCTGTGTGACTTCATATGGCGCTACAAAGTTTGCATTACCATTATGCGCATTTCAATTATAACGTCTGATTGTGATTATACGCAGTTCATCAGGTATAAAGTATGGTAGCGATTTTACGCAGTTCGCAGTATGTGAGGTCTGTTAATGATTATACGCAGTGTGCCACTGGTCAGTGTCGATGTCATTGTCAATGTTCACTATTACCGCGCTTATTAAGCATGCTCGCTAAGCGCTACAATGAATAAAATTTATCCATATGCAATCTCGAACAGATGAGTCTTAATGAGTTTTTTTTAAAACAGATAACGACTTAGCGTGTCTTATATTTTCTGGCAAGGCATTCCACATTGCCGGTGAGACATAGCAAAACCATCTTTCGCCATATCGTAGTTTACGTTTAGGAACTAGGAACTAGAAGTGTTGTCGAAGAGGATCGAAGATCCCTTGCAGGCTGAGATTCAGCTAGAAGATCACAAATATAAGACTGTGCGCTTCCACGAAGTGCTTTAAAAGTAAACGTAAGAATTTTTAAATTCGTTGACGAACAGGTAGCCAGTGCACACTCATGAGAACAGGAGTAATAAGGTCACTTTGAGGCGTTAATGTAACAACCCTAGCCGCTGCGTTCATGCGCTGCTGTAGCTTTTTTATCACACTATCCGGTGGGTTCACAGGAACACTGTTGCAATACTTTGACGTCTGATTACGATTATGCGGCAAGAACATAAACATATTGGCTGAAATAAATTTTGAACTGAGAAACACAGAACTGAGAAACACGGAACGCACTGAAATTTTCAAAATTATGTAACGTAGATTCCAACAGCTAGACTTTACAACATAACTGTCATAAAGCCAGTTTTGAGTCTTTAAAAGTTTCAACATTGTAAAGGCAAAGCCTTTGGAATGTTTCAAAACCATTTTAAACTGCTTTTTCTCCTAAATCTGTAATTAGAATAGCAGACATTTGTTAAAGATTAAAACAGTCCGTTGATACAGGATATCTCAGGCTAAAGCGTGTTAAGCAAACAGTACATATTTTATTTCGTGAAATAAATGAACCCCTCAGTATTTTTTCTGATCTCTCGTATTCAACAATGCGCTTCAAATCAAGCTTAGTTCTATCTAAAAGCGTATGGATTAGTGTGTATACATGTACGTCAAATAATCCTAGTTAATGAAAAGTTACTGCTTTTCTAAAGAGTGCCGAAGTTAAAAAACACAAATTTAATGAAATCCCTGCTTGTGAGAATCTCCCGAAGGTCTAAAGTAATGCTGAATAGATGCACATTGAAATTTCCACTCTGGTAGATTTCCAGGTAAAATAATGCTGTAAGTAATTGTCATAACCTTTTTTTTGTTTTTAAACGTTTATTTACCAAAACAAGGACAAGGACACGACACTAGACGCCACATACTTTTCACCCAAGCACACTCACGCTTCCATCTGATGGCAAGAGACAGACGACACAAACGGCACAATTTACAACTGCTGGATGTCACAGCATCCACATTTACTCTGTGTGTTGTTAAATTAATTCACAACAACAATAATTGATTATATGTTCATATATATTTTATTCTATCACCTTCCTCACAGCGTACGCATGAAGAGAAGATCCTCAGTTAAAATGTGATATTATTTAACAGAATTTGAAATAAAGGAATTTGTTAACCATCTGAATGCGTTTCCTATGAGATTACTGTGCATAGAACGCTTCGGTTTTTTCAATGATTTTTTTTTGTAATATCCCCACTTTTTGAGAAGTTTTGGTTTCGAAAGACAGATTTTGTCAACTTGCACTCTTTTGTAAATTTCATTCAATAAAACGTTACAAGAAAACTTCTTTTTGTTGCCTCGTATGTAAAAAATGTAGAATTTAATTATGATAATAATATGATTTAGTGCCATATCTCTGACGCCGAAAATAAAATCATTTGGGCTAATATTAGTTGTAAAATTTCTTTATGGATCTATCTAACCAAAGATCTAACCAAAGATTTCATCAAACCATGCTTTTGTTTTTGAGTACTTAGTTAAGGCATGTGTTACTGTGTCTGGTTCACAACTGTTTCCTTATTTCCCATTTAAAAAGAATTGATCCACAATTGTTAATATTATGAAAAATTTTAAATTGTAGGGATAATAATTTGGGCTCATTTGTACTCCATTTTGCTTCTTTTAGGCTATTATAAATGTGGTTTCATCTATATCGTCGTTTAGAAGCCATTTTCGTGATTGTGTAGATTGTGTTGATACTAGAGATAAAAATTCGCTTTAAAATAACTTACTTTTGACTTTAGATATGTTGGTTTTAATTCCACTGCTAAATTGAAATATAATACTATTAAAGTTTATTGTTGGTCTAATTGTGCCAGATGTGTCGGCTAATACAGAGCCTCTATTGATTGATTTTTGGATGGCACTTATCAACCCAGAGTATTTTAAGTAATTAGTTTTAATATTATATTTATGTAGAAAATTTTCATAAGTTAAAAATTGGCCATGATTGTCCAATAATTCTTGAATAAAAACTTTTCCCCGGTCGAACCAACTTTGGAAGAAAATACTTTGACCGTCTATTAATATCTCTTTATTATTCCATATAATATATTGCGATTGTCTCAAAAGGATTATCATGTTGGCAAATTTTAGCAGGTTTTGGTAAAATAAGGGTAGTTGAGGCATAGTATTTATATGATACTGGCATCTCAGAAAAAATTTCAGTCCCCCATAGGCTGGAACATTCTTATATGTTGCTTCGATCCGGCTTCTTTTAGTATGCGCCAAATCCAGGACATTCTAAGTGCTTTCAATTGACTTTCCACATGGTTGAGTGTTTTACCTTGGCTGGTTTATATCGCCCAATAATAATGTTTTTTTACAGTTTGTATTTTTCTTTGAGTGGCATTGCCTACGTCTAGAACTGACATTGAATGTATAATTTTTGATATACCAAACGACTTGCATATCAGTACCCTGCCCCAGAGACTAAGATCTCGCTGTGACCAAATCCTAAAAGTACAATTTATATTTTAAGTTAATTCTATGTATTGTTGTTTGATTTATTCCTATCTATCTGAATCCCTAACATGCTGAAAGAGTCAGAACAGAACAGTGTAGATTTTTCAGTATTAAATGTCAAACCAGAAAGTTCTGTGAATCCTCGTATTGTTTCTATTAAAGTGTAAATTGATGATATGTCCTTTACCATACAAGTACAATCATCGGCGAATTGCTAGATTTTATGAATTTTTCCCCAAAAGTAACCCCTTTATGTTGTTGTTATTTCTTGCCATTATCTCTTCGCAAAGTGTAAATAATAGACCAGAGAGGCCGCAACCCTGTCTCACTCCTCCAAATAGAGGAAACCATCTTGATAAGCACCCATTATTATTTAGACAATTTTGTATATCAGTGTAGCATAGTTTTACCAAGGCAATATATTCAGGACCAACATTGAACTTTTCAAGAACTTCAAATAAGAATGGCCATTCGATAGAATCATAATTATCATAACCTGGATAACGTGCTTTGACTGACTAGTGACGACCTCGGAAAGACGGATGATTTCCACAAGAACGGATGGCAGGCCTGGTCACAGAACAGTTCGTCGGTTTGCGGTAGATCTCAAGCTACATGTGCAAAAAGAGAACAGCATTCCATAGTGGCCCGAGAGGAGACAGAACGAGTCAAAATTCAAGAAAGGACAACAGCCTCATGGCCCAAGCGCATAGTTATTCGGAGGTGAGGCGAGTGTGGTAAGATTTGCAACAATAAAGCAAGTGTTGAAGATTCACCAGGTGCGAATGATATGTCGAGAAGGGCTTTAACAACTCACGGCACAAGGTAAAAAATCACAGTACTCAGGATTCCCGTGCTGAAGTACAAAAGGATTGGGTATGGATATGGGTAGAAACAGAGGGCTTAAACTAAAATGGCCGTAGCGGAATTATGGAAAAAATGGCAAGAACTCGAGAAAGAATTTTATACAATATAGTTAGAATAAGGAAAATCTAGAATTCAGAATGCGAGCCTTTACGGAAATTTTCAGGAGAAAAGGATTTTGAATGGTGGAACGAAAGAATTAAAAGCTTCACCAACACAGTGGAAAGCGGCTAACCGAAAAGAGAGGGAAGTTGGAGTGACACAACTTCAAATCAGGAAAATCCACAATGACGGCTCCAACAGAATGTCACTGGATGATGGGCCAAGGCTTCAATAAATAAATTCCACAGTCCATAGAAGCGTGTATGTAAGTGAAATGAGCAGAAAGAAGAACAAGCAATTTTACAAAAGACACGAGAAAATCGACAACCCGAGAAAGCATGATCTCCCAGGTTACAAGAAATGTCTGCATTTGTAAGGATGGTTAAATGCTGCTTACTATTGTGTCGAGAAAAGGTATTACTGTAGAAGGACAAATGTCGAAGGATACACTGGACAGAAAGGAGGCATGGCAATAACCAAAAACTGATTTGAATAGATTTAGCAAAGACTCATGATCTCGTGCCACATGAGCTGGTGTGTGAACCTGGTAGAATGACCAGAATATTAGGCATCAGGTTGGCCTGGTCACATGCACGGCTAAGCCTCAAGGAAGTCGATGGATCCTGAGCAGAGTACACGAATTAATGAAGTGGACAAAAAAGTTATTCACGGCTCAGAAACAATGTGCATTTTTCAAGGCCAAATAACAAGTACCATTATTTCTACTTAGAGCCAAAAAAGATACTAACAGTCTGCAAGCAGTCGGTGAAATGCCAAGGATTTGGGTGTGATGGCACGTCAGCTTGACGACACAATGCTTTGGATTTTAGTGTTGCATTTTTCTCTGACTGACACAGCCAATGCTGATATATGAAATTACGATGAGAAGAGTGAACTGATGAAACGCATAGTCAATACCAAATAAACAAACAAACCATATAAGCAATATTTCATTACAACTTATAAAGAAAGGAGACAAATAATGAAGAATAAAAAATGCAATGTTCCATCTCTTAAGTATCTATATATTGAACCATATTTATCACAGGCAGTATGTGGTTCAGGACCTTTTATTGAACGCTTAGAAAGATATTTAGGTCTTAATTTATAATGATACGTGCTGATATATCACACTTTTAAAGAGATCTTAGCTTTGGAGATAAGCAACAAATGTATTTACCCGTACTGTTCGTCTGTTGATTGAAAGATACGCAAAATACCAAACATGCTGGTTTACATTTCAGTTTTAAAGAACGGGTTGCCTCGCCCTGTTTGCTTAGCCCCGTAGCAGCATAATATAATTTGTTGTGTTTCATAGCATAGAATAAATAACAAAATTTAAATTAAAAAACAGCTGAACTTAGAAACAGAGACAAAAAATGTTCAAATGGTTTTACGATGTACAATGCAACAGAAACGCCCTTGGGCCGACTTACAGTAACAATTATTTGACAATTTTATAATTTGGCTACGAATACATTTTTTGAAAAATAACTGCACATATAAAATATTGACCTATTGCATATTTCTACAAACAGTAATATGTGTATATACGACAGCTAGTAACCACTTCTTGCACGCTAATGTACCCAATGGTTCGAATTATATTTTAAACTAATCGAAAATTTAAAGCTTAACATTCGATCGATCGAATTTTTGTATCGACCCGTTGCAAAAGATGAAGTGCCCATCTCTAGATCGCTAAAATGCGACCTACTGTGTCAATCACTCACTAACACACATACAAAGACACACACACACACTCACACACACACACACACACACACACACACACACACACACACACACACACACACACACACACACACACACACACACACACACACACATATATATATATATATATATATATATATATATATATATATATATATATATATATATATATATATATTACTAATAATATTTAAAATACCAAATAATGCATTTTTATCTTTTTAGAAAATATTTTGTAGTCTTACTTGCTGAGTTCCCAAAGTACATAGGCTTCTTCTATGAATTGAAATGAATATCCTTCTCTGCAACTTCCTTTCGTTTGACTTAAATTCTTTGCAACCTGTGCAATCACAGTGTCTAATTGCTTCACCTCATTTAATAGTGTCTCTATTTCCCGTAATTTCAGCTTCCGGTCTTCTTCATTTTTAAAAATTGTGTCACAGGTAGGTGTATTTTGATCAATAAATGTTAAATATTTGAGCATATTTGGAAGATGAATGCCGTTGGTTGGAGTTGTGCTGTTTTTTCTTTCAAATTTAGAAGACCTTTGTACAGGACTGCTGCTGAATTGTGTAGATAATTTCTCCACATTCAATTTACCGATCACAAATAAAATCATAGCCACAACAACCACACTAGAAACAATATTTATGATTACTTGCCTTAGTGCCATTTTAAAACGTCTCTTTTTTATCAATTTCAAAGTTTGTCATTAAATATAACAATCTTGCTCGTTTACTAAATTTTCAAGTATTTATATATTACTTTATTCGATTCTTCAATTAACTGAGTTAATGATGTCTCTCCTCTTCAGTGCTCGTGTTTTCAATTCTTAATGTCAATATCGCCGCTGTAATTACCGCAGTATTCAAATGGTGCTGTAGCTGTAGCTGTAGCGTTGGAACATAAATCATTGCTGGCACTTCTATGATTTATAAACCAGATTAAAAGCAATACATAAACTAGAAAGATTGATAACATGTTATGCAAGATATTTATTATTATTATTATTAATATCAGTAGAAGTAGTAGTAGTAGTAATGGCAGCAGTAGTAGTAGAAGACGTGGTAGTAGTATTGTATGCCTACAAGATGGCAGTATTCAGGTCGATTTACTCTCAAATAATTTGACGTATTGTTTGTAGCTGAATAAAATCAACACATGGGCGAAGTATTTAGTAAAACAATCTACTCGCACGGATTGCTACGTGGTTTATGAGAAAACCGAATAATCAATCCTTATGATTAATAGGTGGTTTTTTTTAAATTTTACCTTATTTATTGATATTTATTCTCGTTCGAGCGTTTTGTTATGTAATTCGATATAGGCCTGAGTTATATAATACAACAAGCATTGCGTGTGCCTGTCTCTCTGGAAGACGATGAAATATTGGCCAAGCTAGAATAGTGTATTGTACAAGGCAGTAGCCTTGTGCAGCATTCTCCTTCTAACCCATCCATATGCCATAAAAATTGCAATCCAAATTTGTTTTAATAAAAACAAATTTGAAAAAGATTTCGCTATTGAGAACGAAAATAAACTTAGCAATACAAAACTCTACCGTAAAGATAAAATTTATGAAATACGAAATTGTTTGAATACAGATATTGCTATATTTTACCAGGTTTACTGGTTTGCGGACGTATAGGATATTATAGCCCGCATATAATATACCTTGCCAAACATATACACTAAATTTCAATCATTTTTCTAGGAAAAACCTGATGTTACAAAAGAAATATTAATATGTAAATGAATATTTATGTTCAGACGCTATTGCAAAGAAAATAAGCAGACTCTTCATGTAAAGAGCACACCTGAATAGTATATTGTCCAGTGTGGCATACAGAGATTGTTCACTCTGTAGCTCTGACTTCCTATTTAAATGCAATGATGACTTCCTACATACACAACGATGACTTCCTACATACACAACGATGACTTCCTACATACAAAACAATGACTCCCTATATATGTGCAATCATGCCTTCCCATAGATACAGGGAAGACTTCATACATATTCAAAGATGACTTCCTACTCATTAACGATGAATTCCTACTGATACAATGATGACTTTCTGCATACAAAACGATGACATCCTATATACATGCAATGATGACTTCCTATATGTACAATGAAAACTGCCTATCTATACAATTATGACTTCCACACATAGGACGAAATCCTGAATATACAACGATGACTTCCTACATACACGATAAATTCCTACATATACAATAACTTAATACATAAAAAGAAATAACTTCCTATATATATGCAATGATGACTTCCTACGTGTTCATTGATGCTTTCCTGCATATACAACGCTAACTTCCTGCACATACAATGATGACTTTCTTCATACAAAATGATAACGTCCTACATATATACAATTATGCCTTTCTAGATATACAGGGATGACTTCGTGCATATACAACGATGACTACCTACACATACGATGAATTCCTACAGATACAATGCTGACTTTCTGCATACAAAACGATGATTTCTTATACATATAAAATGACTTCAAATATATACAATGATGACTTCCTACACATACGATGAATTCCTGCATATTTAACGATGGCTTGCTACATATACAATGCTGTCTTCCTGCATATACAACGATGACTTCCTACACATACGATGAATTCCTACTGATACAATGTTGACTTTTTGCATACAAAACGATGACATCCTATATACATGCAATGATGACTTCCTATATATACAAAGAAAACTGCCTACGTATACAATTATGACTTCCTACACATAAGGATAAACCCTCATATACAACGATAACTTCCTACACACACGATAAATTCCTACATATACAATGACGTAATACATACAAAGCAATGACTTCCTATATATACGCAATGATGACTTCCTACGTGTTCAATGACTTTCTACATACAAAACAATATATGTAAGAAGGCATCATGGTATGAAATGATGCCTGCTTAGATATGCAATGATGCCTTCCTGAATATACATCGATGACTTCCTACACATACAATGATAATATATATATATGTGCAATGATGACTTCCTATACCCGTCAGAATTTTAGTGGATATTATACGTGTTAAATGCGTGGGCAAAATGGGCTACTTAGGTGTAATATACGTGTATTTTGGCCATTTTGCTCATCGATAATGCGCATGAAATATGCATTTTTTACATATAAAAATTTATACGTATTTTACACGTAATTCCCACCAATTATTAAACGCCTTTTACACGTGTTTTTCCATGGATACTAAGGATTTTACGCATTTTTTAAACTTATTTTATATGCATTTCAGAGTTTGCCCATCATGGTAATGACGCATTACAATCATATAAATCTTTTTCGCGCTTTATTTACACCCTTTCCCACCTTTTCTCTCACATTTACCGCATATAATATGTATATCCAACCACAAAGAAGTAACTTACAATTTCCCACCTACTTTACACTATAATATACGCTTATTTTCAACGTATATTATCCGTCGATATATTTATGTTATTAAACGTATTTTAGATGTGTTGTAGAAGTGTTTTACAAGTGGAAGTTCACGCAAAATTTGCATGTACTGTGTGCAGAAAAGGTTTTTCGACAGTGGAGTTAATGAAAGAGCACTAAAAGAACATCAAGTTGTCTGCGCGGCAAATCGTTAAGTAGCAAAAGAGCATTAGATGTGCATGTTAAGAAAGTGCATAAATGAAATCGGTGCAAGGGAAGAGTATATAGTGTTGAATTTTTTTGTCTATCTGTAGCTTTGTCTCACGCGCTTGAGTGTCACTCTATGTTCTCGTTTGGTTGCCTGAGCCTCATGTCAGTCCTTATCCGTCTGTTTCTGTGCAGAGTTTTGAACTTTTTGTGATATCCAGTATTGATATATAGCAGGTGTCATGGCTACATAGCTGATACGTTATTTTACTGTTTGTGTTGTTTGGACAGTACAGCACCACGCCTAAAACTGTTTTGTTAAATTTTTCATTATTACTGGAATACTCCTGCATAAATTTTGGTGAACAAAACAATTGTTTTTCTTTAACATCTTCGGCGCTGAGGTACATATAGGCAAGTTTTGTCAGGGCTGGAACATATGTCTGTCTGACGTTTTGTATACGTGGTATACATATGAATGTGACGTTTGATAGATAAGTATAATACACGTTGCGAGATACGCGTGTAATACAGGAGTAAAGCAATTCGCGTACTATGCATATCAAATATGGACATCTTTTTTCTCACTCAAAATATATGCGTAATATGCGTAACAAATTTCACGCGTAATATGCATGGGCGAAAATGCGTGTAATAAACGTTCCTAGATATGCGCATAATATAAGTGTGAAAATATTCGCATAATATGTGCATCAAATATGGACATGTTTTCCCACGGAAAATATGTGCTTAATATGCGTCACATATTACATGCATAATATGCATGGGCAAAAATGCGTGTAATAAACGTTCTTAAATATGCGTTTTATATACGTGAGTGAAAATACGTTTAATGTGCGTTTCAAATATGATTATCTTTTTTACCATGCAAAATATGTGCATAATATGAGTCCCTAGATACGCGTACAATATGCATAGGAAAAAATGCGTATAATATGCGTGTTGAAAATGGGCATATATTTTTCCGTGTATTTATATGTGTAGCAAACGTTCTTGGATATGCGCATATTATACGTGGGAAAATATACATGTATAATATGCGGATACAATATTGGCCTCTTTCGCCCACGCAGTTTATACGTATAATATATATGGAATGCCATTTTCACATTTGTTAGCGTTGTTCTCAAAAATTCATTTTTTGATATCACAAATTAATTTTTCATCTAAAAAAATACATATTTTGGCATCAAGAATTAATTTTTGCTATCTGTAATTGCATTTTTAATATCTCTAAATGTATTCTTGATCTCAAAAAAAAAAAAACAATTTTGATATAAATGAATATATAGAAATATCAAGAAATGTTTATTATATGAAAAATGATTTAATGATATCTAAAATTGATTTTTAAGATAAAAAAATTCTTGATAGCAAAATCAAACATATGAGAGCAAAATATCAATATAAAATATCTCAATGTGCTAATAGGATCCAACACTTGTTAAATAACGTTGTAGATGAAAATGTTGTAAACTATCGTTAAAAGCTTCAGTAAGTTGCGAGGGCTGACTCTTTGCTTACTTGTGTGAAAGGGCTTGATGCATAACACTCTCCACAATGAGCATTGCGATGTTGCATCAAGGTTGAATAAACCTCGAACCCGGCATCGGATCAACGTCGGATTTTGGTTGTTTATGGAAATTGAAATATCTGTACCTCCCGACGTTGGATAGATGTCGATCATCCGACGTCTAACAATGTTGTGTAAAGATTCCGGATTGAAATCGAAACGTATACCGCCCGACTTAAATGTCGGGAAAGCGATGTTATATAGACGGGATGAAAAGTATTAATCTAGTGTCGCTGTCAAGAGAGCGACAATCATAGTGTGCTCACCCTCCATAGCAGGTCTCACACTCTTGTGTCTCGTAGGATATGTGTGAACCTCAGTGCCACCATCAGAACCTCAGTACCACTATCAGATCCTCAGTGCACCCTCAGATCCAAAGTGTCACCATCAAGAGCTCAGTGCCACCATAAGGATCTAAGTGCAACCATCAGAACCTCAGTGCTATCATAAAGACCACGGAGCAACAACCAGCTCCTCAGTGTTACCTTCAGGACCTCAGTGCCACCAACAGATCTTCAGTGCCACCATCAAGACCTCGATGCCACCATCAGATCCTCAGTGCCACCATAAGAACCTAAGTGCCACCATCAAGACCACAGAGCCACCATCAGGTCCTCAGTGTTACCTTCAGCACCTCATGTCACTATCAGGATCTCAATGCCACCATCAGGACTTCAGTTTTACCATCAGAACCACAGAGCCAAAATCAGGACATTAGAGCCACCATCAGGAACTCAGTGCCACCATTAGATCCCCAGTGCCACCAACGTATCCTCAGTGCCACATCAGGACCTCAGTTTCATTATCAGAACTTCAATGCCACCATCAGAATCTCAGTGTCAAATTCAGATCCTTAGTGTCACCATTAGGAACTCAGGACCATAATTGGGACCTCAGTGCCACCATCAGAACCTCAGTGCCACTTTGGGAACGCAGTACCATCATCAGGACCACAGAACCACCCTAAGCACTACCATTAGGACCTCACTGCGACCCTATGGCCCTTAGTTAGACCATCAGGTCCTCAGTACTATTTAGGGATCAGAGTGGCTTCATCAAGACCTCAGTGCCAACATCAGGATCTCACTGCCACCATCAGGATCTCAGTTTCATCATCAGAGCTTCAGTGTCACCATCAGGTCCTCAGTACCATTTCAGTAACACAGTACCACCATCAGAACCTCAATGCTACCATTAGGCCATTCGTGTTACCATCAGGACCTCGGTGTCACAATTAGGTTCCCAGGCATACCATCACCACATAATTTCCACCATCAGGACGTCAGTGCCACCCTTCAGGACCTTAGTACCACCATAAGGTCTTTAGTGCCACCATCAGGACCCAGTGTCACCATTAGATATCCAGCGATACCATCACTAGCTCAGTGACACCATCAGAAACTCAGTGCCACTATCAGTTCCCTAGATCAAGTACCACCATCAGCACCTCAGTGCTACTGTCAGATCCTCAGTGCAGCCATCAGGTCCTCTGTGTCAGTGGTGGTACTGAGGTACTGTGCTGACGACAACCCTTACTGGAACAGCCAATCAAAACACCGCGCACATTGTTGTGACTTGCTGTTTGAAGAAGGGCTGTTGCCATAACACATTTTTGACAACAACAGTATACTTTACATTTGGTAACAAAGAACCCTAATTCGAGTAACATACATTACGATTCCAACCCCTTTTATTAGGGAAATAGCAGCAAATTAAAATTCACCCCGAGAATCGCATTCCGGACTCAGAATGATGGATGCGCCGTCGTATCAGTAGAGATGGCTTGGTGCTTTTTGTGTAAGTGCATTTTCGTATTTTCGACTTTCTTATCTCACAGAGCTGATATTTTACGGGCTGGTAGGTACACCTGTCTTATCGATGCAGGAAGGTTATTTTTGATTTTAAGAAAAATAACGGCTTTCCCGCGCCACTTCTTCCAAATCAAATTCACGATTTTTTTCGCTCTTATAATGACGAATTCTTCAAGATACACAAAATAATACATTTTATTTTTTTCCAGACAGTTTCAGTAGTTATGCAGTACAATTTAGGGCATTGTATAAAGTAGTGTTTTAATGGTATGCGTACTTTATGACATTTGCTGTAAAAGTTCGCGTCCATCTTCATGATGATTATTCACGAACCTTTGGAATGCAAATGGCCAGCCAGCAATGACATGTCATTGGTTGTGATTTGCGGTCTTTCATACAATAACAATCTATGTACGCGTGTCCCAGGGGTGGGGGGGGGGGGGTGAATGGCACTGAGGTTCCAGCTGTCCGTGACTTTTCGAAACCACCTATACCATCTAAGCTAGAAATAGTACCCCCCTTTTTTAACCAAACACAGAGCAAAATTCTGAAAGAATCCCCTTATGGGGGGGGGGGGGGGCAAAGCGGAGCACTTAATTAAAATTGCCCCTTTTTATAGCAAAATTGGCACTTTGCGCCAAAATTAAAACCTTTCTCCGTATTTTTTTTTATATTTTGGACACGCATGCTACACATATGATACCCAGTGAGTATTTGTCACTGGAGGGTACGTTTTTGCCAATGGGGATGCTCTACAAACAACCGTTGCAACATCCAACCCACTTGACAGAAAAAAGGGAGTATCTTAGATTATGTTCTCATCAACCGTGTGTTCTGTTTGCGGATTCTATGTAAAACTAAATGAATAAATAACCGTAACTTTTTTTTCTAGAACTGCCCACTCTATTCGAAACGTGATCCCTTCCATTGAAATAAATTGATTTCAACGCAACGTTCGGGTACGATGAGATCCAAAAGATTTTGGCTATGAAAAGATCAGCGATAATAAGGGTTTATTTCAATTTTAAAATAGTGAGAATAGGAAAAATAAACATAAAATTATTCAGACATGCATATATTTCAATGCCTTAACCCTAACCCTATGCCATGTCCCTGGGCGGGGGGGGGGGGGGGGAGGAGGAGGGGGCACTGGATATCATATGTGCTTCAATGCTCGTAAAAAACAAAACAAACAAACATACAAAACAAAAAAGCGTAGAAAGAGGGGAGGTGGGGGGAGGTGGAGGTGGGGGGGAGGTGGAGGTGGGAGGGAGGTGGAGGTGGGGGGGAGGTGGAGGTGGGTGGGGATACTTTCAGGTCAGAAGCGGTCCGCACATAATGCTGATTTCGTTAAAAAGGGTGATTTTCATGCAGTACTCCTATTTACCTTCAAAAGGAGGGTCCTTTCAGAACTGTACTCTGGGTTTTGGTTAGGGGACATTATCTTCTGCTTAGCACTCCGCATTTAAGGATCGTTTTAAAGAGCCATGGATATGCATGGTAAACATGCAGTTGGTACCTAAATGCCACCCCTCCCCCCCCCCTTCCCGGGTGATTAGATTTGAATCTGAGTTTGATTGGTTGAGAAAAATATAAAAAAACTGTTTTCAAAAGAATAGATCTCGAGAATGGGTGCTTTTTATTGAATTCGGTCAAGCGTGGAAAGAACGAACGAATGAACCGCACAGCGTTGAGACCATTGACCTTCCACAGGTGTCACAGTCTAATGCAAAGCACACCACCCCCATGGCCGATCGCCGGCCATTATGTATATGAGAATGCCTGACTTCGAGGTATTCTCTATTTTCACGGCCCTGTCTATTCATACCGAGGGCGTCAGCCCGAGGTGTGAATAGACAGGGCCATGAAAATAGAGTTTACCGAGAAGGAAGGCATTCTCATACTTAATGTCCATGTGCCAGACGAATTGGCCCCGCCTCCCCCGGCCCGTCATCCCCTATTGTTCTGCGATTAAGGTGACAAATAAAGAATAACAATCATGACAAGGTATAAAAAACTGAACGATCATTCATAACAACCTAGTTAATGCAAGAGTCAACACGAGCTTTTTTTGGTACAAAATTAATATGGAGGAACATTCAGAAAATGATTTTTTTACCCAGACTCCTTCTGAATTGCAGAGGGAGTCTGGGAATTTTGACATTGGATTGGACATTGATGGATTTATTCTAGTATATAATGTTAACGAGCCTACCGGATCTATCGATACCACAAGCATGTTAAGACCGGATGGACCTTACATAAATTTGGAAAATGAATTCCGACATTAGCTACAAGGTAATTTATTTGAAAGCTTCTACTTTCTTCTGTTTAAGTTAATGTTACTCGTCGTAACATTCTGGCGTTTTTCTCGAGATTTGAAATCGAGAGAAAAAAATCGATTAAGTGATCATTCTGACGTCCATTAAACGTCTTTTTGAGGTCACGATATCTGTCGACGAATATTTAACGTAAGAAAATGAGATATTTTGTCATTTTCGTCGCGACTAAATCTCGACGGCTGTCGAACGTGTGTCGATATATCTCTTTCATCAGCCCCCCTGCCCCCACTCTAATAAAAACTAAAGAATTCGTCAGGTATTTAGGCATTGGAATATTTGTTAAGGAATATATGTTTTTAAGTTTAAATAAATCTTTTTTTCAAGGCGAAGATTCTTGATGTTTGATTCCTGTTAAAATTCCATCTGATCAATGACTATGTCTTTTGTTTTCAATGAATCAAATTAAACAACAATGAAAACAAAGTCACACCTTGCAGGGCATTCTCAGAAAGAATGACCTGTGTACCGGGTCGTTATTTTTGAGAATGCCCTGCCTCACAAAAGAGGTGCGACTTTGCTTGCTTCGTTCTTCAAAATAAGTCATCGGAGAAAACAAAAGAAGTGGACATTAAAAAAAACTGAACGATCATTCATAACAACCTAGTTAATGCAAGAGTCAACACGAGCTTTTTTTGGTACAAAATTAATATGGAGGAACATTCAGAAAATGATTTTTTTACCCAGACTCCTTCTGAATTGCAGAGGGAGTCTGGGAATTTTGACATTGGATTGGACATTGATGGATTTATTCTAGTATATAATGTTAACGAGCCTACCGGATCTATCGATACCACAAGCATGTTAAGACCGGATGGACCTTACATAAATTTGGAAAATGAATTCCGACATTAGCTACAAGGTAATTTATTTGAAAGCTTCTACTTTCTTCTGTTTAAGTTAATGTTACTCGTCGTAACATTCTGGCGTTTTTCTCGAGATTTGAAATCGAGAGAAAAAAATCGATTAAGTGATCATTCTGACGTCCATTAAACGTCTTTTTGAGGTCACGATATCTGTCGACGAATATTTAACGTAAGAAAATGAGATATTTTGTCATTTTCGTCGCGACTAAATCTCGACGGCTGTCGAACGTGTGTCGATATATCTCTTTCATCAGCCCCCCTGCCCCCACTCTAATAAAAACTAAAGAATTCGTCAGGTATTTAGGCATTGGAATATTTGTTAAGGAATATATGTTTTTAAGTTTAAATAAATCTTTTTTTCAAGGCGAAGATTCTTGATGTTTGATTCCTGTTAAAATTCCATCTGATCAATGACTATGTCTTTTGTTTTCAATGAATCAAATTAAACAACAATGAAAACAAAGTCACACCTTGCAGGGCATTCTCAGAAAGAATGACCTGTGTACCGGGTCGTTATTTTTGAGAATGCCCTGCCTCACAAAAGAGGTGCGACTTTGCTTGCTTCGTTCTTCAAAATAAGTCATCGGAGAAAACAAAAGAAGTGGACATTAAAAAAAACTGAACGATCATTCATAACAACCTAGTTAATGCAAGAGTCAACACGAGCTTTTTTTGGTACAAAATTAATATGGAGGAACATTCAGAAAATGATTTTTTTACCCAGACTCCTTCTGAATTGCAGAGGGAGTCTGGGAATTTTGACATTGGATTGGACATTGATGGATTTATTCTAGTATATAATGTTAACGAGCCTACCGGATCTATCGATACCACAAGCATGTTAAGACCGGATGGACCTTACATAAATTTGGAAAATGAATTCCGACATTAGCTACAAGGTAATTTATTTGAAAGCTTCTACTTTCTTCTGTTTAAGTTAATGTTACTCGTCGTAACATTCTGGCGTTTTTCTCGAGATTTGAAATCGAGAGAAAAAAATCGATTAAGTGATCATTCTGACGTCCATTAAACGTCTTTTTGAGGTCACGATATCTGTCGACGAATATTTAACGTAAGAAAATGAGATATTTTGTCATTTTCGTCGCGACTAAATCTCGACGGCTGTCGAACGTGTGTCGATATATCTCTTTCATCAGCCCCCCTGCCCCCACTCTAATAAAAACTAAAGAATTCGTCAGGTATTTAGGCATTGGAATATTTGTTAAGGAATATATGTTTTTAAGTTTAAATAAATCTTTTTTTCAAGGCGAAGATTCTTGATGTTTGATTCCTGTTAAAATTCCATCTGATCAATGACTATGTCTTTTGTTTTCAATGAATCAAATTAAACAACAATGAAAACAAAGTCACACCTTGCAGGGCATTCTCAGAAAGAATGACCTGTGTACCGGGTCGTTATTTTTGAGAATGCCCTGCCTCACAAAAGAGGTGCGACTTTGCTTGCTTCGTTCTTCAAAATAAGTCATCGGAGAAAACAAAAGAAGTGGACATTAAAAAAAACTGAACGATCATTCATAACAACCTAGTTAATGCAAGAGTCAACACGAGCTTTTTTTGGTACAAAATTAATATGGAGGAACATTCAGAAAATGATTTTTTTACCCAGACTCCTTCTGAATTGCAGAGGGAGTCTGGGAATTTTGACATTGGATTGGACATTGATGGATTTATTCTAGTATATAATGTTAACGAGCCTACCGGATCTATCGATACCACAAGCATGTTAAGACCGGATGGACCTTACATAAATTTGGAAAATGAATTCCGACATTAGCTACAAGGTAATTTATTTGAAAGCTTCTACTTTCTTCTGTTTAAGTTAATGTTACTCGTCGTAACATTCTGGCGTTTTTCTCGAGATTTGAAATCGAGAGAAAAAAATCGATTAAGTGATCATTCTGACGTCCATTAAACGTCTTTTTGAGGTCACGATATCTGTCGACGAATATTTAACGTAAGAAAATGAGATATTTTGTCATTTTCGTCGCGACTAAATCTCGACGGCTGTCGAACGTGTGTCGATATATCTCTTTCATCAGCCCCCCTGCCCCCACTCTAATAAAAACTAAAGAATTCGTCAGGTATTTAGGCATTGGAATATTTGTTAAGGAATATATGTTTTTAAGTTTAAATAAATCTTTTTTTCAAGGCGAAGATTCTTGATGTTTGATTCCTGTTAAAATTCCATCTGATCAATGACTATGTCTTTTGTTTTCAATGAATCAAATTAAACAACAATGAAAACAAAGTCACACCTTGCAGGGCATTCTCAGAAAGAATGACCTGTGTACCGGGTCGTTATTTTTGAGAATGCCCTGCCTCACAAAAGAGGTGCGACTTTGCTTGCTTCGTTCTTCAAAATAAGTCATCGGAGAAAACAAAAGAAGTGGACATTAAAAAAAACTGAACGATCATTCATAACAACCTAGTTAATGCAAGAGTCAACACGAGCTTTTTTTGGTACAAAATTAATATGGAGGAACATTCAGAAAATGATTTTTTTACCCAGACTCCTTCTGAATTGCAGAGGGAGTCTGGGAATTTTGACATTGGATTGGACATTGATGGATTTATTCTAGTATATAATGTTAACGAGCCTACCGGATCTATCGATACCACAAGCATGTTAAGACCGGATGGACCTTACATAAATTTGGAAAATGAATTCCGACATTAGCTACAAGGTAATTTATTTGAAAGCTTCTACTTTCTTCTGTTTAAGTTAATGTTACTCGTCGTAACATTCTGGCGTTTTTCTCGAGATTTGAAATCGAGAGAAAAAAATCGATTAAGTGATCATTCTGACGTCCATTAAACGTCTTTTTGAGGTCACGATATCTGTCGACGAATATTTAACGTAAGAAAATGAGATATTTTGTCATTTTCGTCGCGACTAAATCTCGACGGCTGTCGAACGTGTGTCGATATATCTCTTTCATCAGCCCCCCTGCCCCCACTCTAATAAAAACTAAAGAATTCGTCAGGTATTTAGGCATTGGAATATTTGTTAAGGAATATATGTTTTTAAGTTTAAATAAATCTTTTTTTCAAGGCGAAGATTCTTGATGTTTGATTCCTGTTAAAATTCCATCTGATCAATGACTATGTCTTTTGTTTTCAATGAATCAAATTAAACAACAATGAAAACAAAGTCACACCTTGCAGGGCATTCTCAGAAAGAATGACCTGTGTACCGGGTCGTTATTTTTGAGAATGCCCTGCCTCACAAAAGAGGTGCGACTTTGCTTGCTTCGTTCTTCAAAATAAGTCATCGGAGAAAACAAAAGAAGTGGACATTAAAACACACACACACGTCATGGCTTTGATACTCGGTGGGGGGAGGGGGGTGAGGGGATGGGGGAGTGAGGGCAGGGGGGGGGTCAACTTAGTAACTTACGTGTCACCAGGCGTGTCCAAAAAAGAAAAGCGGAGAAAGGAGAGTAATTTCGAAACGAGACGGGTCTGCGCGGAGTGCGAATTTCGTTTACAAAGGGAGAGTGGCTTCCCTGGCTGCAGACATGTACCAACTGGTTACCATGCGTGTCGATGACTCTTCAAACAACCCCTAGCGCCGGAGTGCTAATTTTGAAAAAAAAAAAAAAAAAAAAAAAAAAAAAAAAAAAAAAAACAAGTGCTGAATGAAGAATATGGCCTTTTTAACCCTGCAAACATTTTGACGTCGGGTTGACTTCGGGTTGACTTCGTGGTCGGACGTTTTGTGATATCGGATTGACATATCGGTTTTGGTTGCACAAGAAATGGGCCCAATGTCAGGTTTTCAAGTCAGAATGACGTCAATACATACTGCAGCGATTAAAAATGAACTGCTGGAGCGAGAAAGCCGTGAAATTTTTTGTGCAGTTATACCACCATAGCACTATCACCCGAGGCATTAGAACGCAGTACAGGATGCGGCCTATCTTTTCAATTGCTGTTGCTACCACCATTTTTGTTTACAAGACGGTTTCCATAATTATTGATTTTATTGATTTTATTACTGGCGCAAATGACCTTTTAATCCGTTAGAGAAGATATCTATTGGCTTTATTTTATGTTAAATTTGGTCAAGTTGTTTTTTAAAGAAAGTAGTTATTTACTGCTAAATATTAGATATAATCAATGCAATAATTTCCGAGGGAAATCTTTAAAAAATGAGAGACTGAAAGACTGCGCAGCAGTGATATTTCACTTTTAAGCATCGTCATGCCAGCTGGCGCAACGTTAATGTGCATCATTTGCATATTAGATTCAGTGATGTCATAAACGAAGATTTAATGCACACAACTATAGAAGACCATAATTGTGACACGTGTTCTTGGACTGTGCTTGGCACAGCTTTTTTTTTTAAGATTCTTTTATATTTTCAATTTGATTACATTTAGGTGATGTTGTAATGAACTAAACAAAGTAATAATAATGACAAAGGATTGTACCTGTTAGCATCTAGTCACCAATCTAAAATAGATAAGCAACAACAACAACAACAACAACAACAATAACAACACAGACAATCACAGAATGGTTGAGAAGAAATCATCACCGTATTCACCTGTGTATATTGCTGGTGTGACCTTGATAGCTGCGGTCTCGTTAGTTGTCATTATGATGTTTTGGGATACCGAAATAACGTCGAAAGTAGGCCGTTTTGGCGACAATCACACACCACGATATGTCATGAAAAACGACACCAAATCCTTAACCATGAATACGCTTCCGGATATGACGACATACATGGCATTTCTGGATCAGAATACCCCAAACTGTGAGGCCGTTTTCAAGAATAAAACAGACAAAAATAGAAAACTGCAAGAAATGGAGGAACTGCTTAGAGAGGTTAAGAAACACGATGACGTGGTTACCGCTGTGAAGCGTCAACTAAAACACGTTAAGGGCACATGTTATGAGGGATACTCGCTCAATTATTTAGAAGAAGCTTACGTTTCATGGAAACTCTTTAAGTGAGTTCACTTTTTTCGGTATTTATTTGTGATTTTCCTTCCTTTAAAGCAACTTTTTTCTTGTTTTCTTTTGTTTGTTTTTTTTTTTTTTTTTTTTTTTTTTTTTGTTATTTTTGTTTTGTTTTTTGTTTGTTTTTTTTTTTTTGGCGTTTTTTATGTTATTTTTTTTTTTGGCGTTATTTATTGTTTTTGGTTGTTGTTGTTGTTTTTTAATTGTTCATTTTATTCCTCCCTTTGGTCCATTTCGACTGTTGCCTAAATATACCCCATTTCCCTTATAGTAAAAATGAAATGTGAGAATATGAAGTTCCTTCAGTATTATAAAATAAAGATGATAACCACCCTCCCCCCCGCCCGCCTCCCCCCCCCCCCCCTCCCATAATAAGAGTGCTTGTGTAACTGGAGTTAACCATGCCATACATATCCAATGTTGCACAGTCATTTAAACTCAACCCATCGTTGCAATAAAAACCTGATAAAACATAAATGATCTTGGAAAAAACACTGTTCAGTATGAATTCTATCACATTTTATTAAGTGTAATTCCAGTGTTGTGTTGGCGTTGGCAGAAAGTCGGTGCATACGGCGAAATGCCAGATAAATTATCGATCCTATAAATATCTCTAAAGCATGGCGTCATTGTGAGACTTTTAGCATATACAAGTTACCTTTGAAAAGCAATTGGTAAGAAAAATTGCTTCCACTCGAGTATCGGAAATGCATCTTTTTGTGAGCGAGAAAATGATCTCATTGTTTATCGGTAACATCTCGGTAACGTGTCGGTAACGTGTCGATACAGGCTGAAAGACGAAGCATATGCAAATCAATCATACCCCCCCACCTCTCACCACCACCGCGCCCCTTCCCGACTCGCGTTACCTGCTTTCTCCATAATGTTAATTTACATGAAACAAATACACAGTCATATAATTGGAGTTGTAAATGATTAAAATATTTATGGCTGAAACAAGCAAAAAAACCCAAGTTCCAGCATTAATCCGTAAAACGTTGATCAAATCACACAAATTGAATGTGTATATAAAAAATGTCATCAACTATGCGCATATACAAAGCTTTTTATAAAATGTTACCTGGAGGCAACGTATAACAGTGTTTGACTTTGAAACTATAGTCGCACAGAGGGTGCTTTAACCATACATTTCCACACTACTGATTGCTTTGGTTAATTTGATAATAATTATAATAAAATAATATTTATTACCAGTAGATATACTAATAATATAATATTAATAAATTAGCCATTAATAATGGTAAATTTTAAGGATATGTCCAACAGGGTTGGATCTTCATTGTTGGAGCAATGCGTTCTTTGAAATTAAAAAAAAATTAAAAAAGAAAGAACGCGGCAGGTCGATATTTACATTATTGTCGAGGATGACCCGCTGACAAAAGAAAGGACTGAAGGGTGGGGTGGGGTGGGGTGGGGTGGGGTGGGGTGGGGTGGGGTTGGGTGGGGGTTCAATCAAAGAAAGTAATGTGATATTATTTTTATGTGGCGGAGGGGGTTGCGGGATTTGGAGACTAAAAAAAAGTTATCTTGTCTCTTTAAGATAAATACAAAACTTTACATCAGTATCTTATTATAATCAATAAATATACATAAAAAGGAAATAGCTTTGGAGTGTACCTGGTTATACCCAGTAAACATTCCGACGACGTCAAACCAACGTGGATTTGAGGTTGTAATGCCGGCCAGGCCAAATCGCAACATTAACCCTGGTTGTAATATGGTTGTGATTGCAATCGAACAATACAGATCAATGTAAAATTAAAGTCTTTGACAACCTTTTATAGATGGTATGATCGCAACCAAAACCCCACATTATCTAATAAACATCAAATTAATGCAACACTTAATGGACGTAATAAAATCGATGTTGCATAGACGTCCAAAAGCAACGTTTGTATTTATTATGTATCAACCAAAAACAACTTCATCCTGTTATCGCTAACCGGAAGTTGAAATCATAACAGGTCGCTTCTAATAGACCAGAATGAAGAATTAAATATGAGACCCACTTTTATTCAACCTATTAAATTATGCTTGAAATTCCAAACATATGCCCCGTTTACAGATAACCCGAAGGTGGGGTCACTTTGATGGAGAGGTGACCACGACACTTTATAATTTTCAGTGCCTAAATGGTGATTCTATATGGATATCAATCTTTTAACTTACGCAAATAAAAACACACAGTGTATTCTGGGATCACTTTATCCGGGCTCATTTTATTCACAGATCGGTATGTCCGGGAACGTTTTTCAGACGTGTAATTAACGTTTTTTTATTAGACGTGTTTTCATTAGACTGACTAAGCAACGTTATTTAGACGTTTATTGACACCTAAGCTCTTCAAGGAGTTTTTGGTACGATGCTGGATGACATTTGCTCTGGTGTCACTATTGGAGGTCATCCCCCACAAAGTGAAAACGTTACCAGATTGTCAATTCCTCATTGGCGAGGCTATTCTGGAACCAATTCAGCAAGTTACATTTTCCAGGATCTCGAATCCATTTTCATACCTCCCCCCCCCCCCCCACCCTCATTACCTTGACTTTATTGTTGCTGTTCCTGCCGAGAAATGTCAGGACGCGCAATCAAACAGCAAGAAACGTTAAAAATTTGGGACCCAAAACTATACAAAACTGTTATAGAACATTAAAAGTCTAGCATCGACAGTAACCGTCTGGCAGATAAAAGTATTGTATGTGGGAAATTCTTTGATAATATTTTGTACCTGACATGAGAAAAATTTAATTCGGTGGCACTCCCCTACAGCAAACTCTATTAAACACAAAAAGAAATAATTCGAAATCCCTATATTCCGAAAGCCCATACTAAGTTAATTATTTCTAGAAACGAATCGAAAAAAATGGTATAATAAATCGTTAGACCAGATCTGCCTGTATGTAACGGTCACCGGAAGCAATTTTACAATATTCGGGGAAATAATTTCGTAAATTGGTGCCTTGATTTATTGAACTTTCGGACTTCTGAGCCTTCGGACCAATGGAGTCTCCAGTGACACAATGCTTCGAAAGCAAAACATGGACTACTCCTATTTCGAGTCAATTAATTTTAAACTTGCAAATACAATGATCTGAAGACATTCAAGTTCTAATACATTTGCACCAGATCGATTGATGCCCAATCAATGGTCGCTAGGTCATTTGTCACCAATCAGTTTCACCAGATCAATGCTAGTTTGATCAATCATCGCGGATTTGTCTTGCTCATGTACCGTTCATGAACACCAATTTTCAAACTGAGAGACTATTCAAGTGTCACAAAAACTTTTTCTACTCATTTTTTTGAGAAAATATCATTTCTAAGTCAACGTGACGTCAGTGGGTGAAGCAAAATGAGTCGTTTGAGGGGTTTGCTGTTTAATTGGTTTCGCCTGTTTTTTTTTTTTTCTTTCTTTTTTTTTATTCTTAACTTTAAGGAGGAATGAGTGAAACAAGAAACGGCTTGTTATACTTTGTTTACATCTCATTCATCCACGACCACGCGGCAACTCTTTCACGAGACAACAGGAGTAAGAACTAGCGTTTCTACAAATGTCAAAGAAAAGTTTATGTTTATTTAACTATCTGAGGGATTCGGGTGAGTACGTGAATACGTGTTTGTGGCCTTCTGCTCCACTAGCAACAAGCCCTCTGATATTACGCTGCCTGTAACACGTTATCTGTTAATAGATAAGCAAACAATGTTAAATTACATGCTCTATCACACTGCAAATTTGAACGTTCTTACAGTTTTTAAATGTTTTAAATCCATTTAAATAATCTCGTTGCAGTACCACAATCCATAACTACGGAAGCTTTTATCTGCAGATAACAATAACACGCAAATATTTTCTCCAGACGTCTTGACGCTAAACCCCTCACAGATCCCACTTTTACTCCGTAAGCTTCACTTATCAAAGTCTGTATGTTCCCGTAAACAAACCGAACTTAGGTCGCTTTCGCTCTTTGTTTCACCCTCTTCTCGTATAATAGCTTCTGGTACTCTTCTGTACTCAGTACTCAAATTGTTGTTAAAACCTGACTATATATGCAACCCATGTGACTTCTAAAATGCGACGCTCTGATTGGCAAACTTTCGGCACCCTAGAATTACTAAAAGCTTTCGCTCAAGACTGTGCATTTTTACGCGACACTTAAATAACATATAAATTCAGACAAAAAATACGGGTGTCGCGCACTTTAAGCAAGACAGAACATACAACAGACTAAAGGAAATAAAATATTTTTAACCTGTTTATGACGTTACATGAGGGGCGGACTGTAAAATTGTACTTTAAGACTGCGCAACGAGTCGGTGTGTTTTACATAAAAACAACATGCAATGACATAAACCTATCTCAACTTGAAGCTGTCTTCGGTAGGAGTAAATTTAACCAAATTTTAACGTGAAATCTACATGATTTATGTGAATTTAAAGACTAAAAAACCTCAACCTCATTGAACTAAGATTTTAACATGAATTTTATGAAACTTGCATATTGTGTATTTCCCAAGGCTTGTCTTACATGGGAACACAAAATACGCATTGAAATACGTGGAATTACGTGGAAATACAACATAATTACACGTTTTCCTGCACCAAAAGCGTCAAGCGTTTACAGCATTTCAATGACAAAATAATTGCACCGCCAAGATGTCAACGAAAATTGTGCTTATATTCGAAATGTATCTCTTTATTCAATTTGATAGCGATACTCCAGAAATATGACGTATTGTTTTATTATTATCTAATAATTACACACCAAAAGACAAACGTATATTTGTTATCTTAGCTCATTCGGCGTAACAATTTTTTAAGATAAACTATAAGAATGCGAAATCTGTTGTGATGAGAAATGTGCCAACTTCTTTTTAAAGCATTTTTTCTAGAATTTCAGAAGAGACCCTGGGTTAATTTCGTCTTAAGTTTGCAATCCTGATTGCAGTTTATCTATCCCATTCGGCTCACTATTTAGTTACCCATTGATTTATTTTCTCTTCTGATTTACAAAGAACAGTGTAGACACTTAACAGGCATATCTTTATGAATGTTTATTCATTAGTTTGCACCCGGATCCATTGATTTTATCTTATCTTATCAATATTGAATGAATAAATTGCTATTATTAATGTTATTGCATTCCATGATAGACCGTTAAATTTGATTTAATATGCACAATGCTTACTTAATCACAATCGTCTTAACTTTTTCTTGGAATTTTACCAGTTAAGTGAATCTATTGTAATAATCCTTCTCACTTTCTACTCGATTTAAATTTCTAAATATATATTAAATAAAAATCAAAAACAACAAACTTACAATTAAAAGGAAATGTATAAAATATCATCTTGTGATGAATTAAGTTAGATGTTTGTTATTACATACAGTGTCATTGAATAGTCCACGGATAACTCGTAATTAAATTCCGGAAATTACTAAGTCCTCCCTCGTAAGTTCTTCATTATCCAGGCTTTATAAAATACGGCAAAATCATACGTGTTATCTGTACCTTTTACTAAAGCATTATCGGGACCGATTGTCCTTTAAAATAGGCATTATCGGGACCAAAAGCCGGTCTCGATAGTTTTAACATCGGTACTACATTGTTGAAAACATGTGACATATTTGTTGAAAACATGAAATTCGCTGTTGCTGTGCAGAATTAATATCGGAATATCATGTGCTCTCCAATATTTTGTGAGCGTTTTGTTATTTTGATTGATTTTTAGTTTTATTATTTTCTCTTGTATATATTATATATTGTATAAAATAGGCATTATCGAGACCACCCTAAGATCTCGACTTTACAACCATTATTATATATATAAAGATTTTTTTATTTTATGCATGATTTTATCTTAAACATTGATTTGCAAACAAAATTACCCAAAAATTCAAATATATTCATAAGAAAATTGAGAAAATGTGCAAATATATGTGGTCCCGCTAATGCCATATATATATATATATATATATATATATATATATATATATATATATATATATATATATATATATATATATATATATATATATATATATATATATATATAATTCAGTTTAAGACGAAAACTGCCGATTTTTTAAAAAAATCCCTTGTAATTTTTTGTTTGAAAATAATTGAGATTCTTAAAACAGAAGAGCGTTTTTATATATCAGACTACTAAATCCTTTTGAATGTTTCTGGCATTTGAGATTGCTTCTGATATTATCAATTGTGACAAAGTCAAAGGGGGGGGGGTCGAACTCATGGACAATATAGTTAGCATGCGTGTCCATGACTTTCTGAAATGACCCCCAAACGCCAGTTTTAGCGAAACGCGTAGAGTTTCGACACGAATTTCAAACGAGTATAATTTCTAAGTAATCCCCATTTTTTGCGGGAAACATGGAGTACTGAATAAATTACTCCCTTTTTTTTAACAAAACGGGCATCCCGCACAAATTGCATATGGTTTCAAAAGTACCTCCTTTTTTCCGCGGTTTTGGACACACATGGTGTCACATGTGATACCAAGTGCCCCCCCCCCCCCGCCGGGGACAAAATATCGCTTGTGCTAATATATATACGATTGAGGGGTGTTCAGGAAAATGTAAGTGGCAGTTGATAGCTTTTCTTTTAGCGCAGAAGATCGCTTAAATGATATAAATGTTCTGTTAATCAATACCAGTTTATTTAGTTAGTAGAGTTGCTGTGCAGAATTAATATCGGAATATCATGTGCTCTCCAATATTTTGTGAGCGTTTTGTTATTTTGATTGATTTTTAGTTTTATTATTTTCTCTTGTATATATTATATATTGTATAAAATAGGCATTATCGAGACCACCCTAAGATCTCGACTTTACAACCATTATTATATATATAAAGATTTTTTTATTTTATGCATGATTTTATCTTAAACATTGACTTGCAAACAAAATTACCCAAAAATTCAAATATATTCATAAGAAAATTGAGAAAATGTGCAAATATATGTGGTCCCGCTAATGCCATATATATATATATATATATATATATATATATATATATATATATATATATATATATATATATATATATATATATATATATATATATATATATATATATATATATAATTCAGTTTAAGACGAAAACTGCCGATTTTTTAAAATAATCCCTTGTAATTTTTTGTTTGAAAATAATTGAGATTCTTAAAACAGAAGAGCGTTTTTATATATCAGACTACTAAATCCTTTTGAATGTTTCTGGCATTTGAGATTGCTTCTGATATTATCAATTGTGACAAAGTCAAAGGGGGGGGGGGGGTCGAACTCATGGACAATATAGTTAGCATGCGTGTCCATGACTTTCTGAAATGACCCCCAAACGCCAGTTTTAGCGAAACGCGTAGAGTTTCGACACGAATTTCAAACGAGTATAATTTCTAAGTAATCCCCATTTTTTGCGGGAAACATGGAGTACTGAATAAATTACTCCCTTTTTTTAACAAAACGAGCATCCCGCACAAATTGCATATGGTTTCAAAAGTACCTCCTTTTTTCCGCGGTTTTGGACACACATGGTGTCACATGTGATACCAAGTGCCCCCCCCCCCCCGCCGGGGACAAAATATCGCTTGTGCTAATATATATACGATTGAGGGGTGTTCAGGAAAATGTAAGTGGCAGTTGATAGCTTTTCTTTTAGCGCAGAAGATCGCTTAAATGATATAAATGTTCTGTTAATCAATACCAGTTTATTTAGTTAGTACTAAAGCTCTTGTTGAATTTAGCCTTTATGTTTTTTTCTTTCAGGGCTGATTTTGTGCACACAGTTTGTGAAACTGGATTCAATTTAGGCCACAGTGCCCTGCAATGGCTACTTTTGAAACCTGACATAAAAGTGTACTCGTTTGACATCAATCGTCATAAATGCACCGCACCCATGGCTAGGCACCTGATGCAAAAATATCCCGGAAGACTTCAAGTTATTTTTGGTGATTCCTCTGTGACGATACCACGCTTTATGAGGAAAAATCCAGACGTTCGCTGTGACGTTGCAATAATTGATGGAGGTCACACCCATGCAGCATCCCAGGCAGACAGCAACAACTTCTACAAAATGACGGGTCATTTAAACTTTGTGTTTTTAGATAATTATCCCGATTCAAGGTTCTACGATAAGCTATCGTACACATGGGAAAATGAAAAGATACTTGGAAGGATTCATGAATTGTTCAGATGTAAGTATCAAGAAAAGGCTCAAGGATTTACTTTCGGTTTCTACGTACATTGAAACGATTGTCACTAATTCTCAAACATAGCTGTCCCACATTTCTATTCGGTGATCAGTAGCAGCACATTTGACTGCGAACAACAGCAGCTGGTCAGCTTTGAATCAAATAGCTGCTTGTGCTAAGAACATCAACGAAAGAAATAGCAGTATTTACGGAAGAAATAGCAGCTCTAAGAGAAGAAGAAGTGTGTACAGCTTATTTCCAACGAGCACGTGCAGCTGTTATTATCGTGACTAGAACTTATTAATCTGTGGAGTTTAAGAGTGTATTTTCCTTTAATCACTAGCCAGAATGTGAGATTCAATTCATCAAATGCAAAACAGACTATTTTAACACTTTGAAAGTCTTAAACAGTCTTACAAGGGACACAAATGCGCTTTAAACTGGCTTTTAAGTGATAGAAGATGTGGTACAGCCATTCAATAAACGTTTTGAAGTTGATCATAGCAATCAAAGGAACGTCTATTCCTACTGCCACAATTTCTGCAAAAGACCGCAAACATGTTGAAAAAATAAAAAGCACAATTATCTTTCAAATGTTAAATATCTAAAAATAGCACAAAGGGCTTTTATTAATGTGAAAGGTAAAGTGGGCATTTTATGGTTAGTTTGAAACAATGTGTGAGTGTGTGAGAGTAAATGAGGTCTTTCCGGCCACCCAAACCAGCAGCCCTCTCCTCGATTGGATTTAGTGTCGCTGCTTGCTCGTCTCCCCACCACGTGATGGTGTATGGACATTGACTAAGTTTTAGCCATATAACATAATAAACGTCTAACCAAGGTTTAATAGATTTAATGGATTTATAAAGTTATGGTGCAGATGTGAAGACTACGATATTAAGTGTAACATTTGTCAAAGTACCCTTCATCCTAAGGTCATCTTAACATGTAATGCATACACTAAAGTAACAGCTTTGCTTGTGCACTACTTTCAATTCCAGTAACTTTCTAAATGTAGAATTGCAGTGCGAAATATAGTTGTCTTTAATTTAGCCTTGAATTTTCGGCTTAGTTTGCTTAAGACTGATTTCAGTACTTTATGTGAGAACACAAAGCAATATCTACGAACTGGATGGTGTTGCCTCTGCTGCAACTTTCCTGAATTCTATGAACTCTATTTCGAGTCCACTATGTAGGTGGTACAGACAATTCATAACCACACCTGGGTCGAATTTGTTGGCGTTATGTATCCGTAAACCGGATGTTACAGACAAGTTAACAAGGAAGGAAGTTTAATTTTAGTTATTTAAGTATCCTTTACAAAACTGCCTAGCAAATATTCATTCTAAATTCCGATATTTGGCATTCATAATTTTGGACTTTTCTGTAAGGTGACAATGGCTTCTACACTGTGTTATCTTGTGTTTTATGATCTCGTAGTCTTTGCGATATCGTTTAATCGACGTTAAACTTTATGTCTAAGAATTTTAACAGACTTTTTGATTGGTCTCAATACAAAAATGAATAGTACGTGTTCGGTGATCGAGATTTTAATAGATGTTGAATTGATTTCATAACCTTAACTGGGTATATATTATAGTTAAATGACCAAAAAAACATGTGTTATAAGTCAGTAGTCAATATGTCATAAGTTAATGTGCGTCAGATCTAAGACTATCAGGATTTAGCTGAGATGTGACTTTTGAAACATTTAATTATTTGGTTAGAAAAAAGAGAACTTGATAAAACACACTTAGTGTGTATAAAAATTCAAAACTCTACTCTGCAATTGGAGGTAAAATTTCGTCGCAGCTTTTTAACTGTAAGGCAGTTAACTATTTTTAACTACAAAGTCACAGCATACAATAAAGTGGTTGTTAAGTTAGTGAGACTGGAACCATTGGTCAACGTTTCTGATGACAACCTTTGATGAAAGGCTGTCAATTAATATGATTTATCCAGCTGATAGGCAAAAAATCATGCGCTGTCTTAAGTAAAACATCATTGAATAAGAACAAATCCATAGGATATTCTGCAAAATGCGAAATCCCTAAAGTATATATATTAAGCTGTTAATATCATAACAAGACATTTTATAGCTTTCAATGTCACAACTATTTTGATAGAAAAATAATATGGTAGAACGTTTATCCTTTTCCCATACCCCATATGTACAACATGAAGATAAAAGATAGCTTAAACTGAAGGTCCCATAATACCAGATGGTACATCTTTTCTCGGCTTAAGGCAGAGTGGGCCTAACCAATGTAAACAAGTTTTTTTTCCGAGAGTATCCGAATGTGTCCTGGAGTACCCGAATCACAGATTTTAACTTTTTTCATACATATTAAAATACCAAAATCTCTTATAAAAGTAAAGAAACAAAAAGATAAGCTTATATAGTTTTCTGCCTTTTTACTTAGGAATATTGTAAAGCGCCAACTTGGCTACATCAGATAGGGACTATAAGAAACACTGTATGAGCACGTCGAATTAATAGTAATCTTGGGTTAAAACAAATATGAGTGTAATGTATGTTCGAAACTTGATGTAAAGCGGTTTGAGCAATTGCTTCAACTGGAAAGTCGCTATATAAAAACCCACCATTATTATTATAAGCATAGCTGTGTAAATTAATGCATAATGACAACTAATAAACGCTAAAAGTAAATTTTAATTGCTACAACAAATGATACCGTGATGCAATTCTGTGCTTGCTTCCGTTACCGGGATAAAAATAATGGCAAAACAACCCAGAGATAAAGGACGGTATATTTCACGGAAACGTAAACTTTATCTGGGGAAACGAAACAAAGAAACAGAACTTCAACCTGATAAAAAGAAAGAAAAAGTTAGAAATGATTTAACTACTGTATATAGCAGCTAAATGATTATCCTTCTATTATCGCTCAATTACACTAGAGCAAAAGGACGCATTTTTTAAATTGATACTGCAGGAGCACAGTACGATAGAATTTTTTCAAACTGGTTTTTTATTAGCTTAATATAGGTTCTCGATGTGCAAAGCGCCACTATGATTTTAAAGCCTTCGTTAATTAAGCCCATTTTACCTTAATGTGTTATCATTGATGCGCTTGGTTATTAATGAGCATTGAGCAAGGGCAGTGATCGATGCTACTGAGGAAACAAAGCGAGAAATTGATACATTGAGATAATTAGGGGTCAAGTCTACTCAAACGTGTTTTAAACATTGCAGAATTCTGTAAAATGATACAGGTTCAGTATTTAATTTATCTTTCCTTTTATTCACGATGTTATAATTGAATAAAGGAGCTCATAATACACTGCCAGCCGATTATCCGCTTGTTTTAAGCATTTAAAATGATAATTGCCTGCTTGAATACAAACTGATACGATCGTACTCCAGGGAATAAAGATAAAATCTATATGCATAGTGTCATAACATTCATGGTTGTTTACCTCCCCTTTTATTTCTCTATTTTAAGTCGTTTATTAACAAAGACGATCATAGCAATTCAAGTTATCAAATGTTGTTATGTTGTTGTCCTTCGTGATTTCACGATAATTTAGAAATTATATTAACAACAATTCATGTATTTACTTAAGTGAGTTCTTAATTTCACTTCTCGTGTTTTCACACTCAATGTTAATTTAGTCAGCCAGAGCCTAAATTAAGTCTGATTCCGTACGAATTTTAGATCTGATTTCAAATCTCCCCTTTTCACCTGACCTAAAGCGCTGAAGTCAGAGTAGCAGAAATTACATTTGTTCCTCAGTGTTAACGTTTACTAGTCAACAAAACTGGAATTAAGAGAAAAATAAATTATAACACAGAAGTGACTTTGAGAAATTTTGCTGCGCTTCCACAGCCTTTCCCTTCTGGCAGCTAAAATTAGAGGTTGATTTTCCATCAGAGGGGAAGGCGAATTGCCCAGATATTTGTGCAAGCGTCTTTTCTCAGTTTATCTGTTTTAGTTTATTCTCATCATATTTGAGTGTGTTTCTTTCAGTTTTGATTCGAATGCTAATTGATCTTTCAACTGTTCACGACATCGACTGAACTGAGTTTGTAATCCGTAACTACAATCATCTAGTGCACATTTTGAAATTCCAGCTTCTACTGCTCTATTTTGAGTGATTCCTTTTCGGACTTAATATTCTCTACCTCATTCTGCAGCTTCTCCGTTTCGGTTGGGAGATCCTTAATGCGTGAATGCTCTAAATTGATTTCTTGGTATAGCTGCTCATTCTGTGCTCTTTCTGCAGAGAACAAAGTTGAAACTTTGTGTATGCTTTGGAGCGGCAAGGGCTTCCGAAACTCATCACTTGTTACACCAAAAAAAGGCTAATTCATGCATGGTTGCTTTATGCGCTTTGCAGACACTCATGCGTGCATTATTGTTTTCAACCCTCTTAGCTGGTGTCCAGTTTACTCGCTTTAGCGCAGCCGAAGGCAATTTGTTTCGACTCCCTGTTTGACATAGTCGAGCAATATGACCGTCCTCTCGGAAAAAGTTACACTGGTTAAATTTCTGCATATTTTTCTGGGTATAATTCCTGGATCTATAGCGTCGCTGGTTGACAAACGGGAAGTAAATACACACGGAAACATCTAAGTGCTTATCTTGAAACTGCGGACAACAGCAGAGTGGTTTATATCCATTCTCCCAGAGGCCGCTGTGCTGCACTCCTTCCTGCCAAAAATGTTAGCTGCCCATGCCAACAAAAGGGACTGCCGGGAACTTTTGCATCTCCACCATGCGTAGTAAAACTCATGATTGTTTACTTCACCTTTTATTTCTTTATTTTAGTCATATATTAATAAAGACGATAATAGAAATTCTAAAATTTATAAAATGTTGCTCGATACCCGTCATGATTTCACAATAATTCATTTGTGCATTCACGCAACTGTGTTCTCAGTTTCACTGATAGCGTGTGTTCACGCTCAATGTTATTTTAGTAAGCTATAGGCTGACTTCACTCTGGTGCTTCAGATCTCCCCTGTGAAACTCTTTAGACAAATTATCTACCCAAAAGTTAAGCAAAGGAAATTTATTTTCACTGCGCAGAGTAACAAACACCAAGAGAAAATAACAAGGGCTTAACAGAGCAGAGGGAATACTGATTATGGCAGGCCCACTATCATCTTTTAACAAGTCTAAATAAAACAAAATAAACAAAGGGAGGATTATAATTGCTCTTGTCATTATTTTAAGTATGTTTTGGCATCAAGAGTTGTGTACACAATAATTGTGTTAACAATTGTCATTGTAATAAAACTTACATTCTTAAAATGTTTCTTTCCTTTTTTACTTCATTTGTTCTCATCCAAAATAGTTTGTTACCGTAAACAAGCTTTTATGAATATTTTCCAATCCAGTGTGTTTAAGAATGGCAAATTTAAGATTCACTTTTAATGAAGTGACATTTGAAAGTTATTAACGTTATTATCGGCCGAAATTGAAAATAACGTGACGTACGCAGTTTTCTATCTAGATACAGTCGTTTCATACAACTGCAAACATTGTACAGCTTTAATTAAATTAAAATAAATTAAATGGAAATTAAAATTAAATTTGATCAAACAGAAATGTATTCTGAAATACAATTAGGCCTCAACATTAAGTGCATTTGTTAACATTTTACTAATTGATCCATGGCTCTCTTAATTCCGAGGTTTCCAGAGAAAACTTTTGTCAATCTTTCCTTGACTATGCAATTACAGTAAAACCCCGGATGTGGACACCTCTCTGTTATGGACATCCCTGAATTATGGACAGCATTTTTCAATCTGTTTTAAAACGCCATAGAGTTCTGTCTGTTATATCTAGACCCCTCTATTGTGGACACCCCTCTATTCAGAATTAAGGACACTCTTTTTTATCCCGTAAGTACGGTTACGCATTTAAAACAATTGTTAAGCTGCTGTCCATATTTTATACGTTATGTCAACAACCCCTATCAGCTTGTTACTCGGTTGCGTTTATTTTTTTCGCTAATGTTATCTGTAGGTATTGAGTACATAATATGTGCATGTAAAGACAATGGAGCTTATTACAAAAGATGTGTGCTTAAGAGAGAAGCTTTATACTACTAAAATCTATTGACATGTGCTCCGTCATTTAAAATGCGTATAAAAGCACAAGTAATCCATTGTCTTTATACTCAGTTAAGATGTTATACAAGGTATTAAGTCTGAATATCGGTGGTGTGAAAAGAAAACGGAAAACGGAACTTTCGCTATCTGATAAAGTTAGAATAATCAAAGCTAGTGATGGAAAAAGTGTAAGAAAAATAGCCAAAGATTTGAGCTGTAGTTGCCAGATAAAACAGGACCTCGAAATTAGGGACACCCCGCCATTAGGGACAAAATTATTCAGTCACTTTTTGCCCCCAATAGCGGGATTTCATTGTATATATGGGACAGAAACAAATAAATTTACATTTCATGGTTGTTTTACAAAAGCTCTCTTATTTGCCAGACGCGGTTCAAGACGTTTTTTGAATACGTCCAACGGCACTTCTGCAGCATTGCAGTCTTGATTGAAAAGTATTGTCCGTATTAATGCAGTATATTTTAAGCTATTTCACTCACCCTAATTGTTCTCTGGGGAGAATGTTAAAATTTAAATAAGTTTGATAAGTTTTGATAGATTTACATTGACTTCTTGCTTACAACAATTTTTCAGTAAGCATACAAAATATCGCACAAATTGCATTAATTTAATATCCAAATACAGCCTTTTGGCAAGATTTGGTTGGATTGACTTTAATTACATTCATTCTCTCCATTGCGCGGTATTTCATGCTCTGGGGATATTGTCATCAGAGGGTATTCCAATATATTCATATATCAAAATATAATCTACTTTGTACACCATTTGCATGTGCAACAGAAGTCAACCGCATGTGACTATTACACTTAACAGCTAAAATAAGTACAAAACCCCTAAAATCGGTCCGTTT
Source organism: Protula sp. h YS-2021 (assembly GCA_949752745.1). Taxonomy (NCBI): domain Eukaryota; kingdom Metazoa; phylum Annelida; class Polychaeta; order Sabellida; family Serpulidae; genus Protula; species Protula sp. h YS-2021. The sequence continues at coordinate 98,357,859 of OX457025.1, read as the reverse complement.
GGGCAACAATTTTTATTAATGTTCATAAGGCTTAAGGAGATTAAATGGTTTATTTAGCAACAGCAGTAGACGGATAACTACCACACACCTCCGAGTGAAACTCCAAAACTACAGTAACATTAAGGGAGCTCCTTAAACTGAACTCGCTGTTTTGGTAGATTCACTACTTTCAGATACTACAATGATATGGATTGCACCAATGGATTGCTGATGATCATCATCATGTCGCTCTTAGCATACATTTTCTTCTGGACAGCTTCATAATCCATGAAGCAGTATATAAGTGCACTTGGGCCATAATGTTGCTTTTCGCAAACAACCATAAATTTGCACGGTTATAACTTCGTACCGTCCAATCATTGTTGGTGTAGTTTACATCTGAATAATGGCGCGTGAAAATATCGCAAAGCTAGAATATAAATGGATACAATTTTCAGTACTAATAGTTTATAAGGATTTAAGAAATATTTTCCGGGATTCCTGAGTCTCCAGGGATCCTGCAGTAAATAGACGGGTTTTGTTCTTAAAGAAGGTTCTACTATTTTCGACTTGGGCAACTTTCCATTCTACTTCACTTCTAAATCATATTAAATTCCTTTTTAATCGAAAGTATGCGTTCGGGAACAGCTTTTGAAAGTTCATCCTCGGGTATGTATGGTTGAAAGCTGGTAAGGTCACTGATAACAAAATTTGATACAGGAAAACCCCAAAACTTGAATGATGGGACAAGGTTACGTTCCACTACATTCGAAAACATTTGGATCCATTTGTCTATTTTTTTCTGGTTATTTTCAAACTGTAATACTTCTGTATTGTATAAATGAAATACCTTCTTGTATGCCTCAAAACTAAAATCGCGTGCAAGCTGCGCGTATATACCTAATCCAATCCCTGGATTTTCCTTCCATTTGGAGAAATTTGCCCCTTCTTTGAGGTAACTTATCATGGCTTTCTTTTGCCTCTCCAACCATGAGTGATTCCATGGCTGGATACCAAACATCACAAGCATCGCATGTAAGGTAAAGATATTACAAGTCACTTCAACAGTGCCATCAAATGTCCAGTCTCCATCCTGCATATTGTGTCCAATTTCATGGAAATAGCCCCAGTGTTCTTCATTGTTTTGGTTGCTAGGACACCGCATAAGCCACATGTCGTTGCTAGATTCCGTGGCATCTAGGTGCGTGACGATTGGGTAACCAGAATGCATATAACCAGCACTGGGCTGTATGTCAGGAACGATCCATTGCCGCCGGCTTTTGTCGGCATCAAGCCCGCGGAGGTTGTGATGCGCCAGTACTACTCTATCCCAAAACTCTAAGACTAAGGAGACTCCATGGGGATCGGCCAGGTCCCGGATTGTGTGTGAAGGCACTGTTATGTGGATATGCTTTCCAACAAAATCAGCCCAAAGTCCAGGTGACTGACAGATTTCAGGCCAATGGCTGTTACTCGACGGATCTGCTGCTCGAAACAATGGCGCTTCAACAATATTGGACAAACGAAAGGTTCCTTGAGCGCATTCTCCTGGGCTACATATGTATATTAAGCCTCCAACTGGGCTTTGGACCCGAACGGCTACACCGTTCCTTAAAGACTTTCTTATAACGAGTTGAGGCCAGCGTTTAAGCTCTTCTTTGTCCGACAGATCATCTGAATGAGCTCCAACTTGAACTCCCCATGTACCCTGAGCAGAGTTTTCTAATATTTCAATGGAAAGTGTACACCCTGCTACCAAATAAGCTCCGGTTGCATGGACATCGCTTAATGTGCATGTAATCTGCACATCTTTTGACATGGTTGGTGGCGGGGTTTTGAAATCTCCAGGAAAATGTTCAATTCCTGGAAGTTTTCCGACAATATTTGATCGAAAAGCGAGAAAACTAAGCAAAAGAGCTCCACATCTGTGAGAAGATCTTAGCAATTTATCTTCTGACGGAGGACAAGGGCACAATCTTGAAATATCTATACTACTTAAGATATCGCGCAAAATATTGCCGATGTCGTCTTCTGGTATGGAGTGCAGTGCAGAAGCCAGATAAGCATCATGTTCATTGAAGTTTTGCTTCTTGTGAAAGTTAGCCAGCCATGTGCCACAATGCGCATGTGCTGCTTGATTTGTTTCCACCTCAGCACCACGTGCACCAAATTCCCACTCCGTTATATTCATGGTCAAGAAGATACCAGCCTCCTTCAATAACAGGTATGTACAAGAAAGCTCGAGATCTGTTTCATGAATCTGAACCCATCCCCATGGGGTAACGCCGATGATCAGTGCTAACCCATTCTTCACTTGCGAAACCAGCTCATTTGCAAATGACTGGTCATAATTTTGGGACGCCGGAATAATAAGTACCTTTTCTTTAACCTCTTTGGTTAAATCTTTATCTTGGTTGAAATTTTGCAGTCTCCATAACGAACTGTATTGATTTTTCGTCACCCAAGCCAAAACATTCTGGCAAAATCTTTGAATCGGTCTTTCGTTGGCACTTTTGTTTAAAAACCCTAAAAGAAAAAAAAACAGACGATTGGGTGAGACTTATTACAACTGAACAAAAATATTTTATTTATTCTTTAGAAGACTGTTATTATTCCCGTTTAATTTATTTGTGAACCATAGGTAAATTATAATTTGTGGAATCCGTAATTTCATTGTGTAGTTGAAACATGTGTTTCTTTATGTCAAGAATTTAATTAGTATGTCTTTATGTTTGAAGACTCTGTTTGCGATGAGGGAAGTATAAATATATATTTACTTGTTAAATGAAAATGAGCCTGGATAAAAACCTAAAGTTTAAGCTCAGTATTTTAGTTATACACACCTCTTTTTGCTTACCTCATGTCATTTACCAAAAGATGTTTTATCAACATTTTTATCCATATAATTCTCTCTCTTACCTCCTCCTTCTTCTCCTCTCCCTCTCTCTCTCTCTCTCTCTCTCTCTCTCTCTCTCTCTCTCTCTCTCTCCCTCCCTCTCTCTCTCTCTTTTTCTCTCTCTTACTCTCTCTCTCTCTCTCTCTCTCTCTCTTTCTTACTCTTTCTCTCTCTGATTACAGATTTCTCTTCCGAAAAATCCAAAATATGGTTGACTTTGATCTTTTTAGTGAAGGGTCAGTTTTGAAAATTGTGTACTTTAAAAAAAATCACTTTTATCAAAAGTTCTCATTCCATGTAAGGTAACAGTATTGTATCTATGTGTAATATTAGAACATAAACGTTAATCTCGCCTTTGACAATACCATGGTCAAGCATAGATATATTAAATGGTTTCAGAAAGCATGCGGTAATGTGATACCAGTGAAATTTTGGGAACACATAGAGAATCAAAGGTACGTGTTTCATTGAAAAATGTTTTACCTTGACTTAGAAGGCCAAGGATAATTTAGAAAAGTCCTTTTATAAAAAGTTTGATCACGGCAAGATAGAGCGAAAACAAACTACGTGTTAATGGGGTGCTACAGTTATCTGTTCTATGTCTTTCGCATAAGTTATCAATAGTCTTTTTTTTACATTAACCCTTAACCTTAAAAATCAAGGTTTAATTAAAAATATCGGTTCTACATATAAAAACTGTGACGCCATTATCGGACTGCATTGTAGTAAGCCACCTACATCAGGTATAGCGTTGTGATGTTGATCGCAACTTGGATTAAAGGTCATTTGTTTTGTGAACAATTTATCTCGGAGATGCCGATTCATTTTCAGACTCAGTCCCCGACTCTACTGACAGTTGGGGTAATGCTTCGATCAGTATAACGACCTCTAATTTTCAGATAATTCGTAAGATGACATGTGCAGCTCGGAAAAGCGCTAGAGACAAGGCGATATTGACTTCATTTTGAAATTTTATATTCATGAGTACAAGTGTGTCTGACTGCAATCGTAGATCATAACCTGGACAGAAATGACATTTGGTGAGTGTGAGGAGATATTTGTATGGCAAATGGGGTGGGGCATGCAACGAAAAAGATATCATTCTCTTCTCTTATACATATAAACATTTACATACACCCTTCAGCAACCACGGTCATTAGTAATTCACTTTTCTCCAAGAAATTTTCTCTAAGCAATCACTTTCTATTATTTTCAGATGATGTAGAATATCGAAACCATCAGATAACACGTGATTGGGCATTGCAACCTTACAACTCTTCTTTCACGTCTTGTAAATTTCCGCTAACTCAAAATCAATGAAACCAATTGATTTATAAATTTATAACCTATATATTCACATCTTTCAATACCTTTTAAAATTTAATTGTAAAGTGTTTTGTTAATTGATTGTATTTCAGCACTTACAATTAGGATAAGCGTCATGTCCTAGCACAAATATACGTCCTTTGCCAAGCTGCGCAGCCGCCATGAACACATCCTTCGGTGTTCTGCCAGTCAGAATGGGTTCTGCATTTCTTCCTAGGACCACCATGTTTCCAGGGGAACCACAAGCAGGAATCTTAGCTACGCCACTTAGGATCTGATTTCTCCATTCCTGGCCAATTCTGTCCATTGTTCAATTGTTGCTCTGGAAAAAAAAATACCTTGCCTCACTTCTTCTGTTACCTAAAACTTTATTATAAATTTTACCTGAAACAGACCGTCTTTCAGCAATTTTCTACATCTAGGCTTACCAGTTTATCCATTTATTACGGATCTCAAGATATCTTACTTTCCCCTGCCTTTATTGTGTCTAAGTCTTTATGCTTCAACCAACAATATTCCTAATATATAATAGAATTTTCCCCATAGCTCAGAGACTGAGAAAAATTCAGCAATATCTTCTGCATTCTAACGCAGAGATATGCCTTTGATATAAACCATCAGTCGAACTGCATTTGTCTTACACTGAACTACCAACCGTAAGGCACTTAAGCTTGGAGGATGTTGAGTGTTGGTTCTGGGGCTGTAGCCACATTTATGTTAGTGCCATTCAGTGGTGTCATAGATATTGCGGACAGAAGGGAGTGGGCGTTAGTGACGAACTCTGTAAAATCCGTGTTTTATATGTCGCCCCTATAGATTTCTTCTTACAATAATAATACAGAATAACACAGAATAAATCAAACTTGAGGTTGTAAGTCAGGGGAATAGTCAAGTTTGTATTTTTGTACGAAATCAGCAGTTGATATCAAAGAGTGCAAGTGCACCTTGAAGAACCATCGATAAGGGCTTAGGATCAAAAGACTGTATCTGGCAAACTCTTTGTTAACACGTTATTCTTAAGCACTTCATGACAGATAAAAAGCAAAGATTGAAGAGTGGCTAATTGTTCACAAGAAAGCGTGGTGCACAGTTTTTCTGATTTACAAACATTAAATAAGTACAAAACTGTGTCAAGTGTGAAAACACGGCTTTCATCCAAGTACTGACATCCTGTTGATAAGCCCGCTATCACAATTCACAAAACAACCCTTTCAGCAAATTATATATACAGTATACTACAGTAAAGCAACATACAATCAAAGAACGGAAACCAGACGGGCATTTACACAGATGTGACCGTAATGTTTTGTTGTACGAGGAGAGCAGTTCAGGAAGAACCACCTTCCCAAACCTGTTCGTGGAGAAGGAGGAGAAGCAAAAAAATGTAACTGTTTCTTGGCCAAGAGAAACTGTTTATGATGTTTTGATGTCCCTCTAAGTTATTTTAGATGCCCCTCCGTGATTGAAAAGTCTTTTAACTTTCCTAGGCATCCATTAGATAACGAAATTTTTCCAGTATCTCATTATATCACATTCCTGTAAAAAGAAAAAGAGAAGAATTACTCGCAAGTACTCATAAGCTAAAAAAATTATTGGTGACAACATCAGTGATCTTTGCCATGGCGCAGAGGCAATCCCCTAGGAGTTTCCGCGATATAACCGCATATATAAGCGCAAATCTATTGCTCCTCCTTGTGCATGGGTTTCTGGTGTTGTTTCTCTACCTATGGAGCAGGGTTCGGAGATTTAAATGTCCAGTTCGGGAGGGTGGCGATTTCAACATCCAATGATGACAGCCTCTCTGATGTATTATTTCGGGTTTATCACTTTGACCAATAAATTCAGTTCGTCAAAGCTACCATCGTCTCATATCCTTTTGCTCGGCACCTTTTATTCTACTACCGAAAATTACTTATAAAAATTATTCAAAACTAGACCGAAATTCGCCCACCGAATTAGACCTACTTGGAATGATAACTTAAAACGGAAGATAGAGCATCTTGCTATTTGTTAACAATTTTCACATGTCTGAATTTGGAACATCCTCCTAAATACTACCAACTATACCGGTAAGGTCAAGGTCAAAAATTTTAAAAGGTGCCTCAGATCACATCGTCCTTTATATATGTGGCAAGTTTGTCTTTTCTAGCTTCAACGGCCTTGCAGTAGATGTCTGGAAACAGATCGAAAATTTTTGCGATTTGACTTTGACCAGTAAAGACTTTGACCAGAAGTGTAATCTGAAATAATTCGTATAGGTTGTGAAGGTGGAAAATAGGTCAAAATTGCTTTTGTCTTACCGTTTTCGAAAAAAAATGCCAACTTCCGGTTCGGAGCTTGAAAGTGAGATAGAGATCAAGGACACCGGAGGTGTTAAGTTAAATAACGTCTATAAGGGGTGGAGGTCGAAAATGAGGTCAAAATTGCTTTAACTCTTGCCGTTTTCGAAAAAAGGCCAACTTCCGGTTCCGGGCTCGAAAGTGACCTGGAGGTCCAGGACACTGGAAGTCATCACTCACGTAACACCGTATAGTGCATGGAGTTCGAAAATGAGGTCAAAATCTCTTACCGTTTTCGAGAAAAATGCAAACTTAGGGTTCGGGGCTCAAAAGTGACCTGGAGGTTTAGGACACTGGAAGTGTTACCTTAAGTAACGACGTATAGGTTGTGAAGGTCGAAAATGAGGTCAAAATTGCTCTATTTCTTACCGTTTTCGAGATAAAGGCCAACTTCCGGTTTGGGATTCGAAAGTAACATCAGGGTCAAGGACACCTGGAGTATTACCTAAAATAACGTCGCATAGGGGGTTAAGGCCGAATATGAGGTCAAAATTGCTTTAACTATTGCCGTTTTCAAAAAAACGGCCAACTTCCGGTTTGGGGTTCGAAAGTAACCTGGATTTCAAGGACACTGGAAGTCATCCCTCACGTATCGCCGTATATCGGCGGCGGTCGAAAATGAGGTAAAGCTTGCTCTATCTCTTACCGTTTTCGAGATAAAGGCAAACTTCAGGTTCCGGGCTCAAATGTGACCCGGAGATCCAGGACACTGGAAGTCATCACTCACGTAACGTCGTATAGTGCGTGGAGTTCGAAAATGAGGTCAAAATTGCTCTTACCCTTTTCTAGATAAAATCCAACTTCCGGTTTGCGACTCGAAAGTGACCTGGGGGTCAAGAACACCTGAAATGTTACCTTAAATAACGTCGTATTGGGGGTTAAGGTGGAAAATGAGGTCAAAATTTTTATCTCTTGCCGTTTTCGAAAAAATGCCAACTTCCAGTTCGGAGCTCGAAAGTGAGATAGAGATTAAGGACACCGGAGCGGTTAAATTAAATGACGTCGTATAGGGGGTGGAGGTCGAAAATGAGGTCAGAATTCTCTATCCCTTACCGTTTTAGAGATAAAGATCAACTTCAGGTTCGGAGCTCGAAAGTCACCCGGAGGTCCAGGACACTGGAAGTCATCACTCATGTTGCGTCGTATACGGGCGCGGAGGTCGAAAATGAGGTTAAAATTGCTCTATCTCTTACTCTTTTCGAGAAAAATGCCAACTTCCGGTTCTGGGCTCGAAGGCGACGTGGAGGTTCAGGACACTGGAAGTTATCACTCACGTAACGTCGTATAGTGCGTGGAGTTCGAAAATGAGGTCAAACTTGCTCTATCCATTATCGTTTTCAAAAAAAAATGCGAACTTCCGGTTCCGGGCTCGAAAGTGACCTGGGGGTCAAGGACACTGGAAGTCATCACTCATGTAACTTCGCATAGTGCGTGGAGTTCGAAAATGAGGTCAAAATTTCTCTATCCCTTATCGTTTTCGAGATAAATTCCAACTTCCGGTTTGTTGCTCGATAGTGACCTGGAGGTCCAGGACACCGGATGTGTTACCTTAAATAGCGTCGTATAGGTGGTGAAGGTCGAAAATGGGGTCAAAATTGCTCTATCTCTTATCGTTTTCGGGATAAAGGCCACCTTAAAGTTAGGGGCTCGAAAGTGACCTGGAGGTCAAGGAGACTAGAAGGCATCACTCACATAACATCGTATGGAGGCGGCGGTCGAAAATAAGGTAAAGCTTGCTCTATCTCTTACCGTTTTCGAGATAAAGGCCAACTTCCGGTTCGGGGCACGAATGTGACCCGGAGATCCAGGACACTGGAAGTCATCACTCACGTAACGTCGTATAGTGCATGGAGTTCGAAAATGAGGTCAAAATTGCTCTTACCCTTTTCTAGATAAAATCCAACTTCCGGTTTGCGACTCGAAAGTGACCTGGGGGTCAAGAACACCTGAAATGTTACCTTAAATAACGTCGTATTGGGTGTTAAGGTGGAAAATGAGGTCAAAATTTTTATCTCTTGCCGTTTTCGAAAAAATGCCAACTTCCAGTTCGGAGCTCGAAAGTGAAATAGAGATTAAGGACACCGGAGCGGTTAAATTAAATGACGTCGTATAGGGGGTGGAGGTCGAAAATGAGGTCAGAATTCTCTATCCCTTACCGTTTTAGAGATAAAGATCAACTTCAGGTTCGGAGCTCGAAAGTCACCCGGAGGTCCAGGACACTGGAAGTCATCACTCATGTTGCGTCGTATACGGGCGCGGAGGTCGAAAATGAGGTTAAAATTGCTCTATCTCTTACCGTTTTCGAGAAAAATGCCAACTTCCGGTTTCGGGCTCGAAGGTGACGTGGAGGTTCAGGACACTGGAAGTCATCACTCAAGTAACGTCGTATAGTGCGTGGAGTTCGAAAATGAGGTCAAAATTGCTCTTACCCTTTTCTAGATAAAATCCAACTTCCGGTTTGCGACTCGAAAGTGACCTGGGGGTCAAGAACACCTGAAATGTTACCTTAAATAACGTCGTATTGGGGGTTAAGGTGGAAAATGAGGTCAAAATTTTTATCTCTTGCCGTTTTCGAAAAAATGCCAACTTCCAGTTCGGAGCTCGAAAGTGAGATAGAGATCAAGGACACCGGAGGGGTTAAATTAAATGACGTCGTATAGGGGGTGGAGGTCGAAAATGAGGTCAGAATTCTCTATCCCTTACCGTTTTAGAGATAAAGATCAACTTCAGGTTCGGAGCTCGAAAGTAACCCGGAGGTCCAGGATACTGGAAGTCATCACTCATGTTACGTCGTATACGGGCGCGGAGGTCGAAAATGAGGTTAAAATTGCTCTATCTCTTACCGTTTTCGAGATAAAGGCCAACTTCCGGTTCGGGGCTCGAATGTGACCCGGAGATCCAGGACACTGGAAGTCATCACTCACGTAACGTCGTATAGTGCATGGAGTTCGAAAATGAGGTCAAAATTGCTCTTACCCTTTTCTAGATAAAATCCAACTTCCGGTTTGCGACTCGAAAGTGACCTGGGGGTCAAGAACACCTGAAATATTACCTTAAATAACGTCGTATTGGGGGTTAAGATGGAACATGAGGTCAAAATTTTTATCTCTTACCGTTTTCGAAAAAATGCCAACTTCCAGTTCGGAGCTCGAAAGTGAGATAGAGATCAAGGTCACCGGAGGGGTTAAATTAAATGACGTCGTATAGGGAGTGGAGGTCGAAAATGAGGTCAGAATTGCCCTATCCCTTACCATTTTAGAGATAAAGATCAGCTTCAGGTTCGGAGCTCGAAAGTCACCCGGAGGTCCAGGACACTGGAAGTCATCACTCATGTTGCGTCGTATACGGGCGCGGAGGTCGAAAATGAGGTTAAAATTGCTCTATCTCTTACCGTTTTCGAGAAAAATGCCAACTTCCGGTTCCGGGCTCGAAGGTGACGTGGAGGTTCAGGACACTGGAAGTTATCACTCAAGTAACGTCGTATAGTGCGTGGAGTTCGAAAATGAGGTCAAAATTGCTCTTACCCTTTTCTAGATAAAATCCAACTTCCTGTTTGCGACTCGAAAGTGACCTGGGGGTCAAGAACACCTGAAATGTTACCTTAAATAACGTCGTATTGGGGGTTAAGGTGGAAAATGAGGTCAAAATTTTTATCTCTTGCCGTTTTCGAAAAAATGCCAACTTCCAGTTCGGAGCTCGAAAGTGAGATAGAGATCAAGGACACCGGAGGGGTTAAATTAAATGACGTCGTATAGGGGGTGGAGGTCGAAAATGAGGTCAGAATTCTCTATCCCTTACCGTTTTAGAGATAAAGATCAACTTCAGGTTCGGAGCTCGAAAGTAACCCGGAGGTCCAGGATACTGGAAGTCATCACTCATGTTGCGTCGTATACGGGCGCGGAGGTCGAAAATGAGGTTAAAATTGCTCTATCTCTTACCGTTTTCGAGATAAAGGCCAACTTCCGGTTCGGGGCTCGAATGTGACCCGGAGATCCAGGACACTGGAAGTCATCACTCACGTAACGTCGTATAGTGCATGGAGTTCGAAAATGAGGTCAAAATTGCTCTTACCCTTTTCTAGATAAAATCCAACTTCCGGTTTGCGACTCGAAAGTGACCTGGGGGTCAAGAACACCTGAAATATTACCTTAAATAACGTCGTATTGGGGATTAAGATGGAACATGAGGTCAAAATTTTTATCTCTTACCGTTTTCGAAAAAATGCCAACTTCCAGTTCGGAGCTCGAAAGTGAGATAGAGATCAAGGACACCGGAGGGGTTAAATTAAATGACGTCGTATAGGGAGTGGAGGTCGAAAATGAGGTCAGAATTGCCCTATCCCTTACCATTTTAGAGATAAAGATCAGCTTCAGGTTCGGAGCTCGAAAGTCACCCGGAGGTCCAGGACACTGGAAGTCATCACTCATGTTGCGTCGTATACGGGCGCGGAGGTCGAAAATGAGGTTAAAATTGCTCTATCTCTTACCGTTTTCGAGAAAAATGACAACTTCCGGTTCCGGGCTCGAAGGTGACGTGGAGGTTCAGGACACTGGAAGTTATCACTCAAGTAACGTCGTATAGTGCGTGGAGTTCGAAAATGAGGTCAAAATTGCTCTTACCCTTTTCTAGATAAAATCCAACTTCCGGTTTGCGACTCGAAAGTGACCTGGGGGTCAAGAACACCTGAAATGTTACCTTAAATAACGTCGTATTGGGGGTTAAGGTGGAAAATGAGGTCAAAATTTTTATCTCTTGCCGTTTTCGAAAAAATGCCAACTTCCAGTTCGGAGCTCGAAAGTGAGATAGAGATCAAGGACACCGGAGGGGTTAAATTAAATGACGTCGTATAGGGGGTGGAGGTCGAAAATGAGGTCAGAATTCTCTATCCCTTACCGTTTTAGAGATAAAGATCAACTTCAGGTTCGGAGCTCGAAAGTAACCCGGAGGTCCAGGATACTGGAAGTCATCACTCATGTTGCGTCGTATACGGGCGCGGAGGTCGAAAATGAGGTTAAAATTGCTCTATCTCTTACCGTTTTCGAGATAAAGGCCAACTTCCGGTTCGGGGCTCGAATGTGACCCGGAGATCCAGGACACTGGAAGTCATCACTCACGTAACGTCGTATAGTGCATGGAGTTCGAAAATGAGGTCAAAATTGCTCTTACCCTTTTCTAGATAAAATCCAACTTCCGGTTTGCGACTCGAAAGTGACCTGGGGGTCAAGAACACCTGAAATATTACCTTAAATAACGTCGTATTGGGGGTTAAGATGGAAAATGAGGTCAAAATTTTTATCTCTTACCGTTTTCCAAAAAAAATGCCAACTTCCAGTTCGGAGCTCGAAAGTGAGATAGAGATCAAGGACACCGGAGGGGTTAAATTAAATGACGTCGTATAGGGAGTGGAGGTCGAAAATGAGGTCAGAATTGCCCTATCCCTTACCATTTTAGAGATAAAGATCAGCTTCAGGTTCGGAGCTCGAAAGTCACCCGGAGGTCCAGGACACTGGAAGTCATCACTCATGTTGCGTCGTATACGGGCGCGGAGGTCGAAAATGAGGTTAAAATTGCTCTATCTCTTACCGTTTTCGAGATAAAGGCAAACTTCCGGTTCCGGGCTCGAAGGTGACGTGGAGGTTCAGGACACTTGAAGTTATCACTCAAGTAACGTCGTATAGTGCGTGGAGTTCGAAAATGAGGTCAAAATTGCTCTTACCCTTTTCTAGATAAAATCCAACTTCCGGTTTGCGACTCGAAAGTGACCTGGGGGTCAAGAACACCTGAAATGTTACCTTAAATAACGTCGTATTGGGGGTTAAGGTGGAAAATGAGGTCAAAATTTTTATCTCTTGCCGTTTTCGAAAAAATGCCAACTTCCAGTTCGGAGCTCGAAAGTGAGATAGAGATCAAGGACACCGGAGGGGTTAAATTAAATGACGTCGTATAGGGGGTGGAGGTCGAAAATGAGGTCAGAATTCTCTATCCCTTACCGTTTTAGAGATAAAGATCAACTTCAGGTTCGGAGCTCGAAAGTAACCCGGAGGTCCAGGATACTGGAAGTCATCACTCATGTTACGTCGTATACGGGCGCGGAGGTCGAAAATGAGGTTAAAATTGCTCTATCTCTTACCGTTTTCGAGATAAAGGCCAACTTCCGGTTCGGGGCTCGAATGTGACCCGGAGATCCAGGACACTGGAAGTCATCACTCACGTAACGTCGTATAGTGCATGGAGTTCGAAAATGAGGTCAAAATTGCTCTTACCCTTTTCTAGATAAAATCCAACTTCCGGTTTGCGACTCGAAAGTGACCTGGGGGTCAAGAACACCTGAAATATTACCTTAAATAACGTCGTATTGGGGGTTAAGATGGAACATGAGGTCAAAATTTTTATCTCTTACCGTTTTCGAAAAAATGCCAACTTCCAGTTCGGAGCTCGAAAGTGAGATAGAGATCAAGGACACCGGACGGGTTAAATTAAATGACGTCGTATAGGGAGTGGAGGTCGAAAATGAGGTCAGAATTGCCCTATCCCTTACCATTTTAGAGATAAAGATCAGCTTCAGGTTCGGAGCTCGAAAGTCACCCGGAGGTCCAGGACACTGGAAGTCATCACTCATGTTGCGTCGTATACGGGCGCGGAGGTCGAAAATGAGGTTAAAATTGCTCTATCTCTTACCGTTTTCGAGAAAAATGCCAACTTCCGGTTCCGGGCTCGAAGATGACGTGGAGGTTCAGGACACTGGAAGTTATCACTCAAGTAACGTCGTATAGTGCGTGGAGTTCGAAAATGAGGTCAAAATTGCTCTTACCCTTTTCTAGATAAAATCCAACTTCCGGTTTGCGACTCGAAAGTGACCTGGGGGTCAAGAACACCTGAAATGTTACCTTAAATAACGTCGTATTGGGGGTTAAGGTGGAAAATGAGGTCAAAATTTTTATCTCTTGCCGTTTTCGAAAAAATGCCAACTTCCAGTTCGGAGCTCGAAAGTGAGATAGAGATCAAGGACACCGGAGGGGTTAAATTAAATGACGTCGTATAGGGGGTGGAGGTCGAAAATGAGGTCAGAATTCTCTATCCCTTACCGTTTTAGAGATAAAGATCAACTTCAGGTTCGGAGCTCGAAAGTAACCCGGAGGTCCAGGATACTGGAAGTCATCACTCATGTTGCGTCGTATACGGGCGCGGAGGTCGAAAATGAGGTTAAAATTGCTCTATCTCTTACCGTTTTCGAGATAAAGGCCAACTTCCGGTTCGGGGCTCGAATGTGACTCGGAGATCCAGGACACTGGAAGTCATCACTCACGTAACGTCGTATAGTGCATGGAGTTCGAAAATGAGGTCAAAATTGCTCTTACCCTTTTCTAGATAAAATCCAACTTCCGGTTTGCGACTCGAAAGTGACCTGGGGGTCAAGAACACCTGAAATATTACCTTAAATAACGTCGTATTGGGGGTTAAGATGGAAAATGAGGTCAAAATTTTTATCTCTTACCGTTTTCCAAAAAAAATGCCAACTTCCAGTTCGGAGCTCGAAAGTGAGATAGAGATCAAGGACACCGGAGGGGTTAAATTAAATGACGTCGTATAGGGAGTGGAGGTCGAAAATGAGGTCAGAATTGCCCTATCCCTTACCATTTTAGAGATAAAGATCAGCTTCAGGTTCGGAGCTCGAAAGTCACCCGGAGGTCCAGGACACTGGAAGTCATCACTCATGTTGCGTCGTATACGGGCGCGGAGGTCGAAAATGAGGTTAAAATTGCTCTATCTCTTACCGTTTTCGAGATAAAGGCAAACTTCCGGTTCCGGGCTCGAAGGTGACGTGGAGGTTCAGGACACTGGAAGTTATCACTCAAGTAACGTCGTATAGTGCGTGGAGTTCGAAAATGAGGTCAAAATTGCTCTTACCCTTTTCTAGATAAAATCCAACTTCCGGTTTGCGACTCGAAAGTGACCTGGGGGTCAAGAACACCTGAAATGTTACCTTAAATAACGTCGTATTGGGGGTTAAGGTGGAAAATGAGGTCAAAATTTTTATCTCTTGCCGTTTTCGAAAAAATGCCAACTTCCAGTTCGGAGCTCGAAAGTGAGATAGAGATCAAGGACACCGGAGGGGTTAAATTAAATGACGTCGTATAGGGGGTGGAGGTCGAAAATGAGGTCAGAATTCTCTATCCCTTACCGTTTTAGAGATAAAGATCAACTTCAGGTTCGGAGCTCGAAAGTAACCCGGAGGTCCAGGATACTGGAAGTCATCACTCATGTTACGTCGTATACGGGCGCGGAGGTCGAAAATGAGGTTAAAATTGCTCTATCTCTTACCGTTTTCGAGATAAAGGCCAACTTCCGGTTCGGGGCTCGAATGTGACCCGGAGATCCAGGACACTGGAAGTCATCACTCACGTAACGTCGTATAGTGCATGGAGTTCGAAAATGAGGTCAAAATTGCTCTTACCCTTTTCTAGATAAAATCCAACTTCCGGTTTGCGACTCGAAAGTGACCTGGGGGTCAAGAACACCTGAAATATTACCTTAAATAACGTCGTATTGGGGGTTAAGATGGAACATGAGGTCAAAATTTTTATCTCTTACCGTTTTCGAAAAAATGCCAACTTCCAGTTCGGAGCTCGAAAGTGAGATAGAGATCAAGGACACCGGACGGGTTAAATTAAATGACGTCGTATAGGGAGTGGAGGTCGAAAATGAGGTCAGAATTGCCCTATCCCTTACCATTTTAGAGATAAAGATCAGCTTCAGGTTCGGAGCTCGAAAGTCACCCGGAGGTCCAGGACACTGGAAGTCATCACTCATGTTGCGTCGTATACGGGCGCGGAGGTCGAAAATGAGGTTAAAATTGCTCTATCTCTTACCGTTTTCGAGATAAAGGCAAACTTCCGGTTCCGGGCTCGAAGGTGACGTGGAGGTTCAGGACACTGGAAGTTATCACTCACGTAACGTCGTATAGTGCGTGGAGTTCGAAAATGAGGTCAAACTTGCTCTATCCATTATCGTTTGCAAAAAAATGCGAACTTCCGGTTTGTTGCTCGAAAGTGACCTGGTGGTCAAGGACACTGGAAGTCATCACTCATGTAGCTTCGCATAGTGCGTGGAGTTCGAAAATGAGGTCAAAATTGCTATATCCCTTATCGTTTTCGAGATAAATTCCAACTTCCGGTTTGTTACTCGATAGTGACCTGGAGGTCCAGGACACCGGATGTGTTACCTTAAATAACGTCGTATATGTTGTGAAGGTCGAAAATGGGGTCAACATTGCTCTATTTCTTAACGTTTTCGAGACAAAGGCCAACTTCCGGTTTGGGGTTCGAAAGTAACCTGGATTTCAAGGAAACTGGAAGTCATCTCTCACGTATCGCCGTATATCGGCGGCGGTCGAAAATGAGTTAAAAATTGCTCTATCCCTTATCGTTTTCGAGATAAAGGCCAACTTACGGTTTGTTGCGCGAAAGTGACCTGGAGGTCCAGGACACCGGAACTGCTACCTTAAATAACGTCGTATAGGTGGTGAAGGTCGAAAACGATGTCAAAGTTGCTCTATCTCTTATCGTTTTCGAGATAAAGGCCACCTTAAAGTTAGGGGCTCGAAAGTGACCTGGAGGTCAAGGAGACTAGAAGTCATCACTCACGTAACATCGTATGGAGGCGGCGGTCGAAAATGAGGTAAAGCTTGCTCTATCTCTTACCGTTTTCGAGATAAAGGCCAACTTCCGGTTCGGGGCTCAAATGTGACCCGGAGATCCAGGACACTGGAAGTCATCACCCACGTAACGTTGTATAGTGCATGGAGTTCGAAAATGAGGTCAAAATTGCTCTTACCCTTTTCTAGATAAAGTCCAACTTCCGGTTTGCGACTCGAAAGTGAGCTGGGGGTCAAGAACACCTGAAATGTTACCTTAAATAACGTCGTATTGTGGGTTAAGGTGGAACATGAGGTCAAAATTTTTATCTCTTGCCGTTTTCGAAAAAATGCCAACTTCCAGTTCGGAGCTCGAAAGTTAGATAGAGATCAAGGACACCGGAGGGGTTCAATTAAATGACGTCGTATAGGGGGTGGAGGTCGAAAATGAGGTAAAAATTGCTCTATCCCTTGCCGTTTTCGAGAAAAATGCCAACTTCCGGTTCCGGGCTCGAAGGTGACGTGGAGGTTCAGGACACTGGAAGTTATCACTCACGTAACGTAGTATAGTGCGTGGAGTTCGAAAATGAGGTCAAACTTGCTCTATCCATTATCGTTTGCAAAAAAAATGCGAACTTCCGGTTCCGGGCTCGAAAGTGACCTGGTGGTCAAGGACTCGAAGTCATCACTCATGTAACTTCGCATAGTGCGTGGAGTTCGAAAATGAGGTCAAAATTGCTCTATCCCTTATCGTTTTCGAGATAAATTCCAACTTCCGGTTTGTTGCTCGATAGTGACCTGGAGGTCCAGGACACCGGATGTGTTACCTTAAATAACGTCGTATATGTTGTGAAGGTCGAAAATGGGGTCAACATTGCTCTATTTCTTAACGTTTTCGAGACAAAGGCCAACTTCCGGTTTGGGGTTCGAAAGTAACCTGGATTTCAAGGAAACTGGAAGTCATCTCTCACGTATCGCCGTATATCGGCGGCGGTCCAAAATGAGGTAAAAATTGCTCTATCCCTTATCGTTTTCGAGATAAAGGCCAACTTACGGTTTGTTGCGCGAAAGTGACCTGGAGGTCCAGGACACCGGAACTGCTACCTTAAATAACGTCGTATAGGTGGTGAAGGTCGAAAACGATGTCAAAGTTGCTCTATCTCTTATCGTTTTCGAGATAAAGGCCACCTTAAAGTTAGGGGCTCGAAAGTGACCTGGAGGTCAAGGAGACTTGAAGTCATCACTCACGTAACATCGTATGGAGGCGGCGGTCGAAAATGAGGTAAAGCTTGCTCTATCTCTTACCGTTTTCGAGATAAAGGCCAACTTCCGGTTCGGGGCTCAAATGTGACCCGGAGATCCAGGACACTGGAAGTCATCACCCACGTAACGTTGTATAGTGCATGGAGTTCGAAAATGAGGTCAAAATTGCTCTTACCCTTTTCTAGATAAAATCCAACTTCCGGTTTGCGACTCGAAAGTGACCTGGGGGTCAAGAACACCTGAAATGTTACCTTAAATAACGTCGTATTGGGGGTTAAGGTGGAAAATGAGGTCAAAATTTTTATCTCTTGCCGTTTTCGAAAAAATGCCAACTTCCAGTTCGGAGCTCGAAAGTGAGATAGAGATCAAGGACACCGGAGGGGTTAAATTAAATGACGTCGTATAGGGGGTGGAGGTCGAAAATGAGGTAAAAATTGCTCTATCTCTTGCCGTTTACGAGAAAAATGCCAACTTCCGGTTCCGGGCTCGAAGGTGACGTGGAGGTTCAGGACACTGGAAGTTATCACTCACGTAACGTCGTATAGTGCGTGGAGTTCGAAAATGAGGTCAAACTTGCTCTATCCATTATCGTTTGCAAAAAAAATGCGAACTTCCGGTTCCGGGCTCGAAAGTGACCTGGGGGTCAAGGACACTGGAAGTCATCACTCATGTAACTTCGCATAGTGCGTGGAGTTCGAAAATGAGGTCAAAATTGCTCTATCCCTTATCGTTTTCGAGATAAATTCCAACTTCCGGTTTGTTGCTCGATAGTGACCTGGAGGTCCAGGACACCGGATGTGTTACCTTAAATAACGTCGTATATGTTGTGAAGGTCGAAAATGGGGTCAACATTGCTCTATTTCTTAACGTTTTCGAGATAAAGGCCAACTTCCGGTTTGGGGTTCGAAAGTAACCTGGATTTCAAGGAAACTGGAAGTCATCTCTCACGTATCGCCGTATATCGGCGGCGGTCGAAAATGAGGTAAAAATTGCTCTATCCCTTATCGTTTTCGAGATAAAGGCCAACTTACGGTTTGTTGCGCGAAAGTGACCTGGAGGTCCAGGACACCGGAACTGCTACCTTAAATAACGTCGTATAGGTGGTGAAGGTCGAAAACGATGTCAAAGTTGCTCTATCTCTTATCGTTTTCGAGATAAAGGCCACCTTAAAGTTAGGGGCTCGAAAGTGACCTGGAGGTCAAGGAGACTAGAAGTCATCACTCACGTAACATCGTATGGAGGCGGCGGTCGAAAATGAGGTAAAGCTTGCTCTATCTCTTACCGTTTTCGAGATAAAGGCCAACTTCCGGTTCGGGGCTCAAATGTGACCCGGAGATCCAGGACACTGGAAGTCATCACCCACGTAACGTTGTATAGTGCATGGAGTTCGAAAATGAGGTCAAAATTGCTCTTACCCTTTTCTAGATAAAATCCAACTTCCGGTTTGCGACTCGAAAGTGACCTGGGGGTCAAGAACACCTGAAATGTTACCTTAAATAACGTCGTATTGGGGGTTAAGGTGGAAAATGAGGTCAAAATTTTTATCTCTTGCCGTTTTCGAAAAAATGCCAACTTCCAGTTCGGAGCTCGAAAGTGAGATAGAGATCAAGGACACCGGAGGGGTTAAATTAAATGACGTCGTATAGGGAGTGGAGGTCGAAAATGAGGTAAAAATTGCTCTATCTTTTGCCGTTTACGAGAAAAATGCCAACTTCCGGTTCCGGGCTCGAAGGTGACGTGGAGGTTCAGGACACTGGAAGTTATCACTCACGTAACGTCGTATAGTGCGTGGAGTTCGAAAATGAGGTCAAACTTGCTCTATCCATTATCGTTTGCAAAAAAATGCGAACTTCCGGTTCCGGGCTCGAAAGTGACCTGGGGGTCAAGGACACTGGAAGTCATCACTCATGTAACTTCGCATAGTGCGTGGAGTTCGAAAATGAGGTCAAACTTGCTCTATCCCTTATCGTTTTCGAGATAAATTCCAACTTCCGGTTTGTTGCTCGATAGTGACCTGGAGGTCCAGGACACCGGATGTGTTACCTTAAATAACGTCGTATATGTTGTGAAGGTCGAAAATGGGGTCAAAATTGCTCTATTTCTTAACGTTTTCGAGATAAAGGCCAACTTCCGGTTTGGGGTTCGAAAGTAACCTGGATTTCAAGGAAACTGGAAGTCATCTCTCACGTATCGCCGTATATCGGCGGCGGTCGAAAATGAGGAAAAAATTGCTCTATCCCTTATCGTTTTCGAGATAAAGGCCAACTTACGGTTTGTTGCTCGAAAGTGACCTGGAGGTCCAGGACACCGGATGTGTTACCTTAAATAACGTCGTATATGTTGTGAAGGTCGAAAATGGGGTCAACATTGCTCTATTTCTTAACGTTTTCGAGACAAAGGCCAACTTCCGGTTTGGGTTTCGAAAGTAACCTGGATTTCAAGGAAACTGGAAGTCATCTCTCACGTATCGCCGTATATCGGCGGCGGTCGAAAATGAGGTAAAAATTGCTCTATCCCTTATCGTTTTCGAGAAAAGGCCAACTTACGGTTGGTTGCTCGAAAGTGACCTGGAGGTCCAGGATACCTGAAATATTACCTTAAATAACGTCGTATTGGGGGTTAAGATGGAACATGAGGTCAAAAATTTTTTTTCTTACCGTTTTCGAGAAAAATGCCAACTTCCGGTTCCGGGCTCGAAGGTGACGTGGAGGTTCAGGACACTGGAAGTCATCACTCAAGTAACGTCGTATAGTGCGTGGAGTTCGAAAATGAGGTCAAAATTGCTCTTACCCTTTTCTAGATAAAATCCAACTTCCGGTTTGCGACTCGAAAGTGACCTGGGGGTCAAGAACACCTCAAATGTTACCTTAAATAACGTCGTATTGTGGGTTAAGGTGGAAAATGAGGTCAAAATTTTTATCTCTTGCCGTTTTCGAAAAAATGCCAACTTCCAGTTCGGAGCTCGAAAGTGAGATAGAGATCAAGGACACCGGAGGGGTTAAATTAAATGACGTCGTATAGGGGGTGGAGGTCGAAAATGAGGTCAGAATTCTCTATCCCTTACCGTTTAAGAGATAAAGATCAACTTCAGGTTCGGAGCTCGAAAGTAACCCGGAGGTCCAGGATACTGGAAGTCATCACTCATGTTGCGTCGTATACGGGCGCGGAGGTCGAAAATGAGGTTAAAATTGCTCTATCTCTTACCGTTTTCGAGATAAAGGCCAACTTCCGGTTCGGGGCTCGAATGTGACCCGGAGATCCAGGACACTGGAAGTCATCACTCACGTAACGTCGTATAGTGCATGGAGTTCGAAAATGAGGTCAAAATTGCTCTTACCCTTTTCTAGATAAAATCCAACTTCCGGTTTGCGACTCGAAAGTGACCTGGGGGTCAAGAACACCTGAAATATTACCTTAAATAACGTCGTATTGGGGGTTAAGATGGAACATGAGGTCAAAATTTTTATCTCTTACCGTTTTCGAAAAAATGCCAACTTCCAGTTCGGAGCTCGAAAGTGAGATAGAGATCAAGGACACCGGAGGGGTTAAATTAAATGACGTCGTATAGGGAGTGGAGGTCGAAAATGAGGTCAGAATTGCCCTATCCCTTACCATTTTAGAGATAAAGATCAGCTTCAGGTTCGGAGCTCGAAAGTCACCCGGAGGTCCAGGACACTGGAAGTCATCACTCATGTTGCGTCGTATACGGGCGCGGAGGTCGAAAATGAGCTTAAAATTGCTCTATCTCTTACCGTTTTCGAGATAAAGGCAAACTTCCGGTTCCGGGCTCGAAGGTGACGTGGAGGTTCAGGACACTGGAAGTTATCACTCACGTAACGTCGTATAGTGCGTGGAGTTCGAAAATGAGGTCAAACTTGCTATATCCCTTATCGTTTTCGAGATAAATTCCAACTTCCGGTTTGTTGCTCGATAGTGACCTGGAGGTCCAGGACACCGGATGTGTTACCTTAAATAACGTCGTATATGTTGTGAAGGTCGAAAATGGGGTCAACATTGCTCTATTTCTTAACGTTTTCGAGATAAAGGCCAACTTCCGGTTTGGGGTTCGAAAGTAACCTGGATTTCAAGGAAACTGGAAGTCATCTCTCACGTATCGCCGTATATCGGCGGCGGTCGAAAATGAGGTAAAGCTTGCTCTATCTCTTACCGTTTTCGAGATAAAGGCCAACTTCCGGTTCGGGGCTCGAATGTGACCCGGAGATCCAGGACACTGGAAGTCATCACTCACGTAACGTCGTATAGTGCATGGAGTTCGAAAATGAGGTCAAAATTGCTCTTACCCTTTTCTAGATAAAATCCAACTTCCGGTTTGCGACTCGAAAGTGACCTGGGGGTCAAGAACACCTGAAATATTACCTTAAATAACGTCGTATTGGGGGTTAAGATGGAACATGAGGTCAAAATTTTTATCTCTTACCGTTTTCGAAAAAATGCCAACTTCCAGTTCGGAGCTCGAAAGTGAGATAGAGATCAAGGACACCGGAGGGGTTAAATTAAATGACGTCGTATAGGGAGTGGAGGTCGAAAATGAGGTCAGAATTGCCCTATCCCTTACCATTTTAGAGATAAAGATCAGCTTCAGGTTCGGAGCTCGAAAGTCACCCGGAGGTCCAGGACACTGGAAGTCATCACTCATGTTGCGTCGTATACGGGCGCGGAGGTCGAAAATGAGCTTAAAATTGCTCTATCTCTTACCGTTTTCGAGATAAAGGCAAACTTCCGGTTCCGGGCTCGAAGGTGACGTGGAGGTTCAGGACACTGGAAGTTATCACTCACGTAACGTCGTATAGTGCGTGGAGTTCGAAAATGAGGTCAAACTTGCTATATCCCTTATCGTTTTCGAGATAAATTCCAACTTCCGGTTTGTTGCTCGATAGTGACCTGGAGGTCCAGGACACCGGATGTGTTACCTTAAATAACGTCGTATATGTTGTGAAGGTCGAAAATGGGGTCAACATTGCTCTATTTCTTAACGTTTTCGAGATAAAGGCCAACTTCCGGTTTGGGGTTCGAAAGTAACCTGGATTTCAAGGAAACTGGAAGTCATCTCTCACGTATCGCCGTATATCGGCGGCGGTCGAAAATGAGGTAAAAATTGCTCTATCCCTTATCGTTTTCGAGATAAAGGCCAACTTACGGTTTGTTGCGCGAAAGTGACCTGGAGGTCCAGGACACCGGAACTGCTGCCTTAAATAACGTCGTATAGGTGGTGAAGGTCGAAAACGATGTCAAAGTTGCTCTATCTCTTATCGTTTTCGAGATAAAGACCACCTTAAAGTTAGGGGCTCGAAAGTGACCTGGAGGTCAAGGAGACTAGAAGTCATCACTCACGTAACATCGTATGGAGGCGGTGGTCGAAAATGAGGTAAAGCTTGCTCTATCTCTTACCGTTTTCGAGATAAAGGCCAACTTCCGGTTCGGGGCTCAAATGTGACCCGGAGATCCAGGACACTGGAAGTCATCACCCACGTAACGTTGTATAGTGCATGGAGTTCGAAAATGAGGTCAAAATTGCTCTTACCCTTTTCTAGATAAAATCCAACTTCCGGTTTGCGACTCGAAAGTGACCTGGGGGTCAAGAACACCTGAAATGTTACCTTAAATAACGTCGTATTGTGGGTTAAGGTGGAAAATGAGGTCAAAATTTTTATCTCTTGCCGTTTTCGAAAAAATGCCAACTTCCAGTTCGGAGCTCGAAAGTTAGATAGAGATCAAGGACACCGGAGGGGTTCAATTAAATGACGTCGTATAGGGGGTGGAGGTCGAAAATGAGGTAAAAATTGCTCTATCTCTTGCCGTTTTCGAGAAAAATGCCAACTTCCGGTTCCGGGCTCGAAGGTGACGTGGAGGTTCAGGACACTGGAAGTTATCACTCACGTAACGTCGTATAGTGCGTGGAGTTCGAAAATGAGGTCAAACTTGCTCTATCCATTATCGTTTGCAAAAAAAGTGCGAACTTCCGGTTCCGGGCTCGAAAGTGACCTGGTGGTCAAGGACACTGGAAGTCATCACTCATGTAACTTCGCATAGTGCGTGGAGTTCGAAAATGAGGTCAAAATTGCTCTATCCCTTATCGTTTTCGAGATAAATTCCAACTTCCGGTTTGTTGCTCGATAGTGACCTGGAGGTCCAGGACACCGGATGTGTTACCTTAAATAACGTCGTATATGTTGTGAAGGTCGAAAATGGGGTCAACATTGCTCTATTTCTTAACGTTTTCGAGATAAAGGCCAACTTCCGGTTTGGGGTTCGAAAGTAACCTGGATTTCAAGGAAACTGGAAGTCATCTCTCACGTATCGCCGTATATCGGCGGCGGTCCAAAATGAGGTAAAAATTGCTCTATCCCTTATCGTTTTCGAGATAAAGGCCAACTTACGGTTTGTTGCTCGAAAGTGACCTGGAGGTCCAGGACACCTGAAATATTACCTTAAATAACGTCGTATTGGGGGTTAAGATGGAACATGAGGTCAAAATTTTTTTTTCTTACCGTTTTCGAAAAAAAGCCAACTTCCAGTTCGGAGCTCGAAAGTGAGATAGAGATCAAGGACACCGGATGGGTTAAATTAAATGACGTCGTATAGGGAGTGGAGGTCGAAAATGAGGTCAGAATTGCCCTATGCCTTACCGTTTTAGAGATAAAGATCAGCTTCAGGTTCGGAGCTCGAAAGTCACCCGGAGGTCCAGGACACTGGAAGTCATCACTCATGTTGCGTCGTATACGGGCGCGGAGGTCGAAAATGAGGTTAAAATTGCTCTATCTCTTACCGTTTTCGAGAAAAATGCCAACTTCCGGTTCCGGGCTCGAAGGTGACGTGGAGGTTCAGGACACTGGAAGTTATCACTCACGTAACGTCGTATAGTGCGTGGAGTTCGAAAATGAGGTCAAACTTGCTCTATCCATTATCGTTTGCAAAAAAAATGCGAACTTCCGGTTCCAAGCTCGAAAGTGACCTGGTGGTCAAGGACACTGGAAGTCATCACTCATGTAACTTCGCATAGTGCGTGGAGTTCGAAAATGAGGTCAAAATTGCTCTATCCCTTATCGTTTTCGAGATAAATTCCAACTTCCGGTTTGTTGCTCGATAGTGACCTGGAGGTCCAGGACACCGGATGTGTTACCTTAAATAACGTCGTATATGTTGTGAAGGTCGAAAATGGGGTCAACATTGCTCTATTTCTTAACGTTTTCGAGACAAAGGCCAACTTCCGGTTCGGGGTTCGAAAGTAACCTGGATTTCAAGGAAACTGGAAGTCATCTCTCACGTATCGCCGTATATCGGCGGCGGTCGAAAATGAGGTAAAAATTGCTCTATCCCTTATCGTTTTCGAGATAAAGGCCAACTTACGGTTTGTTGCTCGAAAGTGACCTGGAGGTCCAGGACACCGGAACTGCTACCTTAAATAACGTCGTATAGGTGGTGAAGGTCGAAAACGATGTCAAAGTTGCTCTATCTCTTATCGTTTTCGAGATAAAGGCCACCTTAAAGTTAGGGGCTCGAAAGTGACCTGGAGGTCAAGGAGACTAGAAGTCATCACTCACGTAACATCGTATGGAGGCGGCGGTCGAAAATGAGGTAAAGCTTGCTCTATCTCTTACCGTTTTCGAGATAAAGGCCAACTTCCGGTTCGGGGCTCAAATGTGACCCGGAGATCCAGGACACTGGAAGTCATCACCCACGTAACGTTGTATAGTGCATGGAGTTCGAAAATGAGGTCAAAATTGCTCTTACCCTTTTCTAGATAAAATCCAACTTCCGGTTTGCGACTCGAAAGTGACCTGGGGGTCAAGAACACCTGAAATGTTACCTTAAATAACGTCGTATTGGGGGTTAAGGTGGAAAATGAGGTCAAAATTTTTATCTCTTGCCGTTTTCGAAAAAATGCCAACTTCCAGTTCGGAGCTCGAAAGTGAGATAGAGATCAAGGACACCGGAGGGGTTAAATTAAATGACGTCGTATAGGGGGTGGAGGTCGAAAATGAGGTTAAAATTGCTCTATCTCTTACCGTTTTCGAGAAAAATGCCAACTTCCGGTTCCGGGCTCGAAGGTGACGTGGAGGTTCAGGACACTGGAAGTTATCACTCACGTGACGTCGTATAGTGCGTGGAGTTCGAAAATGAGGTCAAACTTGCTCTATCCATTATCGTTTGCAAAAAAAATGCGAACTTCCGGTTCCGGGCTCGAAAGTGACCTGGGGGTCAAGGACACTGGAAGTCATCACTCATGTAACTTCGCATAGTGCGTGGAGTTCGAAAATGAGGTCAAAATTGCTCTATCCCTTATCGTTTTCGAGATAAATTCCAACTTCCGGTTTGTTGCTCGATAGTGACCTGGAGGTCCAGGACACCGGATGTGTTACCTTAAATAACGTCGTATATGTTGTGAAGGTCGAAAATGGGGTGAACATTGCTCTATTTCTTAACGTTTTCGAGACAAAGGCCAACTTCCGGTTTGGGGTTCGAAAGTAACCTGGATTTCAAGGAAACTGGAAGTCATCTCTCACGTATCGCCGTATATCGGCGGCGGTCGAAAATGAGGTAAAAATTGTTCTATCCCTTATCGTTTTCGAGATAAAGGCCAACTTACGGTTTGTTGCTCGAAAGTGACCTGGAGGTCCAGGACACCTGAAATATTACCTTAAATAACGTCGTATTGGGGGTTAAGATGAAACATGAGGTCAATTTTTTTTTCTTACCGTTTTCGAAAAAATGCCAACTTCCAGTTCGGAGCTCGAAAGTGAGATAGAGATCAAGGACACCGGAGGGGTTAAATTAAATGACGTCGTATAGGGAGTGGAGGTCGAAAATGAGGTCAGAATTGCCCTATCCCTTACCGTTTTAGAGATAAAGATCAGCTTCAGGTTCGGAGCTCGAAAGTCACCCGGAGGTCCAGGACACTGGAAGTCATCACTCATGTTGCATCGTATACGGGCGCGGAGGTCGAAAATGAGGTTAAAATTGCTCTATCTCTTACCGTTTTCGAGAAAAATGCCAACTTCCGGTTCCGGGCTCGAAGGTGACGTGGAGGTTCAGGACACTGGAAGTTATCACTCACGTAACGTCGTATAGTGCGTGGAGTTCGAAAATGAGGTCAAACTTGCTCTATCCATTATCGTTTGCAAAAAAAATGCGAATTCCGGTTCCGGGCTCGAAAGTGACCTGGTAGTCAAGGACACTGGAAGTCATCACTCATGTAACTTCGCATAGTGCGTGGAGTTCGAAAATGAGGTCAAAATTGCTCTATCCCTTATCGTTTTCGAGATAAATTCCAACTTCCGGTTTGTTGCTCGATAGTGACCTGGAGGTCCAGGACACCGGATGTGTTACCTTAAATAACGTCGTATATGTTGTGAAGGTCGAAAATGGGGTCAAAATTGCTCTATTTCTTAACGTTTTCGAGATAAAGGCCAACTTCCGGTTTGGGGTTCGAAAGTAACCTGGATTTCAAGGAAACTGGAAGTCATCTCTCACGTATCGCCGTATATCGGCGGCGGTCGAAAATGAGGTAAAAATTGCTCTATCCCTTATCGTTTTCGAGATAAAGGCCAACTTACGGTTTGTTGCTCGAAAGTGACCTGGAGGTCCAGGACACCGGAACTGCTACCTTAAATAACGTCGTATAGGTGGTGAAGGTCGAAAACGATGTCAAAGTTGCTCTATCTCTTATCGTTTTCGAGATAAAGGCCACCTTAAAGTTAGGGGCTCGAAAGTGACCTGGAGGTCAAGGAGACTAGAAGTCATCACTCACGTAACATCGTATGGAGGCGGCGGTCGAAAATGAGGTAAAGCTTGCTCTATCTCTTACCGTTTTCGAGATAAAGGCCAACTTCCGGTTCGGGGCTCGAATGTGACCCGGAGATCCAGGACACTGGAAGTCATCACCCACGTAACGTCGTATAGTGCATGGAGTCCGAAAATGAGGTCAAAATTGCTCTTACCCTTTTCTAGATAAAATCCAACTTCCGGTTTGCGACTCGAAAGTGACCTTGGGGTCAAGAACACCTGATATGTTACCTTAAATAACGTCGTATTGGGGTTAAGGTGGAAAATGAGGTCAAAATTTTTATCTCTTGCCGTTTTCGAAAAAATGCCAACTTCCAGTTTGGAGCTCGAAAGTGAGATAGAGATCAAGGACACCGGAGGGGTTAAATTAAATGACGTCGTATAGGGAGTGGAGGTCGAAAATGAGGTCTGAATTGCCCTATCCCTTACCGTTTTAGAGATAAAGATCAGCTTCAGATTCGGAGCATGAAAGTCACCCGGAGGTCCAGGACACTGGAAGTCATCACTCATGTTGCGTCGTATACGGGCGCAGAGGTCGAAAATGGGGTTATAATTGCTCTATCTCTTACCGTTTTCGAGAAAAATGCCAACTTCCGGTTTCGGGCTCGAAGGTGACGTGGAGGTTCAGGACACTGGAAGTTATCACTCACGTAACGTCGTATAGTGCGTGGAGTTCGAAAATGAGGTCAAACTTGCTCTATCCATTATCGTTTGCAAAAAAAAATGCGAACTTCCGGTTCCGGGCTCGAAAGTGACCTGGGGGTCAAGGACACTGGAAGTCATCACTCATGTAACTTCGCATAGTGCGTGGAGTTCGAAAATGAGGTCAAAATTGCTCTATCCCTTATCGTTTTCGAGATAAATTCCAACTTCCGGTTTGTTGCTCGATAGTGACCTGGAGGTCCAGGACACCGGATGTGTTACCTTAAATAACGTCGTATATGTTGTGAAGGTCGAAAATGGGGTCAACATTGCTCTATTTCTTAACGTTTTCGAGATAAAGGCCAACTTCCGGTTTGGGGTTCGAAAGTAACCTGGATTTCAAGGAAACTGGAAGTCATCTCTCACGTATCGCCGTATATCGGCGGCGGTCGAAAATGAGGTAAAAATTGCTCTATCCCTTATCGTTTTCGAGATAAAGGCCAACTTACGGTTTGTTGCTCGAAAGTGACCTGGAGGTCCAGGACACCGGAACTGCTACCTTAAATAACGTCGTATAGGTGGTGAAGGTCGAAAACGATGTCAAAGTTGCTCTATCTCTTATCGTTTTCGAGATAAAGGCCACCTTAAAGTTAGGGGCTCGAAAGTGACCTGGAGGTCAAGGAGACTAGAAGTCATCACTCACGTAACATCGTATGGAGGCGGCGGTCGAAAATGAGGTAAAGCTTGCTCTATCTCTTACCGTTTTCGAGATAAAGGCCAACTTCCGGTTCGGGGCTCGAATGTGACCCGGAGATCCAGGACACTGGAAGTCATCACTCACGTAACGTCGTATAGTGCATGGAGTCCGAAAATGAGGTCAAAATTGCTCTTACCCTTTTCTAGATAAAATCCAACTTCCGGTTTGCGACTCGAAAGTGACCTTGGGGTCAAGAACACCTGATATGTTACCTTAAATAACGTCGTATTGGGGTTAAGGTGGAAAATGAGGTCAAAATTTTTATCTCTTGCCGTTTTCGAAAAAATGCCAACTTCCAGTTTGGAGCTCGAAAGTGAGATAGAGATCAAGGACACCGGAGGGGTTAAATTAAATGACGTCGTATAGGGAGTGGAGGTCGAAAATGAGGTCTGAATTGCCCTATCCCTTACCGTTTTAGAGATAAAGATCAGCTTCAGATTCGGAGCACGAAAGTCACCCGGAGGTCCAGGACACTGGAAGTCATCACTCATGTTGCGTCGTATACGGGCGCAGAGGTCGAAAATGGGGTTATAATTGCTCTATCTCTTACCGTTTTCGAGAAAAATGCCAACTTCCGGTTTCGGGCTCGAAGGTGACGTGGAGGTTTAGGACACTGGAGGTTATCACTCACGTAGCGTCGTATAGTGCGTTCAGTTCGAAAATGAGGTCAAAACTGCTCTATCCATTATCGTTTTCAAAAAAAATGCCAACTTCCGTTTCCGGGCTCGAAAGTGACCTGGTGGTCAAGGATACTGGAAGTCATCACTCATGTAACTTCGCATAGTGCGTGGAGTTCGAAAATGACGTCAAAATTGCTCTATCCCTTATCGTTTCCGAGATAAATTCCAACTTCCGGTTTGTTGCTCGAAAATGACCTGGAGGTCTAGGACACCGGATGTGTTACCTTAAATAACGTCGTATATGTTGTATTTCTTAACGTTTTCGAGATAAAGGCCAACTTTCGGTTTGGGGTTCGAAAGTAACCTGGATTTCAAGGAAACTGGAAGTCATCTCTCACGTATCGCCGTATATCGGCGGCGGTCGAAAATGAGGTAAAAATTGCTCTATCCCTTATCGTTTTCGAGATAAAGGCCAACTTACGGTTTGTTGCTCGAAAGTGACCTGGAGGTCCAGGACACCGGAAGTGTTACCTTAAATAACGTCGTATAGGTTGTGAAGGTCGAAAACGACGTCAAAGTTGCTCTATCTCTTACCGTTTTCGAGATAAAGGCCACCTTAATGCTAGGCATTTCACCGTCCTTTGTATATGTGCCGAGTTTGAGTTTTCTAGCTTCAATGGCCTTGGAGTAGATGTCTGGAAACCGATTGATCTTTTTCGCGATTTGACCTTGATCAATAAGGTCAGGGTCAAAAACTTTACAAGGTGCTCCACTTCAGATGACCCGCCATGCATGTGCCAAGTTTGGGTTGTCTTGCTTCATCGGTCTTAGTTGTTGTATAATGGGTGTTCTAAAACAGTGACGTCATAATTACGTAATGGTTGTTTTAGAACACCCATGGGTATATTAAAACAGTGAGGTCATAATGACGTAATGGTTGTTTTAGAACACCCAAGGGTATATTAAAACTGAGGTCATAATGAGGTAATGGCTGTTTTAGAACACCCATAGGTATACTGAAACAGTTACGTCATATTGACGTCATAATGACGGCACAGGGCTAAGAGTGCGCCCGTGTCAGTGAAGTCATCATGACGTTATAATGACGTCATAATGACGTAATAATAACCCTAACCCTAACGAGAGTTCCGGCTCACTTTTTGACGTCATCATGACGTCAGACCACCAGGAGACGTCCCGTCTGCCATCTGTCTATAATATCTTCATACATTCATCACGCACCCATTCATAACACACATTCATAATACACATTTATCATACACATTCATCTCGTATTCATTCATAATGTACTCATTCATAATACTCATTCATAATATACGTTCATAATGCATTCTATGGTTTAGGGTGAGGCTGCCCATACCTGATCTCGAACCACCAACCTTCAGGGCATCGGTCCGACCAGGAGTCCCACGCTCTACCAACTGAGCTATTTTGGACTGAACCAGAATGTATTGTGAAAACATGAAATATAAGGCTATAATGCACACATTCATGTCTGGTCCAAAAACCCCCAATGCTATAGTAGTGGAAAAATGGTGGTTCTAGGCCAACTTTAACAAATGTAGTTTTTGAAAAACATATGATGTGTAAAATAAGTTTAAGCATTTTAGCATGCTACTTATTCGAATGTTCTAAAGCTATAGTAGTGGGAAAATGGTGGTTCTAGGCCAACTTTAACAAATATAGTTTTTGACGACATATGATATGTAAAATAGGTTTTAGCATTTTAGCATGCTACTTATTCAAATTTTCTAAAGTCATAGTAGGGGAAAACGATGCTTCTAGACCAACTTTAACAAATTCCGTTTTTTGACAACATATAGTGTATAAAATCAGTTTGAAAATTTTACCATGTTGTAGTAGGAGAAAAATCAGAGTTCTAAAGCAACTTTAACAAATTTAGTTTTTTGAAAACATATGATGTATAAATAAGTTTGACATAAGGCATCAGTTTTTCTTGGTGAGAAGGGCACACCATTCAAACATGTATTCGAATGGCAAGCCCCATTCAAAGACGTGTTCGAATGGCAAGCACCATTCTAAGACGTGTTCGAATGGCAAACCCATTCGAAACACGTGTTCGAATTATTTTTGGAACATATTACGTCATGGTATTGTTCAACAATTTTTTGAACAAGTTCAACAATTGTTCAACAAATTGTTCAACAAGTTCAACATGTTGTTCAACATGTACAACATGTTCAACATGTTCAAAATGTTCAACAAGTTCAACATGTTCTTCAACATGTACAACATGTTCAACATGTTTAAAATGTTCAACATGTTGTTCAACATGTTGTTCAACATGTTCAACAAGTTGTTGTTCAACAGGTTGTTGTAAATAAAGCTATGTTTAAAGACTTTCTCATCATTTGAATAGCGTAGGTTTAACAGAAAGGATGTATAAATGCAACATTTGTTCGAAATCTTACAATTGACCACAAAGGCAAACGTGGTAAAGTTATTTCGAAACATATTAAGAGAACTCACTAGCATAAAAGGTACCCACCCTCAGACGTAACTCACATTCTGTATCAAGATACCGAAGAGTGAACATGTCTGCAGTTAGTGAACAACAACTACCATCTATGACAATGCCTGCAGAAAATTTTATAGCAAAGCCTGTGACAATACCTACAGTAAAGTCTAAGGCAACGCCTATGGTAAAGTCTAAGGTGAAGTCACGTCAGCAGCGTCAAAAGCGACCACATTTTAAAAAGATGAAAACAGATGAGTTAGCAGCTAAGACGACGCCGTGTAAAATGCGAAAAATTAAGACAGAGCCTAATATGAAGCGATAACCTGAGCGCAAAGCTGATACCACCATGAAGAAGATGCGTGTAGACGAGTCACCGAAAATGATACCCATTAATGGAGAAACATATATTAAATTGGTGAAATATCAACAGAAAGTGATGGTTAACATTCGTAAATATATTACGAATCATGCATCTGGGATGTTATATCCTACCAAGAAGGGAATTTTGTTGTCATTGAAAGACTGGCAAATGCTGAATAAACAAATGACGTCAGTGGATCTCATGCTTCAGAAAATGGATCTGTATAAATGCAGTGACTGTCAGAAGATGGTTGAGTAGACAGCGAGATGACCGTATACAGTTTTAGCAGCATGACGAGCTTAGTGGATGCTATGATTTCATCACCCTCAGTGCAGAAGATTGGAGCGAAGGTTTTGAAGCTTGACAAGAACTTGAAACTTAGCTTTTACTCGTATGGACATGTACATTTGATATGTAGTTCAAATAGAATTGTCTTCATATGTAGACTATGAAATTAACATTATATATGTTCATGTTAGGTCAGTTTTTATAACATTTTAAGTTAAGTTCTTGTGAGTCTGAGCATGTATTAACATAATATGTATTTGAAATAGTTTTGTTTTTATCATAATTGTACGTATTTGTAATATTCAATAAAAACACATATAATGCTTTTCAACTTTTTATTTTTCTCATACAATACTTGGAAATAATTCATAATAATAAAATACTTGAAAATAATACATAATAATGCAATACTTAATTATAATATATGATATATGATATATGGTTTACGGGTGAATTGACACCTCGTCACTAACTTTACGACTTCATATGTTGCAAAGCAAGACATATATTAACACACAACGCTTAATACAATCAAATATTACAACAATTATAAAGTCTTTATTATAGCGTTTAGTCAAATAAGTCTATTTTTCTTCATCTGTTTCACTCTGTTCACTGTCCATGCCACTTTCTTCATCATTGCTGTCATCTTCCTTATCTAGTAGCTCTTCAAAGAATGCATTGTTTTCCTTGTAGCCGCCTTTAGTGCCTTTGAATACGTGTAATGTTTTTCATCAACAAAGTAATTAAAGTCCTCTAAAATGGTTTGATAATGTTGGCTTTGTTCTAGACGCTGGGTATAGTTGAATAGTCTCATTAACAGTTGCTTTAGTCCATGCTTATAAATGGGTCGAAGGTCAGCACTTGCTATTTCACGCGCATCTTCAAGCCCTTGTTCTTCATATTGTAAAACCTTTTCTTGAAATTTGTCATCATAGTCATCGTAGACTTCTTGAACCATATCATATCAAACAGAGTCTATTTCTGACTCACTTTCAGAGTCTGTTTCTGACTCACTTTCAGAACTCCTGTCATCAGCATCCTCACCACACTGCTCCATATGTTTGAGTAAAGCTTCTTCGCTGTGATATAATACACCACATTCTGTTCAAGCATGTGCATTCTTTTCAGCTATGTTGACGCTTTGACTTTCCATAGAAGACTCATCTAAAGTTTCCGTGAAAGGTAGTTTTACAGGGTTTTCCATATCCGATTCTTCATCCAGTTCTGAAAACTGAGCAACCTTTAAGTGTCTTTTAAGACTTTGTGGCCAATTGTAGGATTTCGAACAAACGTTGCATTTATACATCCTGTCGGTTCAACCTATACTATTCAAATGATGAGAAAGTCTTTAAACATAGCTTTATATACAACAACTTGTTTAACAACAACTTGTTGAACATGTTGAACAACATGTTGAACAACATCTTGAACATGTTGTACATGTAGAACAACATGATGAACTTGTTGAACAATTTGTTGAACAATTGCTGAACTTGTTAAAAAAATTGTTGAACGATACCATGACGTAATATGTTAAAAAAAATTATTAGAACACGTGTTTCGAATGGGCTTGCAATTCGTATACGTCTTAGAATGGGGCTTGCCATTCGAACACGTCTTTGAATGGGGCTAACCATTCGAATACATGTTTGAATGGTGTGCCCTTCTCACCAAAAATAAAAACTGATGTCTTATGTCAAACTTATTTTATACATCATATGTTGCCAAAAAAAAAACTAAATTTGTTAAAGTTGGTTTAGAACTCTGATTTTTCCCCTATTACAACATGGTAAAATGTTCAAACTTATTTTATACATCATATGTTGTCAAAAAACGAAATTTGTTAAAGTTGGTCTAGAAGCATCGTTTTCCCCCTACTATGACTTTAGAAAATTTGAATAAGTAGCATGCTAAAATGCTAAAACCTATTTTACACATCATATGTTTTTCAAAAACTACATTTGTTAAAGTTGGCCTAGAACCACCATTTTCCCACTACTATAGCATGGGGGTTTTTGAACCAGACATGAATGTGTGCATTATAGCCTTATATTGCATGTTTTCACAATACATTCTGGTTCAGTCCAGAATAGCTCAGTTGGTAGAGCGTGGGACTCCTGGTCGGACCGACGGCCGGAAGGTTGGTGGTTCGAGATCAGGTATGGGCAGCCTAACCCTAAACCATAGAATGCATTATGAACGTGAATTATGAATGAGTATTATGAATGAGTACATTATGAATGAATACGTGATGAATGTGTATGATAAATGTGTATGATGAATGTGTGTTATGAATGAGTGCGTGGTGAATGTATGAAGATATGATAGACAGATGGTAGAAGGGAAGTCTCCTAGGGGTCTGACGTCATTATGACGTCAAAAAGTGAGCCGAAACTCTCGTTAGGGTTGGGGATATTATTACGTCATTATGACGTCATTATAACGTCATGATGACGTCATTGACACGGGCGCAGGCTTAGCCCTGTGACGTCATTATGATGTCAATATGACGTTACTGTTTCAGTGTACCCATGGGTGTTCTAAAACAGCCATTACGTCATTATGACGTCACTGTTTTAGTATACCCATGGGTGTTCTAAAACAACCATTACGTTATTCTGACGTCACTGTTTTAGAACTCCCATTATATAACTATTGGTCTTGAGTAGGGTGATAATGAGAGTTCTGGGTCACTTGATGACGTCATACTGTCTGGAAGTGACGTCATCATGTCTGGACCGGAAGTGCTGTCTAGACCGGAAGTGCTGTCTAGACCGGAAGTGCTGTCTGGAGTGGAAGTGACGTCATCATGTCTGGACCGGAAGTGACATCATGATGTCTGGACCGGAAGTGACGTCATCATGTCTGGACCGGAAGTCATGATAAGCGTTAGGATAGGCGCGACCATGTGTGACGTCATCATGACGTCATACTGAGATGATGCTGTCTGGAGCGAAAGTGGTTTGGCCGAGTCAATCAACATGAAGCCAATGAACCCGACCTGTCAATCAACATGAAGCCAATGAACCCGACCCCCCCCCCCCCCCCCTCGAAATTGTGATTTTTGCATATTTATCCGTTTCAGACGATTCTGAACATTTTTCATTTTTTCGACCCCCCCCCTCGAAATTGTGATTTTTGCATATTTATCCGTTTCAGACGATTCTGAACATTTTTCATTTTTTCGACCCCCCCCCCCCCCTCGAAATTGTGATTTTTGCATATTTATCCGTTTCAGACGATTCTGAACATTTTTCATTTTTTCGACCCCCCCCCCCTCGAAATTGTGATTTTTGCATATTTATCCGTTTCAGACGATTCTGAACATTTTTCATTTTTTCGACCCCCCCCCTCGAAATTGTGATTTTTGCATATTTATCCGTTTCAGACAATTCTGAACATTTTTCATTTTTTCGACCCCCCCCCCCCCCTCGAAATTGTGATTTTTGCATATTTATCCGTTTCAGACGATTCTGAACATTTTTCATTTTTTCGACCCCCCCCCCTCGAAATTGTGATTTTTGCATATTTATCCGTTTCAGACGATTCTGAACATTTTTCATTTTTTCGACCCCCCCCCTCGAAATTGTGATTTTTGCATATTTATCCGTTTCAGACGATTCTGAACATTTTTCATTTTTTCGACCCCCCCCCCCCTCGAAATTGTGATTTTTGCATATTTATCCGTTTCAGACGATTCTGAACATTTTTCATTTTTTCGACCCCCCCCCCCTCGAAATTGTGATTTTTGCATATTTATCCGTTTCAGACGATTCTGAACATTTTTCATTTTTTCGACCCCCCCCCCTCGAAATTGTGATTTTTGCATATTTATCCGTTTCAGACGATTCTGAACATTTTTCATTTTTTCGACCGACCCCCCCCCCCAAGGACAGACTATGTACCCCCCCCCAGGACAGACTTTGACCCCCCCCACCCCCCACCCCCCCCCACCCCCCCCCTAGGACAGACTATGTACCGACCCCCCCCCCCCCAAACTAAAAAAAAATTGTGCTGAATCAGCATGATGAAATCGTTGATTCAGCATGATAAAATCGTATATAAGTGTAGTGTCTCGAGGCTTAGGCATCGTCAGACACACCAGCTATCAACATAGACATGGATGACTTTGAAACAGTTACTTTTGATGATACATTATTATCGTTGGAAGAGATAGATGCGTTCTTTGAAGACGCTGAAACAGCTTTGAAGGAAGCGTTAGTTGTTCTGCCAGATGTCGCTACAGTGCAACAAGCAATGCCTCAGGAGGTAGCGTTAAATGCACCATCAGATGTCGCTACAGTGCAACAAGCAATGCCTCAGGAGGAAGCGTTAAATGCACCATCAGATGTCGCTACAGTGCAACAAGCAATGCCTCAGGAGGAAGCATTAAATGCACCATCAGATGTCGCTGCAGTGCAGCAAGAAATGCCAGATCCTGAGGGGTCTGACTACCCGTTCTGGGTTGCGAATAGACTTATCAATGGTGACAACTCACAACTAAGTGCAAAGTTAAAAGCGCATCTAGCACATTATGAGGAAAACGAAGTGAGTGATGATGATGAGGATTCAGAATTGGACATGTCAAGCGATAATGAGGATTCAGAAGTGGACATGTCAAGCGATGACGGAGAAGACAAACAGCTGAAATCTAAAATTGAATCGAGTAAGACCATACCTGTTACTGAGGAAGATGTTATAATGTTGAAACGGAACTTTCGAGCAGTACTTCCTCTGATTGATTGTAACATTTTATGGTGTTTATGTGAAGAAGGCTTTTTCAACAACCACACGTACATGTATCTAACGGAAGAAGTGAATACCGTCATTCAACTCATCTACATGTTAGAAGGAAACACAGAACATGTTCCGGCGTCAGAGCCAAAGTTCTCCGAAGCTATGACTCAACGTTTCATTCAACTTATTAAAAGTCTTCATGAGGAACTTTTTAAGACTTTATCTCTACCGGCGCCAAAGTCTCTGGATGAGGATCGTGAATTCAAATGTGCAAAGGTCATGTTGCATGGTTTCAAATACCTTGAAGAACGCATTCATGTGTATGATATGATGGCTTACCTCTATGAAAAAGGACATTTCACTATGTCAATGCTGTTTCAATGGATACTAGGGCATCGGACCCCAGGAGACTTTTTAGTGATTGTCATGGTACAATCGCTAACAAACGGTTTACCAACAACCTTTCTCGACGGTTTCAATGACATGACTCCGCGATTTTACAAACATCTCATGAAAACCTACATGTAACATCTGTATAAAAGGAGGTAAAACCATCTACAATGTCAACATTGCTTCTTCATCGATGTGTAGAGACCATGGATGACGTCTTCAAAGTGAATTATGCTGACTATGTGTTTTCAAAGCTTCCTGCTTTTGAATCGGATTGGATGCTGCAAGTGAAGAACTTACATCAGCATTGGGAAGCTGTTGGAAAGACCATTCCAAGAGATCGTTTCATCCGCTCGTTTCTACGTGAATGTGAAGATCTACATTTACCGTTAACTTATGACATTGATTTAGCATTTATCAACGTGAATACAATTTGGGCAGTTGAGCTCATGTTAGATGTGGCTGCAAGAATCATTTTACATTATGATGATGATGTTCCATTGAAGACGAATGTATCAGAGCTTGTCCGATTCAACCATGGACGAGTTGAAGTGAATTCAAAACTTTGCAAGTTCTTTGCTGACTCAGCAGATAGTTGGGTATAAAAGGGAGTGAACTCAGCAGAGTGAAGTCATTTCTCAGCAGACAGTTGGAGGGAGTGCATCATCAGTACATTGTAGCAGCCATGGAGAACAAGACAAGCAACGCAACGCAGCGCAGCAGCAGCTTTAAAATTAGTGCTAACTTAACCATTACTGTGGAGCATGGAGAATATGGGCCATTTCTACGCATCACACGTGGAGAGAGATGGTGTGCTTATTCACCATCTTTGTGGAAGATTGTATGCCAAAGCTTGAAAAATTTACGCGACATTGGCTTCAAACTGTACTTAACGCAAACGAAGTGGCTTGAAGTCATTTCATACTTGGATATGCGCTATGTGAGTTTTGTGCGCACGTCACGGTTTGAAGGGAAAGAATACACACATCACATCAACATGAATGATGGTGAATGGGAGACACTGCTTCAGGAGATGGACAACATCAACTCAGCCCTATCACCATGTGAGGAATGTCATGACAAGAAAACGATCATCAAGCTGCAAAAGGATGGTCGGATGAAGGTGTCAAAGCTATCCAAGAAAAGGCTGGCTGAAGTTCAGTTGGAGAACATGAACGTACAAAATCAACTTGGACTTACCTGTGACTATTGCGGTGCTTGTGGATATGTGGAGGATTATCATTGCCACTGCCACAAGTATAATTGCAAGTTGTGTGAACCAAGCAACTTCTGCGACAAGTGTGGAGTACTTAAAGTCAGTGAAGCAAAGTAAAAGCCCACAAGACACTGAAACAAGATGGACGCATGTTTTAAAAATGCTTATATTGACTTGATGATTGCTAAACTTGCTTGCTGTGGCACTCCAGACTATCAACTTTATCATTTGGATGCTTTTTGGGATGTTGTACATCATAGTCTTGATGTGATTGAACTGCATTCAAGATTTCTTGGAGAATGTCATAAAACTGGAATAGAAGAAGATCCTGACTTTGACTTTGATGCTGCACTTTATTCTGCTTGCACTGATGTGGAAGTATATTTCACCGTGGTTGATCATTTGAGAGATTGTTGTAAAGAAGCAGAGGAAACCGAGCAGCTTTATCAGGTAAGTTATATAAAACCTTTTTTAATCATGTTTATGACAACATAGTGAATTGTTTCTCAAAGACATAACCATGTTTTTCTTACTAGCAAATTTAGTTTTATGTGAGTGGTTTCAACGTAAACAAAGAAAGAATATGATAGAAGAGGCAGCAAATATATTAAAAGATATTTTATTACAGGAAGAAACCGACATGTCAGAATAAAGAAGCAAAGTCAACATGGAGAATCTTGTACTATTCAGCGGTCATAAGGACGTTCTTTCAAATATGTTTCCAACACGACTTGAAAAGTATGGACATGTGTTCAACTCAAGTGAAGCTTTGTATCAATATGAGAAAGCAGTGTTTCATCACCGTCCAGATATTGCTTCAGCCATTGTGTCATCCAGAAATGGATATGAAGCGAAACGTATTGCTAAAGGGATAAAACCATGTCCTTTATGGCATACAGTGAAGAGAAGCAAAATGCAAGATGTTTTACAAGTCAAACTGGATCAGTGTGTATTGTTTCGCAATAAGTTGAAAGAATGTAAAGACAAAACTTTAGTTGAAGCAACGTATGATCATTGGTGGGGAGCTGGTGTGAAACATGTGTCATCTGAATATCCTGGTCAGAATATTATGGGAAAGTTGTTAGAACTGTTGTGTGAGGGTTAGAGACTTTTTCATTTGCTTGCCAACCGTCATGGTGTGCAGACGTGTGGACATGTAAATTTGAAGTATGTTTAACTTGTGTTGCATTGATTCAAGACTGCACAATGGCGGACATGACACTGAGACAATATATTGTGCAAAAAGCTTATTGTGAAGAAATGTTATCCGCTGTAAAAAAGTTTGCCTATTTAGTCTGTCCTGCTTGTCAACATGAAGAGTGTCAAGAACATACTTGTCATGCTGCATCTGTTTATACATATTGGAATGAAGCTAAATATTACATGCATTTAGATAAAGTGTTAGAGAATGCAAATCAACGTTGTGAGAAATATGGTGTAGATGCTATTACATTGGATGAACTCAGTCATTGGTTAGTGTTCATTGAAGACCAATGGTCTCCAGTGATTCATACCATTGTATCTATACTTGATTTGTAAAAATCTTGTTAGTTAAGTTATAAATGCATGTTAGTTAAGTGATGTTGGTTGAGTTATAAAATAAAAGCTGTTCTGTTGAGAAGGTGGTTTTCATTCGGTGTGACCATGTCGACGTGGAAAGACTACTTGACTGATATTTACTTCAAACCTGGACAGCCTGGAGCATTTGCTGGTCCTTACAAACTGTATCACATCTTACGAAAACATAATCAACCAGTCACACAGTCACAAGTGAAGAAATGGTTGCAGGATCAAGATGCTTTCAGTTTACTCCAACCTGTCAAATACAGGTTCAAAAGACAACGTGTCATTACACGCGGTATTGATGACATGTGGGATATTGATTTGGCTGATATGGGAAACATAGCTCCCTATAATGATGACATACGCTTTTTACTCATTGTCATTGATGTGTTTTCCAAATATGTCTGGGTACAGCCAATACCTAATAAATCACATACCAGCGTCATACAAGCTTTCCAAAAGATTTTTCATGACACACGACGAAGACCGCGAACTCTAAGGTCTGATAAAGGAACAGAATTTAAAAACAGATGGGTAAAAGCATTTTTGAAGAAAGAAGGCATTCATGCTTATACCACAAAGAATGAAACCAAAGCCAACTTTGCTGAAAGAGTCATTCGTACTCTGAAGGGAATGATGTATCGATATTTTCTACATAATCAAACTTACCGTTACTTAGACATTCTTCCAGACTTGGTGTACAATTACAACCATAGACCTCATGGTTCTCTTCCTAATAAATATGCTCCAGCCGAGATTCGTAAAGACAACGAATCAAAAGTGTGGAAGTATATGTATGTCGACAAACTGAAATTGAAACCGAAGAAGAAGAAGAAGTACAAATTTAACATTGGTGATCATGTTCGTATTTCTCACATTAAATATGTGTTTCAACGGGATTATCACATCAAATGGACGCAAGAAGTCTTCATTGTCACACATCGTTGTAAGAAGCAAGGAATACATTTATATCGTGTGAAAGACTTTTTAGACGAAGATATTGATGGTCATTTCTATGAAGAAGAACTGCAGAAAGTGACCAAAGATATTGAATCTATTTATAGAATTGAAAAAGTCTTGAAAACACGTAAAAGACGAGGAGGAGGTGTGAAAGAATTATTTGTCAAGTGGTTAGGTTGGCCAAACAAGTTTAACAGTTGGGTGAAAGAAACAGACATTCAACAATGAAGCATCCATTTACATGTTTAGTCTCTGGACCTACAGGCAGTGGCAAAACGTCTCTGGTGAAGGAAATTCTAGAACAAAAGTTGATTAAACCCTCTCCAAAAAGCATTTTATGGCTCTATGCAGCAGATCAGCCTTTGTACAAGGGAATGAAAGGCGTGGAATTTTACCAAGGCATTCCAGATGACATTGAAGAGCGTTTTAACCCGAAGAAACCAAACTTACTTATCATTGATGACTTAATGACGAAATGCCATAGTGATGAGCGTATGACACGTCTCTTTAGTGTTGGCAGCAGTCATCAAAATCTAAGCATTATTTTTATTGTGCATAATTTATTCCATCATGGGAAAGAGATGCGAAATATTAGTTTGAATACACATTATATCATTCTGTTTAAAAATCCGAGAGACAGTCAACAAATTAGTACATTGGCGCGGCAAATGTATCCTGGAAGATCTCAATTTCTC
The DNA here is from genome assembly GCA_949752745.1 of Protula sp. h YS-2021. Lineage (NCBI taxonomy): Eukaryota > Metazoa > Annelida > Polychaeta > Sabellida > Serpulidae > Protula > Protula sp. h YS-2021. Next base: position 98,315,886 of record OX457025.1, on the reverse strand, counting down.
ATAGAAGCCTATCAAGATGCTACTAGCAAACCTCATGGTTATTTATTCATTGATTTAAAACCAAAGACAAATGATCAACTACGTATTCGTACAGGCATTTTACCAAAAGATACACATTATGTATATATTGATAAAGCAGTGTATGAACAAGAACCAAGTCATTTGACCATTCGCAGTCAAGATGTCTAAACGTATTCGAGCGAACCAGCCGTTTCTTCACTTGCTTGCACGCAGTGGGCCTAAACGACGTAAATCCTTGCTACAGCAAGCTACAAAGGAGGAATTAACAAGCTTGTTTGAAATTTGTTTGAATATATTGCAAGGACATTTACCCTTAAGCTCAAAACGGTTTAAGGAATTTAAACGTGAACGTCATACGCTTCGTACTCTAGCAGATAAGAAGATATCCCTTCGACGAAAAAAGAAGTTGATTAATCAGAAAGGAGGATTCATTGGAGTTATTGCTAGATTGGCATTGCCCTTGTTAGCCAAACTGCTGCTAAAATGAAACATACGATGAAAATGGTCCTCATTCCTGAATATGAATATAAAATGTTGCTAGAAAAGAAGGGAAAACATGGTGAAATCAAAACGAAAGTGAATAAACTTTTACGTGGGAAGCGAACGCGTGAAAAGGTTATTGAAATGTCTCAACTTCTTGGTCGTCATTTACGAACAAGTCAGTCTAGACAGCAAAAGCCCTCATCATCATCATCACCACCTGAAAAGCCAGAAAAGCTAGTGTTAAGTCATTTTCAACCTATCTATCATGGAAAAATAACACAACTTTTAGCCGAACTGAAGAAATATGGTACAACATGGTCAGAGAAGAATGAACTTGTGTTGAAAACGGGCGATATTATAGCAAATTCCAACATGGTTGATTTGATGAAAGAAGCATTGGTGGCGACAAGAAGAAAAGAACGAGTCAAACCACCACATGGTTGGCATCCATTTATCCAGGAAATTGTAGATGCGAATATTCCAAAAACAATGTTTAGTAAAAAGACCACTCGTGACGACATTACAACAGAAATGAAACAACGTCAACAAAGACAGTTTCCTGAAGGATGGGAAAATTTTTAACATGGCTGAAAGAGCTATGTTGTTGTTGCCAAGAAGATAAACCAACTATTCCTGTGAAAATAAGATGTACAAGCGCGTGTTGTGAAGGAGAAATAAAAGACCATGTGAATGAGGATGAGATTTGGCATACTTGGTCGAATGGCGCGCGCTATCGTGAAGTATATAGACAACGTCAACGCACCTATACCATTTAGTTCCCATCCATCATGGAGTCGACAAGCTTTTACATTACTTTGCCTAGCAATGCGAGTATGACCTATTATCCCAACAACAAGGCTTCGAATTATCAAATTCGTATGCCTCGAACCATCTATCTGAATGGAAAATATGAAGTGGCTTTAGCTGAAATTCAATATCCACATACATGGACAACGATGAGACAGGGCATGGACTATTCTATTCAGTATCGACAAGAACTATTCGATGATCCTATTCTTAGCACTCTCGATATTCCTTATGGGTACTATAGAACCATACAAGAACTATGTGAGGCAGTCAATGAAGAAGCGACTAATGCTCTGAAACTTACAGAAGCTATTCGACTAAAGTATGATAAAATTAGACGACGTGTGTTTCTATTTCTCGATTATGGTTATGAAGTGTCTTTTTCCACTGGATTGGCTGAGATTTTAGGATTTATCCCAGATCAATGGTATACTGAAACATGTACAGCTGAACATAAAGCGGATGTGAAACAGGGGTTTTATACACTGTATGTGTATTGTAGCATTTGTGAACCACAAGTTGTTGGTGATTATTATGTGCCTTTGCTACGTTCTGTTGGCATACAAGGCCATGATGGTGACATTATCATGAAAACGTACGGCGAACCGCATTATGTTCCTGTAAACACGTCCAAATTTGACGTGATAGAAATGAATATTAAGGACGACACAGGCTATAATGTTCCATTTCAAACTGGAAAGGTGATCTGTAAACTTCATTTTCGACCAAAAGCAATATGAAAGCTTATACACACGATCCGTCTGCATATCGCAACCATTTTCTTCGTCAAGTGGGCGGGGAATTACCAGGATTCAAAGGAGCGCGAATCCAATATGGCGATGGTATTGGTTCCATACTGGGATCATTGGCTCGCAAAGCTATTCCACTACTTAAGGCTGGGGCTAAGATCGTTGCGCCACATCTTAAGAAGGCTGCAAAGAATGTCGCGAAAGATGTGACGGGTCGAGTAGCAGAACGTGTGTTTGGTGAACAAAAGCGTATGCAACCAACGAAACGTGCCAGAAGACGAAAAACAGCCAGACGGATAACATCAAAATATCGCAAAGATATTTTTTGAAATCATGTCTCTCATTCATAATCATTCGTGTGAATGTAGTCTTTCTCCATTGGAATGGTTTCACGTACCACCAACGCAAACTGCTGTAGAGAAAAGTTATAATGTTGACTATCAACCACTTACAAGCATTAGAGAAGGCGCTCCAATAGAATTCTACATTCCTGCGAGTACAGAAGAATATCTGGATTTAAAGAACAGCAAACTTCATATTGTATGTCGCATTCTAAAGGCTGATGGAACAGCGTGTGGCGCAGATGATAATGTCTCTTGCATCAATGATGTGTTTAATGGGTTATGGTCTAATATTGAATTGTTTCTGAATGATCGTTTGGTTTCGCATAGCAACAATACTCATGGTTATACCAGCATTATCTCTCATCTCATCCATGATTCGGAAGAAAGTCTGCATTCTGAGCGCTCTATGCGTCTCATGTACAAGGATACTGCTGGGTCAATGAATAGTCATGAGGTGAAAAGACCTAATCATGAACAATATGTATCCGGGTTTCATGTCAATGCCGACGGTGGTGACTTGGCTGAGCAAGGCAATAATAGCTTACATCATCGTTATTTGCATACTCGTCTTAGCCGTGATGTTATGCTCGCAGGTGGTTTAAGGATAGATTTGTTTGAGCAGGATCGTTATCTTCCGAATGGCATCAGTTTGAAATTGCGTTTCCATAGACAAAAAGATGACTATGTATTGATGGCTGTAAATAATACCTATAAGGTAGAAGTGAAAGAGGCATTTTTAACCATTCGCAAAGTGAGGGTGAGTCCAGGTATTCAGTTAGGACATGCAGATGCATTGATGAAAAGTCCTGCCAAGATCATCATCACTAGAAAAGAATGTAAAGTCTTGGCCATTCCAGCAGGATTTCAGTCTTTTGTGAAAGATAACATCTTTTTGGGTCAATTACCAAATCGTATTGTCATTGGTCTGGTTCATAATGAAGCTTTTGGTGGATCAGTATTGAGGAATCCATACAATTTTGATCATTTTAATCTGGACTATATGCAACTGTACACGGATGGTGAACCAGTTCTATCCAAACCTCTCAAGCTTGACATTACACAGAACAAATACCTGAACGCTTTTGAAACGCTTTACAAATCGTTTGATCGGTTGAATGGTGAGAAAAGTTCCATTATAAAACGGGAAGATTGGCCTAGAGGTTATGCTTTATTTTCGTTTGACTTAACACCGGATTATGATGGTGATGATCATTTCCCCCTGATCAAGCATGGGAATTTGCGGCTAGAAATGAACTTTGCTAGGGCTTTGCAACCTACAATAAATGTCATTGTCTATGCTGAATTTGACAACATTATTGAGATCAGTGCCAATCGCAGCATCCAATTCGACTACCAGTCATGAACACGAAGCAGATTGATGCCATATTGAGTCATGATGTCATGACCAAAGACTTGTTTCAAGGCGTGTTTGCCATGGACCAGTTACCGTCTTTACAACGCGGCGCCTATGTGATCAACACAGACGATCAAGATGAACCAGGAGAACATTGGGTGGCAGTGTATTATGATAAAGACCCTGTGGAATATTTTGACTCTTATGGACTGTTCCCTCTCGATGATCGTTTAGACATGTTTTTAAGAAATGACTATATGTATAATTCTATCTCATTACAAACGCCAATATCATCGTCATGTGGTTTTTATTGTGTATATTATATATTGCATAGAGCTCGAGGTCAGAGTATGTTTGATATTGTGAATATATTAAAAAGAAAGGATGGTGATTTTATTGTAAAGGATTTTGTATATAGACATTATAAACCATTGTTTTATTAATGTTGTTGTTGTTATATTAGTTAAGTTGTTGTTGTTATATTAGTTAAGTTGTTGTTGTTGTTATATTAGTTAAGTTGTTGTTGTTGTTATATTAGTTAAGTTGTTGTTGTTGTTAAATAAAACAAATCAAGTTTCAAACAACTGTCTTGTTTATTGTGTTGTACATACGTTTATTTACAAATTCTTAACTACAAACACTATTTACAAAGTTTACAAACACTATTTACAAAGTTTACAAACACTATTTACAAACTCTTAACTACAAACGCTATTTACACTATTTACAAATTCTTAACTACAAATTCTATTTACACTATTTACAAACTTTTATTTACACTATTTACACTATTTACAAAATTCTTTACTACAAACTCTTAACTACAAAGTCTATTTACACTATTTACAAACACATTCATTTTTCAATACATTCATCAATGAATACCATTCATTAGAATCTAAATTGATATAGGTATCATAGACATTACATCCATGTTTGTAAATGCTATGAAAGCTCACATAACACACATCACCAAACTTTATCACTTTAACAGTTACATGTTCAGACAGTTTCAGTTCATATCCTTCTTCTAAGTCAATGTCCATCACACGCATAGGTTGTGTCAGCTCAATGGATTTGGTGCCTCGTGTAAGCCATATTTCTGTTTCTTTGAATTCAAGCGTTAGGTTCTTTCCAATCCAATGCTTGTAACAGAGCGTACCATTCCACTGTGTTGAGGGTGATGTAGTCATAGTTTTCTGTAAGCTCGTCATATTGGCGAAATTGTATAAACACGTCTAAGCAGTTCTCAGTCACACGCACTTCTAATTCATTTGAGACTGCTAGGAGAAAGCCAGGTATCCTGAACTTCTCTAGATGGTCTTTCAACACGGATTGGTCATCAAGTGATAGGACGAGATACTGTCCAAAATGTCTTAGCACAATGTCATCATATTCGTTTCTCAGATATGAGAACCCATGCGTAATTGGTTTATATTCCGTTAAAAAGTCTTCCATCTCGTTCAACAGTCAGATGAACTATGAGCTGTCTCCTTGTCTGCAAAGACGTTTTTTTTTTATGCTCGCAAGATGGCGAAGAGTGGATGTTGTATCACTTCTAGGAATCGTAAGACTGCGCGCCAGTTCTTGATATCAAAGATGATCAAATCTGTATATGGTGTATCTGGTACAACTCCCTTATAATCCTCTGGATAATCCTGTAAAAGATTTCTACAGATTTCTACACGTATGTTAGAATCATATTCAGCCACTGTCACTTCCACTTTATTTTCAAGTCTACGTTTAAACCCAGCTTCAAGTGGTATGTTTTTAAAGTCTTTCCACACTTCAGGTTTAAACCGATGATAACTTGTCTTAGAATCTAGTATCACTTCATTCCTCTCATTGACAGTAAGGTAAACACCACCGTTCAGCATGAGTGCATTCATGATTGTTACCTTGTTATGACTTGTCGTCTTGTCTGCGAAGCCTTTTATCCACTTCTTTCACCTGCTTCTTCATCATTTTCCATTCAGGTATTGTCAGCAAAATTCCCTTTTTCGTTGGACGGTTTTTTCCAGTCCCCTCATCTCTGAGGTATTTGCGAATGTTTACCACACCTTCATTACTTTGTTTCATAATCTTGATATACTTTCCATTGCCTAGAGAAAGCATTCCATCCCACGACTGTGGTGTTGGTACCGTCGTCTCCACTTTTAATTTCTTAATGGTAGTATCAGGATGTTTCACTTTCATGTCTTTCACCGTATCTGCTAGAGTATCCATATCCGTTGGTGCAGATCTTTTCATGTTGACGCTTCAGTGTTCACACCACAACTAACTCTCAAGTTGAAGTGTCTCCCCCTTATATACTGTAATGCCCATGCGCCAAAGTGGAATAGCCATCACTCATCACATATCGCTTGTCATCAAAGGGAGAGAGAGCCACTTTCCTCAACTTCTCCGAGAAGATCTGGTGGTTATGACTTCGAATGATGTGTCCTGTAGTCATCGTTTGCGTTTGGTTGAACAAACTGTCTCTATACTGCTGATGTTTCATCCGTCTTTGACACGCGCGAGTGATGCCTTTGGCCGTACGTTTTTCTTTCCCACCATACATCATACTATACATTTTCGGCCGAAGTCCAACAAACTCTTCAATGGGAATGCCCGCCGTCTCATCTTTCATTTTCCCAAGCACTTTCTTGTTCACGTTGGAATGTAGGAAATGATCTGGCGGATAGTCACTTGTGTCGAACAAGTCAGCATCTTCCTGCATGTCTTTGTATATATCTTCCGTTTCTATGTCATAACATAGACTGTCGGTGTCGCTGAACAAGAGTTTGGCGTAGGGATACTTGGTCATGATGTAGTTGTAATGAAAGTGGAACATGAGCACCTTGCTGAGGTCGAGAATGGTGAACCCAACTTGAATGGGTTTATCCAGAAGCAGATCCACTTTGCGCAAATGTACCGCGGTCAAATCTTCGTTGAAAATTCTAAATTTGTGGAAGGAAGGTTTGGCTACAAGTTTCTTGAACCGCTTTTCCTGGTGAACAAGTTCCACATTCATGCGCTTTCTTACATTTTCCATGGTTTTGCCAAACACCGAGTTGTTCATCAATTTGAAGAAGTCTTTCTCAAACGGGTTCTTGGCCAACTTTCTCTTTTCCGTGTTCAAGGAGATGTATTTTGCCAACCATTTGCTCTGTGCAAACATGATGGCACGATGCACCTTCGTGACTTTCAATCCCAGTGAGACATATTGCTGTAAATTTCTATAATGAAGCACATATTTCTTCTTGTCACACAAGTTGGGAATGAGCTTTTCACTAGGTTTGCCTTTCATGTTTAGATCTTTCCGTAGCTTCTGACTATGTTTTGACAATTCTCCCACTTTCACACATTTCCGTTCTGGAGCCACTGGATAGTGATTATGATGATCATGGATTGAATATGGGTATTCCAAATCCACTTCTAAAATGTATCCAATCTCGTCATCTTCATCCACATCCATAAAGTCAATGGATTCTGGCTCGCTCACCCACATAAATCCACTTTCCGGCATGCTTTGCGACATAGCCCAGCCATACAAGTTGTTTGCATCCAGGTAAGTCAAGTAGTTGGTTGGTTTCAAGGGATCGTAATCTGCTACGTAGGGGTTATTTGCTTTCGCATACTTGTGTGTGATGACAGATATTCCTCCACGTAAACCTTGTTCAACCATTTGGTACATGTCAATGTCGTTGATCAATTCCAATTTCACCTTTGTCGCTTTCAACATGGCATCCCACGACAGTCCTGGCGCTGTATAGTAGTGAGCAGGATCCAATTCATACGTGTTGAGACATACGTGACGAAAGTTTTCAAACACGTCAGCCAGCAGCAACACATCTGATTTCAGGTACAAGTCATGGTATTCGCCAAATGTAGTACAGTGGAATGTCTCCCACACCTTCTGCGCATGCGCATAATCCTCATCGCTAATGTCTTCTTCACTGAGTAGACTGTAAAACTTGTCCTTGGACGGCAGTTGTGTTTCAGCAAACTTGGATGGCTCATCCACGTAATCATAAGGGTACACTCCCTTTCTCAACAGTAACTCTTGTTGGTCGCTATCGTGAATGTGTGACGTCATGTGATAAAAGTTGTCTTTCCCTTCTGCTGCCAGGTTGGAGACCAACTTCTGTAGAGAAGTACTCATGAACTGAAAGCTGTCTGTAAATTTCAGATTGCTCATGGTGAATGCAATATATTTCTCAACGGTGTTGGGAATGACTGTAATCCTTTCGTTTTTGAACTTTCCAATTTCTTCCATGATCAAATGGCTGTCATAGCCTCGTAAATTGTGGAAAAACACAGGAATGATGAAAGAATCTTCAACATCCTGCTGATCTTTTCGAAATCGAAATTGTAAATTGCATTCATTATGTGCAGCTCCGCGGTATTTGCCATTGATATGATCATGATCTCTCACACGATCTGCTCCTAGAGGCTCATGACAAATGTAGCAATCTGTGGCGTTCTTATAATGCTCTTCATCTTCATGAGTCATGACCATTTTCTTTTTCTGCTGTAGACCATGCACAATACGATCACGTTCATATACCATATGGTCTAAAAAGACTTTCACAGCATTATCGCCTCGATATACGACTGGAGCACGTGTATCATACTGGCTGACAACCACGTAGGCAAAGCTGTTTGGACGATGATGTTGATACTTGTCTCCTTCATGCTTTTTCGTGAAACATTCAAAGTCTGCATAAATGACAAACGGCGCTCGCTGTTGTTTGGCTACATTCTTGAACTTGATGAAGGGTTCCTTGGGAAATGATAAACGTTGTGCGCCATGCTTGCCACACACTTCACGATGCTTGTCTAACAGATCTTGTCGTATAAACCCGTGAAGACAGTTGAAACAATAAAAAGCTACACCATTATGCTTTGATCGATAAGCCATCAGTCTGCTGAAATTCTTGATGAGGCAATAATGTCTTGTCTTGTCATTGCTAATCAAAAGCAAGTTGATTTCTCTCGCACTGTTGGCGCTGTTGGCGCTGGTGTTTCGGCTGAGTTGTATGGGAACAACGACATCATGTTCATATCCAAACACGTTAATGGACACATCATTCTCCTTTTCAAACTTTGGAATGTCTGTAATCGGTGTTGGAAATGTCATGCCTTCTACCTTCAATTCGTTCTCAAATGGTGTGTAATGACTCACGCGGCAAGGACTGTTTGTTGAAGGGTGAAGGTGAGCCAATACAGACCATAAGAAACATTTGTTGTCTTTATTCTGAATGTTTAACACCGCCTTTGTATTCTTTACTTTCTTCGGTAGTGGGATAAAACTGCTTGCTTCCAATGGTGCTGACGTCGCTGTATGCACTTCAATGAATAATATGTTATCCAACACCCAGCCAGAACCTTGTCGCTCATGTTCATCAAACCTGGTAAATAATTCTTTATAGGCTTCTGGCAAGTCCTTCTCAATATCTGTTGGATTGTATGCTGCATACGTTGGACTACTGATGAAGGCATTATCCACTTGTTCTACCATCACGCCTTCAACATTTGGTGTCATTTTCTTGAAGCGTGCATGCACGACAATGTACCATTTCATACCACGGTTTAACGTTTCTAGCAAATGTCTCTTGATTCGGTTCTCTTGTTGTCGCATTTCAAGTAGCAAATCTGATCCATCTTCAGGCTCAAACCGTCTTTCCTGCGCGTTTTCACCAAGACTCACTCTTCTGCCTCTGCCTACTTGCACTGTCTCTTTCTTTCTTTGTTCTTCATGAGGCACATTTTCCATCTCAGCACATGCATGTGTCTCAAATGCATCCAAAGATGAAAATATCTTGACGCATTTACAGCAGAGGACTGGATCAGGTCTGTCAACACCATCTTGTACGGTCTTTCGTCTCTTGGCTTCAATCTGCTCAACAAGCTCTTCATGAGCACGTTTCATCCTAGCTGGTTTGCATGTATGTGTCACGAACACTTCCAGAGATGGAAATGTCACATCACAATCATGACAGTAGACTGGTGCCATCGTTGTTGCTTCTTCAACTGCTGGAACTGAAATGAAGTAAAATATACGTTTCACTCTTCCTTTTATACCACTTCAATGGTGTGTTGACTCAGCAGAATGTATCACTAGTTGACTAGTTGACATGTTTCACTCATGCTTTTATGCTACTTCCATGTAATCAAAATATGGTGTGTAACTTTTCAAACTTGTTCCAAAATGTTAAAATTGCTGACTCAGCAGAATTTTACTTGTGTATATGAATGTCTTACTTACAGTTGTGAAGTTGTACAGCTGCACTGCTACACAGCAGAGACATCTAGCGGTGAAGTTAACTGACGGTGAAGTTAAATGGTCTGTCAAATGGTATTCATCCGCCAACTAGACCTGAAATGTGATAAAATGTATTCTCACACACACACACACACACACAAACATGTTTTGCTTCATTTCATAATATAGGATGGCCCTTAAAAGGGCCCGAAATATTTTAGTATATATCAGCAGCAGTTATGGGGTTGTCCCTCATATTCCAACCACACTTGACACTTGCAGTATCGTTGAGTCAGTGTTACTATGCGGTTGTTCCACATAAATGTAATTACTACGTCAGGCTTCACTGCAGTGATCTGAGTTGGAAATTGTAGCACCTCCTCCAAAGCATATGTAATATCAGCTGCTTCAGCTTCATCACGCATATTTACCCAGATGCAAACAGATTCATTCGCTTGAAACGCTGTTAAGTCATCAATGATGATAGCTGGTGTGTTATCCATGATGTGTCTGACAATGTCTCTAAGCCTTGAGACACCACACTTATATAGGATTTTATCATGCTGATTCGACAAAAATTTTTTGGTGCTCTCCTGGGGGGGGGGGGTCGGTACATAGTATGTCCTAGGGGGGGGGGGTCGGTACATAGTATGTCCTAGGGGGGCGGGAGGGGGGGGGGGTCGGTACATAGTATGTCCTGGGGGGGGGGGGGTCGGTACATAGTATGTCCTAGGGGGGGGGGGGGTCGGTACATAGTATGTCCTAGGGGGGGGGGGTCGGGTTCATTGGCTTCATGTTGATTGACAGGTCGGGTTCATTGGCTTCATGTTGATTGACTCGGCCAAACCACTTTCGCTCCAGACAGCATCATCTCAGTATGACGTCATGATGACGTCACACATGGTCGCGCCTATCCTAACGCTTATCATGACTTCCGGTCCAGACATGATGACGTCACTTCCGGTCCAGACATCATGATGTCACTTCCGGTCCAGACATGATGACGTCACTTCCACTCCAGACAGCACTTCCGGTCTAGACAGCACTTCCGGTCTAGACAGCACTTCCGGTCCAGACATGATGACGTCACTTCCAGACAGTATGACGTCATCAAGTGACCCAGAACTCTCATTATCACCCTACTGTCTTGGAAGAGATGTCTGGAAACCGATTCGGCGGAAGAAGAAGAACAATAAAAAAGGGAGGAAGAAAAGGTTAACAATTCGAGGCAATCCATCCCCATTTATTATTTTCAATACCAAGTGGGAGTAACACTTGACAATGCATTGTTTCTTTTCTTACAAAATAATAATAATAATAATAATAATAATAATAATAATAATAATAATAATAATAATAATAATAATAATAATAATAATAATAATAATAATAATAATAATAATAATAAAACTGGCGTGTATGATAACACTTTAATTCAGGTTTCATTGATTGTTATGATATACATGTTAGTATATTTGGCACGTAGAATGTGTGATCATGGCATGATCTACATTTTCATGACACTGAGAAGACGACAGAATGAGCCAAAATTTAAAATAACTTACGTGTCGAACAATATATAAACATTCAATACAATCTCACTGATTTCTCCGCATAAATCGTTGCTTTTACTTGAAACAAAATTCCATGCAATCTTCCTTACCTTTGAACCCGGAAACAGAAAGAGACTAATTACATATACAATGAGCGCATCTTTGCGTTGAAAACAAAGCGTGCCAATTCTATCGAGCCTTCATTATTCTTATTAATGTATCAATTTAAAAAAAAACCGACATAACATAAGGTAATACTGGGCAAGTACCCTTTGTAAACCGTTGCAAATCTGTTTCATGGTAAATTTTATACAATACTGTCCATATTTACAGTTGTTACATTAACAAAACGTAATATTTTTCAGTTGAACTGTTATTCAAACAATATTCTCAATGTACACGCAACATGTCTTGATTTTGTTTTTACATGTATTCTTGAGCTTATTTGCATACAATAGCCGTTTTCTATAGCATAATTTCGCGTAAAATTGTTGATTTACAAACAAGTTATGTTTTCAACACAATTACAATGCAGTGTTAAAAACAGAGTTGAACTGGAGACCTGTATCGCTTGGATGGCTGAAAATGTAGAATGTATATCAGTTATCGCTCATAAGTGTTCTACGAGTAATCTTTTTCAGCCATTCAAAAATGATGCGTTTATCGTGAAAACTGTTTATGCGAAAGAATAATGGAACTTATATATAGCGTTGTGCGAAGATCACAAAGTGGTAGGGACAGTGCTAAAGACGAAGTAATCATATGTCGTCTCTCTAGCAAAAACATCGTCGCCTTTTCCACAACCAGTTCATTGGACACAGGGTAAGGTGGCACATTCCATTGTTCAGTCTTTAGGGGTCAACTTTTTATGTTCTTGGGCTCAAATTCTCCATTTCAATAACAATTACACTAAAATTGAAGTCCCAATGCAATATGCCCTCTGTACAAAACCGGCTTGCTGAAAAACCAGCTCGTACTTTCAGAGCTTTCCGGGAGAGATATCGTTTCGACTGCAAGTTTATTGGGATAAAATATAAGCAATAAGCTGATCTTTTAGATGGAGGTGTCATTTCGATTTTATTTTTCTTTTGGTTAAATTATAAGAGAATGGTTTATTCTGATTTCAGAAATATATATGTATACTCGTATCTAAATTGTATATCACAAAGAGAAGTGGTCCCAGCGGACCCTTTCTGTCTTCTTAGGGCAGAAGGGGTCACGGCTCCTGTAATAGAAATAGCCATTGTATCTCAACTTTCGAAGCTCTGGATCTTTGGCACGTTCCACGACATCGAGGCTCGGGCTAGCAGGCTGTTTCTTGAAAACCACACTGAGAAGTAGTCCTAGTGGACCCTTTCTGTCTTCCCAGGTCGAAGAAAGCAAGAGTCATCTGAGACTGACTGAAAAGTATCCTGGCGCATTATTTTCGACTACAGCGAAACTACCAAACTTTATTAAAGAGTGGTTTGGCAGTTGTAGAATCATTGTTGTGGATGATAATGGGGGGGGGGGGGGGGGGGGGTTCTTTATTTTGATGTTAAGAATACATCTAATTTTTCTCAGTACAAAATTGTAATTTGACCATAAAAAGTGTGCACAGTAATTTGTAATTAGGCCATTTGTGTAATGCACTCTTTCTACTGTATAATATTGCCATTGGCCCGAGTCGTGCGCCGAGATTAGCAAAATGGACATCAGTTGCAAGTTCTAGTATAAGAATTATGACTCTTGTTGTCACAGGAAGACCGCAAGAGTTATCCGGGACTTAAAGTATTCTGAATTTAACCTTACTTAATTTATTTGATATTCGTCTGACAATTAGAAGGGCAAGGTGCCAAAGTTAGAAAGAAGTACTTAGCGCGAATGCTGCCCTCATTGCCGCCTAATTAACAAGAATATACATGTTATATTTTTCGATATTATCAACTGTATTATTATTCAAAATCTCAAAGACCGTTTTAAACCTTTCAATATACTTATGGAGAAAAGATAAGAGAAGACATCATAATTCTATTTTTCTTTCAACATGCACAGTTTCAAATTTAAAAAGCCATCATGTGATCTTTTAAAATCTATTTTACAATTTTGTTGAATTTTTTCTATCATTCCTTTATGCCTGTATCCCAACCGAATTCGGTCGAAACGAAGAACTTCCGGCAAAAGCCCAAGTACGAATCCACTTCTTGAAAAGTGAACATTTTTTTCTAATTTTCCTTCAACGTGTATATTTTTCAAATTTAATTAGTCATCATATGAGCTTGAAATAGCAATTTACATATTACGATACCCATTTTATAGCCCCCTTGGTAGGTGGAAAATTGCGGAAAAAATCCGACCCCATTGTGACAACTGAGGAAAAGACCGACCTCTCCCCTCCGTCCTATCCCCCTTCCCATTTTTTCAATACCTGAAAAAAACCCACATAGGACTTCATTCATTTGAACATGTATTTTGGAAACAAAACTGTATGAGTGCTTACTCAACTTATCACGGTGTATATTGGAGATCATACCTCTTTAATGTGCTCTGTTCTTAATCGAAAAAATTCCGCGCAGCATGTCTTAATTGCTCTTATCACACATTTAGTCTTAGTGATTGGTCTTTTTTAATGAACTCAAGTTTATATTTGGTAATTATCGTATAGCAGCAGATTATAGTATTGGATTAATATATAAAGTGTTTAATCCACAAATCCGTTGGCCCAGGTGTTAACTTGGTAACAGGGGATGGGGTTTGGGACATTGTGGTTTGCAGGTCAAGGAAATACCCCCACAGAACAATTGCCCCAGTGGGACTGTTTCTGTCCCCTCCCCCCCGCGGACTGTTGCCCCCGGGACGATTGCGCCGAAGCTTTTTTTTAATTACATTTTCGCCAATACTTTTTCGTCGAATTGCTGTCATTATTCATGAAAATGACCGATGAAAACTTTTCACACCGGTATCTTTTTTAGGCCCCAACCCTACAGGGTTGGGGGCCTATAGACTTGGGGTGTCTGTCTGTCCGTCTGTCCGTCATCGCTTTTTTGTACAAGCGATATCTCGAGAACGCAGAGGCCTAGAGACTTGATGTTGGGCTCATTTGAAAGGTCTCGACTTGTAGATGTGCCTTTTGGCCATTTTGGCCAAATTCGATCACGTGGTCTTGGCCAAAAGGCCAAAAATCGACTTGTGTTTGTACAGGCGATATCTCGTAAACGCAGAGGCCTAGAGACTTGATGTTGGGCTCATTTGAAAGGTCTCGACTTGTAGATGTGCCTTTTGGCCATTTTGGCCAAATTCGATCACGTGATCTTGGCCAAATTGGCAAAAACGCAAAAAATCGACTTGTGTTTGTACAGACGATATCTCGAGAACGCAGAGGCCTAGAGACTTGATGTTGGGCTCATTTGAAAGGTCTCGACTTGTAGATGTGCCTTTTGGCCATTTTGGTCAAATTTGATCACGTGATCTTGGCCAAATTGGCCAAAAACGCAAAAATCGACTTGTGTTTGTACAGGCGATATCTCGAGAACGCAGAGGCCTAGAGACTTGATGTTAGGCTCATTTGAAAGATCTCGTGTTATAGATTTGCCTTTTGGCCATTTTGGCCGAATTCGGTCACGTGATCTTGGCCAAATTGGCCAAAAAACGCAAAAATCGACTTGTGTTTGTACAAGCGATATCTCGAGCACGCAGAGGCCTAGAGACTTGATGTTAGGCTCATTTGAAAGGTCTCGACTTGTAGATGTGCCTTTTGGCAATTTTGGCCAAATTCGATCACGTGCTCTTGGCCAAATTGGCCAAAAACGCAAAAAATCGACTTGTGTTTGTACAGGCGATATCTCGAGAACGCAGAGGCATAGAGACTTGATGTTTGGCTCATTTGAAAGACATTTTGGCCGAATTCGGTCACGTGATCTTGGCAAAATCGGCCAAAAACGCAAAAAAATCGACTTGTGTTTCTACAGGTGATATTTCGAGAACGCAGAGGCCTAGAGACTTGATGTTGGGCTCATTTGAAAGGTCTCGACTTGTAGATGTGCCTTTTGGCCATTTTGGCCAAATTCGATCACGTG